>VXBB01023386.1:410921-633005 GCA_013399915.1 Illadopsis cleaveri
AAAAAAAAAAAAGAAGAAGAAGAAAACTAGTTCCAGAAAGCTTGCATATATTATTACAGCAAAGCTCTAGTATAGGATAAATGTGGTTATGCCCTCTTCTCTGAGTCTTTTTGTCTTTTTTTTGTTTGTTTGTTTTATTGGAAATTAACTGGTATAACTTTTAATGCTTGTAAAAAGGTATTTTTTCTTTTGCGGAGAAGCAATTCCCAAATTTGCTGGGAACTGCTCACAAGAACACAGTAAGGTCACAGTGCTCTGGCCTTTCTAATACCATATCTAATGCTGTAATCTCATATTCTCCCTTTTCTTGAGTAAGCCTACTCCTAAGGCCCATGTCTTCCATGGAGTCAGCTGAAGTAGGCAGTAATTTTCCTCCTGACCATGGAGAATTTGAAGTTAGTTTGAGATATACCAAAGTCTTCTGTGACATTCAAATGTCTCTACCTTTCTCTAGACAACAATGTAGCTGCCACAACCTAATTTTCAGCCAGCCCAGGCTTTCCTAAACTGCAGTATGTGCAGCAGAGTGAAATAGCACATTGCTGGACTGTCCTATCCAGCTGTGAACTGATGCCATCACCAGCAGTGCCAAGCCATTAATCACGGCCTGTCATCTTAATTATATGTCACTGGATAATGTAGTGTTGGTGTTGGAGTTCATGTGGGCTGGTAAACCTTTGCTGGAGTGGATGGACTGTAAGAAGACCATAAGGACCAAGAGACCCACTTCTTCCCTTGTTGAAGTTTTCAGATTAAGGCTTCCCAGGGGGGCAGACTGCTCTTGCCAACACACAAGTTATTACTGAATGGAAGGAGCATGAATTTTTATGGCCTGTGTTATAAAGCAAGTATACCTAGAAGATCTAACAGCCTTTTTTGGATTTCAAATCCATGAAAACATATGTGGTGTCATAAGATCCTCCCTGCTAACAGCACAGCCTTTTCCCTTTCGTGCAAAAGGCAGCAATCAGTGGCTACTTGCTGGCTGTAATGCATTGTTTACTTGTCTCTAGAGGTATACAATTGATGTCTTATTGTGCTTTGTTAATTTTCTTTCCTTTTCATACTGTCACATACCTTTTTTTCCTGAATTCTTACTTTTATAGCTTCACTAAGTGCTACCTCTTCTGGGAAATAACCCTATGTTTGAGCTTCAGCTGTTCAAGGTGTTGAGAGCTCCGGACCATCTCCAAGAAAGCTCTCAAAGGGAATGGTCATCTTTAGGTGTATGAGCAGTCAGGGCTGAGAGGCACCATGGTTTTAAACGGAGCCCTTGGAGCATAGTAGCCATTTTTCCAGAAATCAATTTATTTCAACGTATAAAATGTCACTATATTGATCAATATGTATTGAAGGTTTCCTTAGAGCATCCCTGAAGCAGCCATTGAGCACTCGTTAACACCCTGTTGAATACCTATGACTCTGAAGGGGTCCAAAGAAAACAGAAAATGAGAGAGGAAAAAAGGTCTTGTTAAACAATTCTGTATTCAGATTTTTTTCAGAAAAAAGGACAAAATCTCAGACTCTGGGTGTTTATTTCCTTTTAGAGATCTACAGAAATCAATATTCAAGGTAAAAGATAAAAATATATAACAAAAACAAGAAGAGAATAAAGAATGTTTGAAAAGAAACAGCAGAGCCTGGCCTGATGTATTTGAGCAAGGGCTGATGTTAGGAATTTCCATGTAGAATAAGCAAAATAAAATGTCATCTCATGGTTTAAATACTGCCAGATGATTCAATATACTTTTCACAGCATTCTTTCACCATATGATATTCTCTTATGTTTGTTGAAGTCAGGAAATGAGAAACTGCTTGAAAGGGAAAGGTTAGGCCTCATGTCACTGTACAATATATGCCCACAAGCCTATTATATTAACAGAGCTGCTTAAGATAGTTCAGAATAGAAGATGGAGTTAATTTCTACGACAGTATATTCTCACTGTGATCTGCTGACAGAAATCTGTGTATTGTGCACTTGTTAAATTAAGGTTCACGAGGAACAGGACTGATGAGGAAATCATATCTTTCTTGGGGAAGCTGACATTTGAAAAAAAGTTTTTAGCTTGAAGGAGGGTGAAAAATCAAACTCTTACACATGTTCATTCCAGCAGTCTATTAAAGAAGACATGTTGATTTGAGTAAATTAAAACATTTCATGTCAATATTTGCAGACTTTCCATTTAGGTTCTGACTCTCATTTACAGTTTCTACTATAGGTACTTTGAAGTTCTGAAGGATTATTTGAACCAAAGATGAATTTTTATATTAATAATGTTGAAACTGAAAATTTTGATAGTCTTTTAAATAGACTTCGGAGTAATTTGAGAAAAAATACTTTTTGCAGCACATGTTTTTCTTTTCAAAGCACAACCCTTTCCTAAAGGAAAAACACTTTATCTGAAAAACTCTCAGCCACCCATAACAATGAATTAAGCAATACATGTTTTAATTATGTTGCTGTTTACATTCTCTGTAGTTTCCCAGACTTGAAGGAAACTATTAAAGCAAGGGTAGATGGGATTGTCTGTTCTACTTACACTCATGAAACTCAAATATTGTGGTCTGGTGAGGTGTCAGCCTAGTTCAGATGTTCTCCTGCCCGCCACATCAGAGATTTTGTTCATGACCAGAGGCACATACAAGTCATTAACATATCAATGTCACACAAATCCTGCACCGTATGAGGAAGGGGCTCAGAGGGGAAGAAAGGATTTTTCACTGGTTGGTTTTTTTTCAATTCATATGGTTGACTGTCACTGCAGATAGGAGAATTCAATGAAATTTTGCCCTTCTTATGCTGGTTGGTAAAAGAAAATTCTGTCTTTTTCATAAATCTTGTGATGTTTTCAGTTATTTCTGGGTTTAGTAACATTTCTGTTCCCCACCTCTAAATTAGAAAGGGTCGATACATCCTGCCTCTTTCTTACTCCTTTGGCTTTAAGATGTAATTCAAGAACTAAATGTTTTACATGCATTTTACAGAAAGGGCTCTAAATGCGCATGAATGGCCTCTACCATAGTAAACCTCTATAGTAAACGTGAGGTGGAAAATAGCAATGAATTATAACTTAAAGGCTTAAAAGGTTTTAAAAATCAGCTGAGTCTGGCATAACGTATACAATCATTTGGAGGCAATTCATTTTTAAACAAATTCTACCAATGTGTTCATTAATCCACCTCGCTGCTGTGTTGGTGTTGCTGTGGCTGCCAAGGCTGGAGAGGCTTCTTGTGGCTGCTCCCCATGTGCTTGGCAGCCCTTGCTATGGGCCTGTGCACCCCACTCAGGCAGGCGCTCCTGCCCTCTGCCATCATCCTGCCTGGGTCTCCCCCTTGGTGGGATGGCAAGGCCTCCTGTCCCCTAAAACTTCCCTGTGCCACCCCCAGACCCCGCTAGGGAGCTGCACTGGATTCAGCCCCCGGGAATTCATGGCTCTCTGTGTGCTACAGGATGGTCTGCTGAAGCCTGCTGATGGCTGGTAAATAGCCCCCAGTGTGTGCTTTACCAAGCAAAGCATATCTCCTTTCCCTGAATATAGCCCATCTGCTTTGGTACATGTCAAAGAAGCAAATCAGGACTAGAAATGGTAATTTACCAGTCTGGAGTAATCAATTTTTTTTTCCTAACCTCTTCTCTATTACATTATTTACATCTATGCAAATATTCTATTCTATGTAATTGCATTTGTCAGGTTTCTTTTATGATTTGGCAAGGATATGTGCTTACATTTTCTTTACAGATATGAAAAATGTGTTCTGTATGCTAAAAGGACAAGATAGCTCAGCTATTTTCAATGTGAAGGCCCATCCATAACTCAAGAAAACCAACAAGATGTGTTTCAAAGAGCATTTCGGTTCAACTCACTCCCTTTCACTTCTCAGAAGGAGCTGGAAATGTGCAGTTGCAGTCCTGGATCTCTCTTTTTTCAGAATAATTTCTGCTGGTTGAGACAGGACACATGGCTTTATTGTTAGTCACTGACTCTCGTACAGAACTAGAACTTCTTCAGGCTTTATGCAGTCTTCACACATTTAAATCTTTTACATGGGTGAAAGGAGAGAAGGAACTGTTACAGACTGTGATCACCTTTGTAACCTTCATTCCAAATGCTGGAGAAGATAGCAAAGTCCACATTTTTCTTTGCTGAGGATTGTAAATAATTCCCTAAAAATCTTGTAAATAATCATAACTCATTGCATTTTCCAGACATGACAGAAGAAGGAATGAACTTTCAAAGGCATGACATATGATATTATTTCCATGATCTTTTGACCATAAAAGAAGAATGCATATATGAAATTGTTGAATCCAGTCTGTCCTCTGTGGGCTACCTACTAATCTATACAGGCGTATAAATTACTCAGCATCAGAAGTCTGTACATTGTATGGCCTCAAGTCAGCAAGACAAACAAGTACATGCCTAATTTTAAGCAGATGAGTTGTTTTAAGGGGAAGGGCTTTTGTGAAAATTTAGAATTAAATATTTTCTACAAAGAACTGAAACAGATACATTGCTTCCAGATGAGCCTCCTTACAGAATACAAACATCCTGACATCTGAATATGCTGATGTGCCATACCCCATCCCAACCAGACTAAATACAGTTGATTTTTCAACAGAAATACAGTATATTTAACAATGGCAGAACCATTGTCTGCAGGTGGAATAACCTGGAGAAGCTTTCTCACAGTCTTCTGGAGTTTTTATTCTGGAGAGCAGCAAAGCACCTCTGTGAACCAAATTTATTCAGTTTTTCAAAGCAGTTGACTTCTTCAGCCTGTGCTTAAAAAAAAAAAAGCCTTTTGAGTATTTCTGTCGGAGTCTTGTATAAAAATTTTGTTTCTTCTGTCGAAGCAAACAATTCATATGGTGGCAAGCCACAAACGCCTTATAAATGGCATTGTGAAAATATGTAGACAGCGTCTTGCTTTTCTCAAATCAGGTATGACTAGGACAACAGCTGCTGCCTTTCTAGCTTGGGTAGAAGGTGTCTGACCATCTACAAGCAGGATGTTTTCTCCTTGTATGAAGATCATGCAGCTTTTACTGGTTGATGCCAAAGAATCAAGGCAATGCAGTAGTCCAAAAATTCAAATGCTGACAGTCTTCCTTTTGTTGCATAACTTGGTCCAATGCCATGGAAAATACACCAAATTAATAAAAATGAAACAAAGTTTTGTCCTTGTATATGCTATTAAGGCTTTATGAAAGCACCCTTCTTGATCTGTTGTTTGTTTGTTTATTTTATGACACTATGGAAAAGTCTATATGGTGAATAATTAACTTAGGAAATCTTGAGAGCCTAGTATCTCTGAAGAAATGCAAATACCTTCGAGCTTCCTCACGGTTTAATGGCTTCTAAGGAAATTGTTTGAATTGGTCCACTGACTGAATAGTGTTGGCTCAAACCCACAATTATGAGTAGCATGGAGGCATTATTTGGGGGAAAAAGGAGAGTTCTTTAATGAAAGTGCTTAAGATCTTATGACAAGAAAATGGTAAATTAAATCTTCTGCCTCACTAAATGGGAGAATCTGATAGAATAAACTGCAGGAGAGCAGCAGGAAAGGATAGAGGTAGAGTCCTTCTTGAGCAGGGAAATATAAAGCATTTTGTACTGATTCCTCTGCCAGCTGCATTGCACAGACATTTTAGCCTAAGGTGGGAGCTGAAACTTGTTCCTCCATGGCACAGGTTGACTTCACCTTAGAAAAAGGAGTGAGAGAGCTGCATTCACATGTTTTCTAACTGAGGAAGAAAGATATTCACAAAAGACCCTTAACTTTTTATTTTGGGAACTGAAAGAAGATCAAAATAGACCAAATTTTAGTGCAGACAGTACCAGTGTTTGGTGAAATGAATGCAAAACTTTCAGAATTTGCTGGGGAAATTAGCAGGAAATTAGCAAAACCTCCCCCAACTCTATTTTTACCCTTTATGTCATTACATTGTGCTATCCAGATTTAGTACAAAGAAATCATGGCTTAAGTATTGAAAAAGATAGTTATTGAAATATCAGGGAAAAAAGCTTTCTTAAGAGCAGTAAATCTCAAAGAACATTTCATACAGGTGCAGGTGCTCAGAAGAACTTTTTGCTTCGCATAATTAAATCTATAAAGATTTCAGACACTTTGTGTTTAAACTACCTTTTTATCATCCAGCACTGAAAGCCAAAGTTCTGGTTTAATGCAAGGCTGATCTAATGTTCCTTAAAATCAAGAGGGTTCTATTTATCATTGTTAGAAATCTCTGTCTGGTATATTTTTGTCTGCATTTGCATTAGTTCCTCTGAAGCTGTCCCACAGTTCTATCAACAGTGTGACTGAAAATAAGAGAAAACTGAGAATTTGCATGTACTAACCAAAAAAGTTTAGTTGCCTAAGGAACTCTCCTCACCTCAGTCACAAAGGAGCCCCAGTGAACTGGTCTGACATGCAGCATCTGTGACTCAAAACTGGCTGCAATTGAAATAAGCACAGTTTGTCTGGAAGATGAGTCAGAGGAAAATGGCAGCTGTGAGGACTTTTCTCAAGGATGAGACTTGCATCTGCTCTGTGTGGCACTTTTCTCCTGACTGCTAGTTTGAATGGCCATCTGGTGTGAGTTTGTTCCAGCCACGTACACGTTCTGAGCAGTTTCCCCTTCTACTTCCAGTACTCGGAGGCCCAGGCTCTACAGGCCAATGCAGATACGATCTGGGAAGCGAGCCTAACCATATTGCAGCTGAGCATCACTGCAGCTCCAAAGAAGCCAAGAGAACTGGCTGAAGAAGCAGTTTCCAAGACACCAGATGCTGTTTCAAACCAGTCATACGAAGCTTGTTTTCTTTTTAATGGCTTGTTTTCATGCTGAGGAGATAGGTGGGCACAGAGAGAGAGAAGGACAAAGTTGCAGCTCTGGTCTATGTGAAATGCACATACTGTGTTTTGCTATTCAAAACCAAGATGCCTCTTGTTCATGACAAACATGAAAGCCACTTTGTGATGTTTGTGTCGCCTCCTCTCCTGGTGTCATTGCAGGAAAGAGGTGACAAAAGTTTTAATTTTTGTAATGTGACTTTCTAGCCATATGGCAGTATATTTTTGGTTGAAAGCAGGAGATTCCGTTTCAAAGCTACCCTTGTATCATGATTCCCTCCTAGTCTCTGCTCTCCTTTTTTACTTCACCATTTCTTTCATCACTCTCTCCTCTGCTTTCAGTCCATAACCCCTGATGGTTGTATTTTCTTTAAAGAGTAACTTGGAGAACTACAACACAATATACTTTATATCCCAAGTCTTGAGGATGTTTGTGAACATGTAATAGGCTTGTAAATATTTCCAGTTTGGTTTTTTTTTTTTAATCCATCCTCATCAAACTAGGGAGTAGCTGCTACTGTTGTATAATCTGTTCTTCATCTTCTTCTTAGTACTGCACCCAAATTCTTTGGCAGCTTGCAGAAACTTAGTGCTTGTTTTGGAATGTCTTTGATCATTGAGTTGGGGCCAGGACATGACATTCACAGCTGAGCTGTACCTTCAGCATTTGCCTTTTCTGCATCCACGGTGATGATTTCCATCAGCCTTTAAGTTTGGTTTGGTTGTGTTGCCCTGAAGCTGTTGATCAGAGAGCCTCAGATCTCTCATATCTGGCAGCACCCATAGATGTCAATCACCACTGATGGGGACAAGAGGAGGAATAGTCCATTTTCTGCTAAATGAAAGTACTCCTTAATATTGCACAATAGATTGCAGTCCATTATTTCAAACCCTCTATGTACAGTATCTTCTCAGAGCAATAGCCTCAGCTGTGCACTCCTGCTTGGTTGCTTTGTGTGGGATCAGAAAAGCAGCAGCTTAAGCTACAGGCTGAATGGAGAATAAGCAGTTAAATACCTGGTTTGCCATTACTGATTTCTCTGCCAGCTGCATTGAACAGGTTTAATTCTGTATTACTCAGAAGAATTACATATGCATAAAATGAGTATCTATGGTTTGGAAATCAATTCCCCGGTCTTTCAAAAATCTTCTTAATCAGATACACATTTCTCACGTTATTCTAAATTTCTTTAACCACCCCATGGAAATGAGGTTAAAACTGACATTTCAGATTTTATTAATATCTAAGAAAAAAAAGTCTTACAGCTTTCATAATCAAGAAGTGTTTAATACCAATCTAGGTGAAATAGTTAATTATGCACAAGCTATTTTTAAAAAGTGTTATGCTTCAGCTTTCCTTAAATAGTTTTTCACTGTAAAATTAATGCATAAATTCTGCATGTCTTTATGGTAAAAATTTTATTTTCCCACTCAACTATGGGAAAATAATTTTTTCTGCTGTGGCATCCATTTTTCCCTCCTCTTTTGTAGCATTTTCAAATAAATATAGCACAGCAATCAGTGGATCTTTAGAAAACACACAAAGGACTAAAACAAACACATCAATGAATTGTAGGCCTGTTGGTCTATTTCCTGCTCCACATGATATATTTAGCACTCATCAAGCTTTCAAAAGTTAATTGGAAGTCTTAAGTGTTTCCCTTATTTCACATTTCATTCTTCTGATGCAATGAGAAACTAACAACACTGGGCAACAGAAACTATACTTGTCGTTGAACAGTGTGTTATACAAATGCACAGATCTAAGTAGCTGAACCCTGTGACTCTTGGGGATTTAAAATAGATTTTCCTTTAATGCAATTGTAAACTAAAAGCTAAACATATACAGACATATTCAGTACATGATGCAGCAGTTCTGTGAGTGGAAGATTATTGACTCCCTTTTAGCTATTGGTGGCATTCATACCTGGAGCTGATGGTATTGGTTGGTACCTTAAGTTATTAAAGGTAACTGATATAAGGCTCTGTAAGGGCTGGGCATCAAAGAGATGTTTCAGACCCCATTAGCCAGGTACACAACACTGGACCCTGCAGTAGCTCAGTGGTCTTGAGCATGACTTGAAGTTTGGAGGTGCTATGCTCTTACATTCCTATAGAACTCTGTTCTCCAGTTCCTGACCTCTCCCTTGTTTCCTCCACCACTTCCCCTTTCCTTCCAACACTCCTTGCAAGCTCTTCTGACATGAGACAGCTTCTTGCTTCTCCTTCAGGGAGCTGGAGGCCCTCAGGAAAGGTAGTGGGAACATAATGGAGAGTTTCCTTTAATGTGGTTTTAGTCAACGGGTGACACATCCTTGGGTGCCAGAGGAACAGATTGTTGTGCCTTTTCACCCCATGATGGAGCACACTAAGCAGAAATTGTTGGGGAAAGGCAGGCATCAGCCTCTAAAGTGGTTTGTTGTCAGAGGTAAACTGACAACTTCCACAGTTTTATACTTTAAACCAAGTTTGGGCAAATTTCACAAAGAATAACTAAGGCAGGGTTTTAATGGCAGGATCCTACACACACAGCCCGACATATTTCAGAGCCCTGACCCCAAAAAGCAAGTAATTGGAACCTCTCTGATAAATAATGTTATTTTTAACTTGGGTAAAATAACATTCTCACCTTAGTGTCATTCTGAAAAATGGGCGAACCCTTTCAATCTCAAATTCAGCCTGTGGCAGATGTTTCTAGGCTCTGTTCTAACAATACTCTTGGGCACATGGTGTGACTCTTGGGGATGGTGCTGTGCAGAACCAGGAGACAGACTCAATGTTTTTTGTGGGTCCCTTCCAACTCAGCCTTTTTTGTGATTCTGTGAATTGAAGCCGACCAAATTATTAAAGTACCTTAAAATTTTGAGAATTGGACATTTTTAATTATAGCAATTTTTACCTGAATTCCTTGTAGCCGCATCTTCTGGTCTTTTAGAATAACAACCGTTCTGTCAAAAATTCTTGATATACAGAAGGAAAAAAAGGGTTCATACAATAAACACAAAAGTATTTACCCAAGAAGTGGCACAGTTACTCTTCTTAGAGTGTTTTCACCCTTTCTCCCAGCTAGTCTTCCTCTGGCAAGTTAATTCAAAGTGCCACCCCAGGACACTACCTAAAGTATCATTCAACTTCTGAGTCACAACTGATTGTCATGCTACTTCTTGATACCCTGTGGGTTAATCCGCCACAGCCACATCCAGTATATGTGTAAACAGGAATGCTTGAGGAAGCTTAGAAAAATTTAAACAGTAATTTTTTACGTTGCTGAGAGTTTAAAACTGCATAATCCTACAGAAGATTCCCCACTTTATTCTTGGAAGACAGTACACAAAAGAAAGTATTAAAATTAGATGTCATCTGAACATTACAAATTACATTGGTCTTAAATATTTGCCATGTAACAATGGTGACCTTAGTTGTCATCTTGCAAGACACCAGCGTGGTTGAAATCTAAAAGCAGGAACAATCTGTAAGCATCATGTGCATTTTTTAAGAATGGTACCCAGTACAAGTCCCTCCCAAGCAGATGGGAGAAAGATTGATTTCTTCATCAGAGAGCACCAGCGGAGAGAGCAATGCTAAAACCAGTTCAGCTTTACTGTAAAATCTTTCCAGAAACTTGAATGAGACTGAGTTTGGACAAAACTATTTATGAGTTATCTATCTGTAGTTTCTAGTTACTAAACGTGTTTAGCCACATTTGGGGTTTTTTTTCAAATTTTACTTAACAGAGTTCAAGAACAGCAGAGTGGTTTTTTTTCCCCTATGAATTCCTGCACTGATATTATTTTCACACTTTGTCATTTTGAAAAAGTAGTGCACAACAGCTACCATGTGCTTTAAATTTTATCAGCTGTCAGAGAATCTTTGACAACATGAATGGAGACACTATGTGACACTTACTGGCAATTTATAGATTACTCTTCAAAGGTGTCTGGATTTTGAAGGATTTTTCGTAGGGAGGAGAATGTGCATTCCCCTATCCTTCTATTGCCTCTATTTCCTCCCCACTGTGCTGATAGCTCCTGTTCCACTGCTGCTAGTTAGAACTGATCCTTGCACCTGAAATGAGTAGTAGCACAGTGGTGTTGCTAATGATGGTCATTGTCTGAGAACTGCAGAAGTGCTTTGGAGAGAATCACTGAGAACAAGCATGTTACACAACCTGTCAGCCAAGAGACCAGTATCTATGGAGGTCAATACTCAAGTCTGAATGGTTTGGGTAATCCAGTGGTAATGCTGCTGGTGCATTCCTTACAGGCAGGCATTCTTCCCAAGTCTTGTCATTTTATCTCCAAGATAATGAATTGACACTGACATGGTAAACTGTCTTGTTAAAATGTTAAACTGTGCTGGTCAAGTCCAATATCACTGGCATCAGCATGAAACTCAGTATCTGTAGTGGCAATGTGCGAAAGAGCACAATATTACCTACAGAAGAACAACACATCTATCCAATGGATGACAGATAAGTTTTTGGCATGAATGTATGCTGCGGATAATAAGACTGAAATGGCCCAAAATCTTGAAGTCCGAAAGATGTGTCTGCACACAGGCAAAGGGGCTTGTCCTAGCCAACTGGTGTTTTGATGATCCTGAAATCTGCAGAAAGAGACACCAGTCTAGGAACACCTATCATGTCACTATTTTACTGGAGATGCAACTTTGCAGGCCAATAACTTCAAAGAGCTCTTGGTAATGTGTAGTGTGGTTTACGTTTTATGGACTCAAATTACAAAACTTTCCTAAATTGTGCTAAGTTTTGTATTGCATTTTGTTCACTGCCCCACATACATATTTCTTGTCATGTTGGAGTCAGGATTACTAATTCTCAACAATATGCTGACCCTCATACTTACTCAACATGATAATAAATCTTATCCTAAAGACATGAATAAGACAGCCTTTCGACATGGAGAAGGAACATGATTCTTCATGAAACTCCATGTGACTAGTAGGGAAGGAAAACAAGAAAGCAGACATACCACCTCGTCGTAATGAAAACTGAGCACCTAGAAATGGCACAGTGACATTACTCCATCAGGAGTTCAATAATCCAGATGTCAAAAACAATTCACTTTGTGAAAAGAACAATTAAACAAATTTATAAATGTGGAGTAGCATTTCCTAAATGTGTATGCCTTTTTTCTGACTTCCAGGTTTTGGAGGAAGAGGACAATTTATTTTTGTTTTACCTGACCACGTGTTGGAATTTTAGCTTCAAAAATGAGATTGAGAGTTAATTAACTACAGTGTGATATACAGCACAAGCAATCAATTTGTTTTCAGAACAGAAGGTTCTTTGCATTTTGAAAAGAGAGATTTTTCATGTGGTTGTTTCTGAAATACAAAAACTACAATCACTGATTTTAAAATATCAAGAAACAGCAATAATGATGCATATTTGTTCCATTTTGCAAGTCTATCTGAATTTCCTCCAGTATAATTGCTGATTATATTGTCATGCTAAACTACCAGAGTATACTCAATGCCTCATGGCAATAGGTTTAACGTGTTACATCTTATTCTTCAGTTTTATATGCAAACAAATGTAGCACTTTGATTTGGCTCAAAAATTCGTCATCAACAGTTGCCTTTTATTTCTTTATTGACTAGTGAGGATTACAGTTTCCATAAACTTCTATTGTGTTTGAAGATGAGAATTACAGTGTTTGACTTATATACTATACTTGTTACAGTACACTGTGAGGTCAATATGTTGCAAGGAATAATATTGCTAGATAATTGTCAACATATAATTTTATTACTGAATATTAGCTTCTTAGCTCACATATAATGTATGTGGTTAGAAAAATGCAAACTTTGTGCCAAGAACAGATATGTGAACTGTACTAAAAACTGAGCCAAGAGCTTAATAACTAGCATGAAAGTTCAAACTGATTTTTAAGTAGTTTTTACCCATATAATAAAAAATAAATTCTGCAGCTGTTTAGATGAGAATGTCAACAAGTATCCACAAATCTCAGTCTTTTATATAAAAAATATAAAATCACCCTAAAGTATTTAAACAAATGTGTAGCATGCAACAACTGCTAAAGTAAGCAACTCAAAATGAAGGAGCAGTGAAAAGCAGAAGCCCTGTGTAACACAGTACATAGATTATTGAACATGAATGATATGCAAGGGCAAAACATTTTTCTTCTGACCACAAAGAAGGCAAAATAATACAGTTCATACTTAACAAGAACAAGTGAACGAGATCAAAGTGTCTTTTGTTAACATTTCTGGCAGATTCAGTATTTGGCAGCCATTGTGTCAGTATTAAAACTAATCTGTAAGAACAAGGAGGGATCACATTCATTTGGAAAGACCTCCCAACCTGAGAGCTGTTCAGGCTCCACCTTGCACTAACAGGACGCTGCTCTGGTGGGCCTGGCACAGTTCCAGTTTGCTGCATGAACCTCAGTCAGTTCAAACCGGGGCTGCTATAAAGTTAATACAGTTATTTACACTGAATGAGCAAGTATAAGCAATGCCAAAAAGTAAAGCGCTATCTTCTAAACATACCCTCAGAGAGGAGAGGAGAGACATGGTGGGAAGGAAAGCAGTGGGACAGCTCAGGAGACCTCCACCCACGGTCCACTCCAGAGAAGAGGCCAAAGCAGATTTCCCTGCACATAGCATCTCTCTCTCTGCTTCTGCAGAAAGCATGGCTGAGATCAGAGTTCATCTTTCTTAAATATAACAGGCATGTCAGCAGAAGTGTGTCTGCTCCCAGGTCTGTAAAATCAGGACAAAGATGCCTGAGAGCTTTGCTGTGTCCTTGTCTGCTTTCTGCTGCTGTGACTGTGCCTCCACCAGCAGCATGATGGGAGGTTTGGTTTTATAGAACTAAGTGATGGATTCAAAAATGTATAAATGCATTTCCTGTCCAGCTATCTGCACAATCCTTGTACTGTGCCTGTCTTGGGCCTCCTTTCAGGTCTTTCCACCAGACCCCTCACGCTCCCAGTGCCTTAGGTTCAGGGTTTGCAAGTGTTGCCCTCTTATTGTGTGAATCACCTCTAAACATGCACTTTCTATTTCACCTGATGGGTCACAGGGCTCAGACCTTTCCTTGATGGGCCAAATCACTGTCTTGAAATCTTTCATTTGAGATACAATAACCTATGGTGGGCCAAGAGCTCTGAGGTGGCCACACCGAGTGGCCAAAAACACCTGGTGAGGGTCCCACACCTTGGCCCCGGCTTGCTCTTAATGCTGTCCTGCAGTGCCTCACTGACTCTGGCTTTTCCATCATCCAGGCCTGCTTGGCTGAACTTCCTGTTGCTTAGGTCAAGAAACACCTTTGCCAGGCTGGAATAAAATAATCTCGTCCAGCATGAGAAAGTCAGACCCTCCCTTATCAGGGCAACCAGCCACTGCTCTTGCACAGCACTGGTCCCAGGCTCAGCTTGGGCTTTCTGCTGAACAGGAATCCCTCATTTATATTTGCTCCTATGTTATCCTCATCTTTCATAAACACCCCACGTGGTACAGACACAGCTCTTACCACCATGAGCACACAACCTCCTCCTCCCACATCATGTCAATTTTGGATGTCAATTAAGGGTTTTTTTCTCACCTGAATCAGAGAGATCCCTACACCGTGAACAGGAAGGTGTAGTCATGCTAGAAGAGAGGGCTTAAAAGTCAGGAAGAGAAGCTCCTGTCCCTCTACAGGAAGGAGGGAACAGAGACTGCTTTCATTTCCCTGTGCTTGGAGTAACAACACCTGTGGGTGAATCCAGACTGTCCATGACATGACTGCCTGCCAGAGCCAAGAGGACGGTGAATATGATCCAGTATAAACAGGGAAGAGGGAATGGGGGCTGACAGCTTTCAAAGAGGTGCTGCAAACTGCCAGTGTGCGGAAGTAGGAGGAGGGGTGAGGCAGCCAATGTGGCATGCAGCCGAGCACTGCTGGGTTCCTGAAGCCAGCCTGCCCTGTGGCCATGCCAAGAGGGATGAGAGCTGAACGCTGTGAGAATTGGTACAGGCTGCTGTGAGCAGCCAGTGGCTATTTGCAACTTCTTTGGACTGTGCACTACATAGACATATCCATTTTCCCTTTGCCAGCCAGGTGCCCTTCTGCCAGCGTCCCATTGATCTGAGGGCAGGAAACAAGGAGCACTTTAAAGCCAAATACAGACCTGCTGAGCCTGGAGACCTCACACCAATCCTGGCTACCTCATCCCTGTAACTGAAACCTCTGTAAATAGCTGCGCACGCTTGTTCCTGAAATGAATTTTCAGCCTTTTTTTTTTTTTTTTCACCTTTACGTGTTTTCTTCACTCACCAGATCAGGCTTCCACCAATGTTTCTGAGAGAAACACTACTGTAATTCCTTTAAACCTGGGATGCCTGGAGCTGCTGAGGAAAGGAGTCCTCAAAGTACAGTGGGGGAATAAAGGAAATACTGGTCCTCGGGAAGAGCTGTTGAGGACTGGAGACCTTGGCTGACAGGGAAGACAGTTGCAAAAAGTGAGACTGGAACCAAGAGATGATACAGTGGCCATTTGGTATTTTGTATCAAATTGTTTGAAAGTATCAATTTCACTACGCAGCAAGCCTCAGATAGAGATTTTGAGTCATAGAATCATTGAATATTCTGACCTGGAATGGATCCACAAGGATCTATGGAATCCAGCTCCTAATCCTGCACAGGACAACCCCAAGAGTCCAACAGAAATTTTGAAATGCCTCTTGAACTCTTATCAGGCTTGGTGCTGTGGCCAGTTCCCTGGGGTCCTATTCCAGTGCCCAGTCACCNTGTGGCCAGTTCCCTGGGGTCCTAGTCCAGTGCCCAGTCACCCTCTGGGTGAAGAACCTTTTCCTAATACCCGGCCTAAACGTCTCTTGACACAGCTTCAGACCATTCTCTTGGTTTCTGTCACTGATCACCACAGAGAAGAGATAAGTACCTGCACCTCTTCCCCTTGAGAAGAAGCTACAGAGTGCAATGAGGTCTCCCCTCAGTCTCCTCTTCTCCAGGCTGAACAGACCAAGTGTCCTCAACTGCTCCTTGTATGACTTCCCTTCAAGGTCCTTCACCATCTTTGTAGCCCTTTTTCGGGCTATAACAGCTCAATACCCTTCTTATATTGTGGCACCCAAAACAGCCTCCAGTGCTCGAGGTGAGGCTGCCCCAGTGCAGAGCAGAGTGGGACAATCCGACTTGCCCAGCTGGCCATGCTGTGCCTGATGCACCCCAGGACAGGGCTGGCCCTCCTGGATGCCAGGGCACTGCTGACTCAAATTCATCTTTCCTTCAACCAGAACCCCCAGCAGTACTGCTGTCCAGCATCTCATTGCCCAGTCTGTACATCCAGGGTTGTCTTGTCCCAGGTGCAATTTCCCTTGTTGAATGAACTTCTTATGCTTGGTAGGAAGGCTGGCCTGGAAGGAGTCCACAATTCCTTGCAATTTAGTATAATTGGCAAACTTACTTGGTCCTGTGTCTAAGTTTTTTACGAAAATGCTGAAGAAAACTGGTCCTAAAATGTAGGCCTGCAGAACCCCACTAGTAACTACCAGCTGTATGCCAGACAGTTTGTCTAGAAGAATACTGTGACAGTATCAAAAACTCAACTGAAATCAAAAAGATTACATCTCTTGGCCAACTAAGTGGGTAACCTTGCTGTAAAATGAAACTAAGTTTGTCACTCACGACATTCCCTTCATGAACCTGTGCTGGCTGTGACCAGTGGAGAAAACTTTGCCAGTTGTCTCTCCAAGTGTGCTCCTTCCAAGTCTCACAGGGAAGTGAGAGAGCCACACAGAGAATGGTGGCTGTAGCAGCTTTAGCAAGGCTCCATTTCCCGTTCTTCCTCCATCTGCTTTCCCTTGCTGTTGGAAATGCTGTGCAGGACATGTACCAAATGAAAAGGTCCTGGTGTGGATCTCCCTGGGAATGGATGAGTTCATGCTCATCTGATCACCAGTAAAACCTCAAGTGATGATGGAGGAGAGCCTGTCCATGGCTGAGATATCTATTGAGGGTTCCTCACCTGCAGAAGGCCAGGGGTATAAATAGCCTTAAATAGCAAAAGAAGAACGATGAATTTGTGATGTCTACATAACTTGCCTGCTGGACTATTGCTATGGCTTTTATCAGGCAAGAACTCTGGAAACTTGAGGCAGATCAGCCAGAAATGTCAGGAGTAAAGCATTCATGATGAACCACAGAGGACTTTAGCACAATAGAAATAGGAAAAATTCCCCGTGTTGACAAAGAGTAGGCTAAACTGAGACACTGGTTCATAGATGACTGTAAAATAAATCGCAAGGAAAAATATTCTGACCCCTTCTCTGTGTGTCACAAATGAAAATAAAATAGGCAAGGACCTTACAAGCATCAAATATCAACTCTTTCTCCATGTAATGACACTCTTATGTCAGCCTTGGCAACCAAAAAATATACAGTGAGAATACTGCTTTTCATTTCCTGCTGTTAGACTTCACTGCCAAATCTGGAGCATGGTCCTCTGCACCTGTTTCATTCCTTTTATAGTTGCAGCACTGAAAAGGAGCCAGTCCCTTTGGGGGGATAACTCACAGTTATCACGAGAAAAAAAGGAAAATATGAAAAGGTGAAAATGAGTCCTTGTTGCTAAGCATCATCATACAAACCTGCTGAGATAAACCCTGTGTACATGTAGGCTCAAATGGTCAGCAGAGGTATTCCCAGCAGGCTTACTTAAGTTGCACATAGAGAGAAGGAATAATTTACTCCTAAAATGTCAGAGTCCCTGGTGATTAACAGATGCGATCTGCTGCACTGCTTTGGTACCACAGGAGTTTGGGACAGTTGGAGCTTAAATTCAGTGACTATTCAGAAGCATGAATATGAGAAATGTCATGGTGATGATTCAGTGTTTTCAACATGCTGAACTTGGTAATGGCATTCCATTTTTCTGTTCCAAGAGAGAAGATGGCACATGATATACATAGATGACTCAGGGGAAAATCATTTAATTGGTCCTATTAACACATGGAAGAACTAAGGACTTGCCTGTTGGTTAGTGTGGGACCACTACTGAGCTTTACAGTATGGAACACCTGCTTAGGTCACAGCCAGTTGGAGTCTTTACTATAGAGGACAAAGATACTGGGTCTTCAAATATAAGAATTGTATCCTTTGAGATTGCTTTCCTTGTGTGTGAACACCCAATTCAGAAGAGATCAAGTCCTTATAAAGCAGTCTCCTATTGGGGTTACACAGAATCTGGATTAGGCTGCCAGTATGGCTTACTGCCCCTCTGGTGAGCTGTAGCTGGAGACTCCTCTAGGACCTTACTGAGACCTGTGAGCCCAGCTTATCATTAGGGTTTGTCAAAGAGGTTGACACTGGGGTTGGATTCAGGCAAATACATCTAGCCCTCAAGGAGGGAATCAGAATATGATTTCACTGCAAGGTGATGCTCGATAAAATCAGATATAAGCCAAGCTCTGACTATAACCCAAATCACAGGCTATACATCTGAGCCAAAGCATTCTTGAGCTGAAAAACAAAAGCCTTGAAAATCTTCAAGCAGCATGCAAGATATTTTTTGTGTATGCTTCAACCTTTTGATGTACATAGAAGAGCTAAAATATTACATGGAAATTTGATAAGCCTGACAGTGCTTTTGTGGCCTGATTGGAAGGGGTGAAGTGCTTGAATTTTGAAGGACCAGTTTCTCTAGGATTTTCCAGCTGATTTCAGTTAGCCCCATAGACTGTCACAAATACAATAAAGTTCAGGAAAACCCTTCAGGCCCCCTCTCCTTTGTCAAATTGACTGCTGGAACCTCTGCTCATATTCCCATGGTTTTCTATCAAAAACTGATCATTTGGCATTTTAGTCTTCATCTGGCTCTGCTCTAGAACCCCAGTGTACACTCAGTTTAGCTTAAGTATGCTGAGTTTCTCTCATTTTTTTCAGCCAGAGGAATAGTTTCTGATTGTTTCAGCAAAATGTCCTGTTGCTGAAAATTGCTATTGAGAGTTTCTTCTCAATACCTCAACTGAACAAATAGCCTACATGGTAGATGTTCTGTCTTATTCAATCCCTAGATGTGTTTCACTGCTCTTACAAAAAATGTCTTCTTGAATAAGACTGTAAATGGCTTTTGTCTGCTTAAGATCAGTTTTCTGACTTTCATTGTTTATTGAAGGCTGGAATGGTGAGTCATAGGCATCTGCTGCTGAAAGGCAGATATCTGCTGATAGGTGTTTTCTCAGAGTAAGCTGGGGCAATAGAAGCTGATGGTTTGATGGGTGATACAGATGGTCCTGCTGTGAAGTACAAAGCGAAAACTGTTGGCTGAATGATAGGCATTCTGAAAGAAGTATAGAGCAAATACTTTTGGTTGAGGAAGTTTGAAATATTGTAGGAGTAAAAGGCTTTAAAATCCTCTTTGTAACTCATATTTACAAGCATCTCATGCAGTCAACAGTGGTGTGACAGGAGAGTTGAGCTAAGTAGACAGAAAAAGTGTTCAGGAGAGAACTATAAATAACAAAATAGTCCAACCTGTGAATTTAAGCTAAGACTATTTTATTTATCCACATCAGAACCTGGAATTTTCCTGGAGAGGAAAGAATAAATATGACAAATCCTATTAGGAACAGGAAGCATAATTTGAAATGAAAATAAATTTTGGAAGTGACTTAGCTGCTAATAATCAATGCCAATTACAGTGCAAATGGAAAACAAAGAGGAGAAACGATTCACATTAACTGCATTCACCTCATGCGCACTCCGGCCTTTAAAGAGAATTTACTCGCAGCACTTCTACTGTCCTAGCAGGCCTTCATACAAAGGTTATGGTGCCCAGTTTATTTACACAGAATAGCTTTAAAGGCATTGTTAACTGTTGTCAAGTGGAGCTTGTGATGCTCAGTATCTCTGCATACCAATAAAACTTAAGTTGGTAGGTGCATGTGATTTTCAAGCCTGCAGTAAGGCTCCCACCTCGGGCAAATCAATGCAGCCAACCTCTGTCATTTTAAATCTGACCCCCATGATTGTTTTTGTTGCTGTTCAAGAAACAGTTTGTGGTAATTTTTTTTCAAACAGCAGAGTGCCTCAGATTTGTTTTTATCTTTTGTTGGAGAAAATTCTTGGTGTGGTTGGAAAGAAAAATCTTAAAAATGTGACCCCTCATATTTCAGAAACCAGACTAGACATAAGAAGACTTCAAATGATTGTTTTTATAATCTTATTATTTCAAGGTCAGTATCAAGATATGGTAATCATGAAATAATTTAGGAAGTCTAGAGTTGACACTAAGAAAAATATTTGCCACATTTACAAAAAAAAATTGTTATCCAAACCAGGATAATAAATTATACTACTAAAATATAAGTACTTTCATGTTTCAAAAATACATAACTGAAATTTGACTCTATTTACAATAAAGAAATAAACAGTGAAACCATAGAAAATCCCATTGCTGGCTTGTTTTTTTGTTTTGCTTTGGTTTGGTTGGTTGGATTTGGTTTTGGTTTGTTTGGGCTTTTGTTTTTGTTTTGTTTGGTTGGTTGGTTGGTTGTTGGTTTTTTGTTTTGTTTTGTTTTGTTTTTATTTTGTAAGCAGAGGAAACAGAGTAACCAAGAAGATAATACATTAAGTGAATACTTGTTAATGATCTCTTTTATTTTCAGACTTCCTTACTTGTTAACACGTTCAAATTCACAGTGGTAAAGTGTCCAGATCAATTAACAAGGTAGATGTGAATTTAAATGAAATTAAAAAATTAGATTAAAAAATAATGGAAATTGATTTTAGTCACTGTGGCTGCAAAGGCAACAGGTAGAGGAAGTAGAATTTTCTTACTTTGCATGTGAATTAATTGAATGCCAGGGAAGGAAATGGAAGGACGGAAATCTGCAGCTGGAAGAGGTAGGAAAATAACTTTGGCTTTGAAATATACATGAACTGGTTCTGGAAATGTGTCCTTACAAATGTGGATAGCAAAACTGACGGGAAGCAGAAAAATGAGGAATCCTGTCATTTTAAACACGTTACTCCAAGCTGGGCTCAAATATCTGGGAATTAACAAAGGCAACTCTTTCTGAAAAGAGCAACATTTTGGATGATGTGAAAATTTATTTTAAAATCTCTTTAAAAAAAACCATGTTCTTCAATTTGATGTTGTTGGAATTCTAGAAGGACTCTTGGGTCTTAGACATGAGATTAGCACATTAGATGTCACAAATGACATCAGAAATGCTGGTAAATGGAATATGCCCAGCAGTGCACATGTGAGCCAGCTGGCCAGAAGCAGCCGTGCCTGTTCTGTGAGTCTCCCCAGCCACCAAAATGGGAGGACCATGCACAAACTTCCTCTCAGGAAGCAGGTTTAGAAAATTTTATTGCCAGGACTGTGTCTTGGAAATGCATGACAGAATGAGACAGCCAAAAGTGTAACAGGGAGGAGTATCAGCAGTGTCATAGTTGGGCTACACCTCCCAGGCACAGTTAAATTTCCTTGTACAGGCATATGAAGGTTCCCCAAAGCCTCATTCAGAAGTCCAGCCTAAGCACTCAGTGGCTTTAGGCAACTTAAAGAAGGTGACTGCTAGGGCAGTATGTCTTCAGGCTCCATATTCAGTTAAACTAGGCAAACGTGCCCTGCACGCACTGCACCATTTCAGTGCTCCCTAAACCTCAGGAGCCAGAGAGCCCCTGAGAACAGGCTGCCTAAATCTCTCATCACTCTCTTAACGGGAGATATCCCACTGGGTACCTAGCTCCATGCACAGCAGGCTGCCTGGCAGCAACTCGCAGTCACCACTGTGCCCCCAGCCCTGTGAGGCCTGGGAGTCTCATTAGGCAAGAGCAATATCCTTTGGGCAGAAGTCCCCCTTTGGTACTCCCCTAACTTTCTGTATTTCCTTCTGGAAAAGAGAGATCGCCCACTTTCTCTCTCAGACTTTTCACATATTGAATGTTGAAGCAAAAAAAGAGGGCTGCATGAGGCTATTCTGTAGTTAAGTAACTGCCTAGATATGTATCCAATTTATTTCAAACATACAAAAATGCAGACGGAAGGATGCTATGCTCAGCAGAAGGTTATTTTCCTTAAAAGACTACTGGCTACTTTGGAGGCAAGGGGTCAGGCACTTGATTAGATGAATTACAGCTTAAAGTCCTGTAGTATAAACTATGTCATGCCCCAGGCTTCTCAAAACAGGGCACTCTATTTTAACTCATAATGGGTAGCTGGATTCAGTAAATGGCCTAATCACAGCAACATAAATATTTATGGGAAAATTTTTCTAATTAAGGTATGAGCTTGTTTAGATGTTATCAGTTAGAAAGGTCTTTCCCAACAAGAAAATGGCTGTTAGGAGACATTAGGAAATGGTTAAACTCCAAGGGATTAAAAGGTCATTGAGTGGCAACATGCAGAGTCTATTATGGTTGAAATTTAGCTTGCATTCATGTCTTACATGTCTCCTACATATGGAATTAAAAGACCATCCTCAATGCGGACAAACAAAACTGTAATTTTTTTATCCTTTGAAAAATGAAGTTACATTACTGATGTATGATTTATGATCATTTTAGAAATTAAATGCTCTTCAAAAAAAAGTTTTTTTAATTCTTGATTTATGCTTAGCTGTATTAAAACCTGTATTTACCTCAGTAGTGATGTTTGCAAAATAAAGATTCAATAATGTCATAATTTGTTCCCAGTACCTCAGCCACACAGTGACTTTGGATTTAGAAAAGTTACATTTAACATAGTTGTCCTTAAATGCTGTTGTTCTTTGCTGATGTTGTGAGTACTGATAATGGCATGGATAACAAATTCAGAATAAATTATATTTTGGTAACAATGTTTTTCAGGTATCATATTACAAGCACCAAACAACAATATATTGATCACATTCAGAGCCTTGTTATGCCAGCATAATTCTTAAGCAATTTTGGTGCCTTTAGTTCTAGGTTTACTCTAGTATAATTGTCAGAGGAATTTATCCCTTAAAGTAAAATTTGTAAGCTGTCTTAGAGGGAAATAGCTGTATAAAACTGGTTATGTGAAGTACAGGCAGAACTATTCCCTGTGGGAAACAGTATGTAATTTCTGTGGGACTTCATTATTCTGCTATGAAGTATGTATGTGTCTGCCATATGGTATGTTATTCTTAAGGTGTAACTCAAAAGGAAAGTTCAGAAAAAGAAAAGAGAATGTTCTACAAACTTTCTGCCTTTGAGCAAAATTTACATATTTTAAAACATTTCAATGAGAAATTATGCGGTATAGAAATCTAAATGGCATCAATGGAGCTATTAATTGTATCTGGCTACATTTTTGAAGTCGACATCTGTAAGAAGTTTCAAGACCAGGCACAAGGAGATAAACATTGCTGCTTTCCTGACATAATGAAATCTGTATTGTTAGTTGATATCAATTGTAACTCTACTGGACATAAAACTACAATTTCTTGCGAAAACAGCTTGGTTCATTTAGAATGCCTTCCTAGCCCAAACCAGGATATGACATCTCTGACTTTGCTAAATACATCTACATGGCAAAGAGCACAGGAGCTACTGCTGAAAACCATAAAATGGCATGTTCAGCGAGTGATGGTATGCAAATGTTGAATAAATCAGCTCTGGGTTTTTTCCTTCTCTTTTAACTAACCTGTTATAAAGGAACATTACCCTGCTTTTATACACAAGTGCCATGACTTAGAGAACTGGAGCTGTCAGTTCAAATGGCACAAGCCATTGCAAATTCTCCACAGCAAAGAGGAATATTTAGAGAAAAGCAACATGGAATGCAATGGTGTTGCGTTCCTGTTTGATTTAGATGAGTCTGTTTGTGGCAGAAAACTGAAATACAAGGAAATGAAAAGTAGCTGATTTAAGGGTCTGGGAGTTTGGGGAGCTTGTTGGATGCTGTTCAAGCCCCAGTGGCCTCAATATCAGGAACCTGTGTGCTGCTTGTGCTCACACTGTGGCTCCATTGCCATTAGTTGGAGGGCTATGTGCTGACTGATCTCCCAGAAGCACAAATTTGATCTGGCTCAAGAACAGGCACATGATCACATTTCTGTCAAATTAGCCAGAACACACCATACAGAACTGTCATGGAGTTTACATTGGCTTTACACCAGCTGGGGGAGGTTGAATGACTTTCAGTACAGCCTAAGTTAGTGGTGTGGAGCAACAGTACCTGGTGTAAGCTGAGGTCTGCTTGATATAGATAATCCATTAGCATTTCTGGATGGATTTGAGTGGGTGATATTATATCTGAATAATGAGTTTTGTCTTACAGTTGCAGCATTTCCTGTGCATTAGTAGGAGTTTCAAAGGGTAGAAATACTTCTCTGCTGAACTGCAGTTTCAGTTTTTACCTGCTCTTCTACAGAGAAGAAATTCTTTAGTGATGATTTTCTTTCCTATTTCTGAAGGATAGTGTTTCTATGGGTGGAGTGGTACCCAACCATGTGCACTGAAAAACGTGAATTGAGCCTGGGGCTCCTGTTTTCCTGACACTTTCAGTGACCATTGACCATAAATGACTGTATCACTGAGCAACTATTGCCCACACTGCTAGAAGTCTATAGATAGGCTTACTGAATGTCTCTTGGGCATATGCATATTTCTCCTTTCACCGAAAACAAAGATATTTGGATTTTCAAAAAATTTAGCCAGGAAGGGATCAGTGTGTTAAATTCCTGATGCCTTATTGTCCAAGTGCAGTATGAGAAAAGACAAGAAGAGAAATCATACTTGAGGAATAACTATCACAAAGAAATGTGAAATGATGTGTGCACTTCATCACAAGGCTGCAAGGCCCATTTGGACAGAGTAAACTTCAGCTCTCACCCCCTGAGTGGATGTGCAGTCAAGGAGTGTTCACATCATCTTTCCTCATGTCCAATTTCCATCCTAACCAAGAGTTTCTCAGTAGAACTCATACAAGAATCACTGAGCTTCAGGCATTTCTAAATAAAACCAAACTCTGACTAGAGACCATCTCATTTTGCAAGCCCACTTCATTTTCTAGACATATGGCTCCCCTAAAAGTTTTAGCATTATGCAGCATTCCTGTAAGGCTGACTGGACACATGGATGGTGGGAGGAGGAGAAGGAGGTTGGGCAGGGAGCCAGGCCAAGAGGAGTGAGATATCTTTTACTGCACTGTGCCTACCATATAAAGAGAGACGGTCCAAGAATAAACAATTTTCCAAGGGAAGAATTCATTGGTAGCAGGAACCCTCAAAGCCTCAGACAGCTCCCCTTCTCTGGGTAAAATGGAAGCCATCAGTCATTTTTAGATTGATCTTAAAATTTACTATAGTAATTTTAATGGGAATTAGCATCCATTGCAAAAATTTATTGCATGTCTAAAAGTGCCCAGAGAAGTGGCCTTCCTTCATCACTACTAATGTTGTACTGTCACTTCAGGAAGGGAAGGTTCTTCTGTCTCTACAGCCTTGGCACCAGACAGCTTCCTGGAAGTCTTGCTTGTATCAGTGGGTGAAAGGTGGATGAAACCTGATATCATGTTTATACTGACATCTCAAGACAAACTGATTCCTGCCTAAGTCTCTTCAGAAGAATATAAAATGCCAGACCTAGCTTTTCAGAAGAAATGCATGATTATGAGTGTTTCGAGTTTTGTCCAGCTTTTACTCATTTTGAGACAATTGCAAAGAGCCTGGCTTTCCCATCTGTATGGCTTCCAAGCAACTAGAGGAACCCTAGAGACAGAGTTGCCCAGACTTCTTAGCCACATTCAAATATCTTGCACCCAATAAACAGCTGTTTTGTCTGAGATTTTACTTCACAAGCACAAAAGATTATTACAAAGGGACAGCAGTGGAAACAGCTAGAAAAGAAGGATGATCAAATCCTTCCAGGAGTAAAGTGTCCTTACAGTTTTGCTTTCCATATCTATTTAAATTTTCAGAAATTGATAACTTGTTTGTCATTGATGACGGAAACAAAGGATTAGATTGGGCCCTAAGTAAGAAAGCTGGAAAGCAGACTTCCTGGCTAAAATGCATGCAAGAGGAAACCTGGAGGAACAAACCAATAATTTTACATAAGACACATTTTCCCATGTTACACAGAAGAACATGAGTGAAAATATGAAAAACAGACTGATTAAGGAACAAAAGAGAAGTCAAAGAATTTGATTAAATGCAGCACTTCTATTAAGAGGGCAGTGATCTTTTCAAAAGTTGACTTCTGTGCACAAATAGAGACCCTTGAAAATAGAGTATTTGGGTGGGACAAAATGGTTCACCTTCACAGACACTCTACCAGGAACCAAGCCTTCTCCAGCATAGTCAAGTGTGTATACTAAAGGAAAGGTGGCAGCTCCACAGAATGGTCCCATCACAGTGTAACTGGAGGATGGACTCCTCCAATACTGGGGTATTAGGGTGCCTAATGCAGAAATCCCAGAAACCTGCAATTTTGGTAGAAGAGGTTTATGTGAATGAGGCAGCTGACCTATGGTTATCAAATTAGCCAGTTAGGGCAGTAACTGTAGAAAGCAAGAGCTGCAGCCCTGTTGCAGAGCTCGTCGGTGCTTCTGCATGTTCTAAGCATTACCAAAGAGGTAAAACTTCCATATTTAAAAGCAGTTAATTTCATCAAATTATTTCTCAAAATGTGACATTTTCCCTCTCCTGTTTAAACTGCAGACAGTTAATTTTAAATTTTAGCAATATGCTTTTTCCTAGGAGCCTTCTCAGAAACTTTATGGGTGCTAATCCAAGCCTAAAATGAGAGGCTACCAGAACCTACTGCTCTTAATTGCAACAGCATGAACTGCTTGCTGTAATTCATTACATTATATTTGGGGGTAAAAGAATTCATACTTTAACCTTTCCCCTCAGAAGGCAATGTGATAAAAGCAGTGGAGAGATTTGCACTGCACTGCAATTTCCCAGTGCCTTGCTGAAGTCCTGAAGATAGGTAGGCACCTGGAGGGTCCCCCTCCTGTGCTGTGAAGGTAAAAGCCCTTCACCAGCTTCTACTCACAGGGACAGCATCTTCACTCTCAGCAGTTTTTCCGTTACTTTGTAAAAGTGCTGAGAGTTATCAGTGGAGTATGAAGAAACTGGCTGCTCTAGAAATTATTTACTTTTATACAGCAGCTGTACCAGGTTGTCATTTACACCTTTCTAACCTGTGGAGAATAAAGCAAAGGCAGAGATGGCTTAATTCAATGTTTTCAAGGTGTTTTGAGATCCTAGTTTTGAAGGGGGTGCTAGGCAAATGGAAAAAACCAAGAAAATTTGTGTGATATTACAGACAGATGAAAAATAAGATTTTGTTTTGATGGTAACAGCAATGATGACACAATCCTCTGCCTTGTGTGCTAACTGATCCATCAACAGACTGCACCACACCTCTGACTTTCCTCCATATGGTGTATTAATAATTAGGCCATTTGAATTTATTTTCTGGAGGTGGCTGAGTACTTCTAAGTCACTTAAACTATTTTCAATATCCGAAGACTTCTTATGGATTCACTTTTTATTTTCACTCTTTAAAGAAGAATATCGACTACATGGAAAATAATTTTCAGGATGATAATGCAATGGTTTATGCTTGGATTAACCTGTCAGTTGGTAAAAAGCAAAAGAGCACAAAAGGATCAGAGAAAGGGTCTAAGTCTTGTGCAGATGCTTTTGTTAGAGAAAGTCTCAATCTTCTTAACATGTCAGTCAAAACCAAAACTGAAATGGAAAACCTTAGCTTCTTTTTTCCTTCATATTTCTTTTCCTGTATCTTGAAACTGACTATTCAAGGATTGAAGTATTTCTGAGCTCTAGGAAGAGGGGAAAAAAAAAAAAAAGAAGGATGACATAAAACTACTAAACATGGTTCTACAATTAATATGTAAATCAGGCTGATAATGCCTGGCTAAGACAACAGCTGCTGTGCATGGACCAAGTGCTGCCATAAGCAGCTGCCATGCCTCTGCCATGCTGGCCTTCAGCATCAAAGCTGGAAGAGTAAAATCTCAGCAAGGCTGAGGACACATGGCTGTGCTTGTGTCTCTTCTGTCTGTGATGGCTTTGCCTTTGGATAAATGCCTCTTTGAGGTCCTGGCTGTGGTCCTGGAGTGAGCCCTGCTGCAGAAGATGCTGCTTGACACTGATAAGCCTCCAGGAGCCCAGCTGCTGGCAACTTTCAGCCACATCCAGCTTCACTGCAGGTGCAGACTAATTAGACCTATTAAACCAACTTCATTTGCCCCTCCAGCAGTTAATATCTCAATTCAAACCTTCATTACTAGAGGTTAATAACTCAGGCAAAGAAACACACTTGGGACTTTAATTTGATATAACATGGGGACTGTTTTTCCTTCCCAGTTGAAATAAATATTGTGAATGTAAAATCCTAGGGGAAAAAAAAGCCTCAAGTCATCCAAATCCATTCATGGGTAGTCACATCCCTCATGAGCACTGTGGCAAGGAGATGCCTGAATATCATTTGAGTAGTCAGACTCTTGTGAGGGGTACTTATTTTTCTGTCACTTGGAAGGCCATGTTGTTAGCCCCAGAGAAAGCATATTTAAATGAGAAAGCTCATTTCCCTTATGGGTTACAGGCAATTAGCACCACAACATTTGGATCACATTTCAGACATTTAGAATAATGTACAGAAGATGGAAAAAACTTGATTTCTTTGTACAATTTGTTTGGGTTAGGAAACTGTTTAAAAATGGAAAACTGTTCACTCTGCCTTGCTAACCATGGCAGGCAGGGCCTGGCAGGTCCCTGCTCCCCGCCATCCCTGCCAGTTGTTTGCAGCAAGAACTAGTTTTCTCAGGAAGATGCTCTTACATCTGGTCCACATCTCTCAGGATTGGGGACCCATGGGGCTTTCACAACAACAAGTTTCAAGCCCTTCACAACAAGGAGTAAATCACTAATGAAAGAGTGCATTCATTAGCTATTTTCCTTCCACTGACTAAATTGTGAGAATAATCTCCAAAACAACAGAAATCAAAGATATATTTTTATTATTTTTGTTTTCTGGCACCATTATCACCACCAGTTTAGGCAGGGAACACGTTGTGGAAATTGTCTGCTCCCTGGATCCCACTTCGTTTTTGTTCACTCCCACCGAGCTGGCATGACTCTCTATCCATGGGCTCCAGGGGCTGCAGGGGAATGCCATGCTGCCGACACTCCCCACACTCCCTCTCAGAGCCTCTGGAGATGTTTCTGGCCTTTTCAACCCTGCCTTGTTTCTATCAGTCCAGTTAAAATGAGGGTGGTGCGCTGCTGAGTTCACTTTCTGCGTTGGTCTTCAGGAATGTTTAGGGCTTGCAATGTACAACACCTTTTCAAAAAAATGGGGCGTGTGGCAGGCTATCCACATAGTTACCCTCCAAAATAGGGTGGAAAATAGAAGCTAATAAATATCATGAATGTCTGCAGAAGGATTTCATTAAGACTGCACTTTTGGAAACTAACTCTGAACTTCGTTTGATGTCTCCTCTTGTAAGTGATATTTTGAAGAAGTCCCTTAGCAGTTTTGTGGCTTATTGGCCCCATGCACATGAAGAATATTTGTGACATGGAGCAGCAAAGTATGTCTCCAGCTGAAGTGTCAAGAACATCCAGAACTGGAGAGACAGTTCACAGGGTTCTGCTGATTTTTTCATCCTGTTTTATCTTGACAGCCACAGACAAAAATGCATCACAAAAGACACCAAAATCACTACGGATGCAGAAAGAGAAAGAACCCTTTTTCTTTGCTTACCTCTCTCTAGCTCTCCATCAACAGCTAGCAGATGGTATTTCTAAGCTGGGAAACAGTCCTTCCTTCCACTAATTCCCAACTCCAGAGAGCAAACAAGTAACACCTCACCTTACTACCAGGTCCCAGGTTCAATGTGGCAAATGGGCTGCTCCCTTCCATAGGATGTTGTCATAGCCTGTAGTTAGCTCTTACCTTCATTTTAAACTGCCACATGCTCTGAAAATCCATTACAAATGGATAATAGGAATACCTTCATGGCACTATGGTTAATATCTAACATGGCATGTTGTTTTTTTGGTGATCAGATGTAACTACTTCAAGTTGTTTACCTGCAATGCAGAGCCTCTGTGAGCAAGAAGAAGCCCTACAATGAAGGTGTGAGCCTTGCCAGCAGCCAGCACTGAGAGACCTGCACCCTCACACTTCTAACAATGTAACTGCTCTGACAAAACCAGTCTGTTGTTGTCAGGCATGTCTGGAGCAGGAACTTGCTGCTATTACATTGCTGGACAGGGTGTAGAATCCTGAGGTATCTAGCCTAGCTGTGCCAATGGACACCTTCTACACGGATAGGGTGGTTTTCCACCAGTTGCCAGCAGATTCCCCAGAGATGTGTTTGGTTTCCCAGGCATCCACAAAAACAGAGGATGTAAACAATTTTGCAAGGTCTGTATAAAGCATTGATGCACGTTTAAAAGGAAGTTAGCATGTCCCTTGGAGATCCACAGAGAGAGGTTGGAAATTGTGTGTGCTGACCAAATCTGATATTCTTTGGATGGAGGGCCCATTCCACTTGAAACCAGTGTGAACTCAATAAGTGATTGCACTGGAAGAAGATCCTTCACCCTGTAGGTCTCTAGGTGGTATTCATTCTTCAGGGTTAGTAAAGTGCTACAAATCTTTGAGCATCAAGGCATTCTGCCTGGCAGCTTTGCATTGGAAAGTGGCCTTAGGTCTCCCACACACCATGACAAGACTGGATTCCTTTCTCCCTTTCGTGCTTTTGTTTTTCCCCCATCTGCTTTCTTAGTGCAGATTATAAACAGTGTCAGAGCAAGCTCTGACTGTGACTGCTAACATGTTTGATACAGAGAGAGGAGTAGCTTTTAAATCCAACTGCATTCAACTACAATGCAACTAAATGCACAATCTGGATGCCAAAAGAGCCACCAGCAAAATTACTTTGTCAAGTATGATAAAGAAACAGCAGAGATGGTCAAATAGTACAAAGAGTCTTTAAAAAAAGGTGAGAGAAATAAATGCTTTATTCATACTTGTGCTTATATCAACTAAAAAACCACAATGCAACAATATAAAACCACATAGATAAGTAATTTCCAAAGAAAATCTCCTGTGGTTAATGAAGGTGAGAACATTTTGCATTGCCTGGTACACATATGATAAACCATTCCATTTTGCTGGCAGAGGTAGGTGATTTCTTTTCCTTTTACGGATTCATTTTAAATCAGACCCATTAGAGTACAAACTCTTCTAAAAATCTAGCCCTCCAGGCATAGCAAAATGATATTATGGTTCATTCTCACTTTACATTACTTTCTCCTCCATTTATCTTTTAAGATGTAAAGGTATTTCTCAAACTCATAAGCTTTCACATGAAGGGAGCACACTATTCTCTCCAATATCAATAACAAAATCTGCAGCATTCATTTGAACTTCCAGCCATACAAAGGAGTTTGCAGAGATGATAAGAAGATTGAGGGGGCTGGTAATGCAAAGTTAAAACCAGATTTTGATTCAGAATCTTCATAAATTTTACTTGATTTTTGGGAAAATAACACAGCTGTGTCTTATCTCAATGTTTCTAGCTGAATGTTTTAATACCTAGTGCAATTTATAACCTTTCCATTGTGGAATTCAGCCACTGAAATGGTATGTGGGAATGTTCTTACTGGGCAGCAAAAAGAGTATGATGGATTCATCAAGCACATTATTGCTTCCAAGTGTTGGCTCATTTTTATTAATTATTCGTGACCTTACCTACCTTCTCAGAACTTCTTTCTTCTCAAAATGGCAATTCCAGAAAAAGGAGCTGCCAGTCAAGGCACAGCTAGATTGGCTAAGATGCTTGAGATACATTGCTTGATTCAGCATTCTAGGAATAGACTAGATCTAGACTTACAGGAAGTTCTTAAGTAAAAGCAACAAAAAATTGAGTTTTCTAATTTTATTCCTCTTCACAAAAGTAATCACCATATGCCTTATCTTTCACAATTTTCTTTTAATTTGTAAATTAAAATATATTTTGGGATTATTTTGTGACTTTTTCATGGTGTGCCATTTTTTTTTGAAAGCAACACTGAAGGCCATTGATTCACAAAATCCTCTTCCTGTCTGGAAAAAACTCTATCAACTTTAGATAAAATTAGAATCTAAAATTATCATAAGTGAAAATTGAAATAATTTTTCCCAAATTGCTCACCATCTATGGACTGACAACAGTTTTGAACAGCTAGTGTACTGACTTTACCTTCCTCCTATAACACCCTTAAGTGCAATTAAAATATTTGTCTTTAAAAATATGTATTTATAAAGAACACCATGTTACAAACAGGAGCTCAAAACAAACTTATGCTGAATAATTCCAAATAATAAGAGGAAAACTAGGAGTAGCGTTTCTGCTTAAGTGTTTCAAACATTTTGACATTGTTGATTCTATTCTGAAAACTCTAAAACATTCTTTAAGTTGAATGGAAGCTGATGGGATTCGTTTGCTGTGTATTCTTGACCAAGTTACTGTTTCCAGACACACCAAAACCAGTTTCTAGGTGGTGGTTTTTAAGTAAAAAGATGAGTATGTGGTTCTGTGTTTGAAATCCATAGAAAAAATGCCTTTTATTAAAAATATGCATATTAAAGTTTGTAAATAAGTGTTTCAGCACCAAAGAGGGTTTTATAAACTCCCTGATTTCATATATTTGTATTTTGGTTGAAGGATTGCATTTCAGTAATACCTCCAGGCAGAATTATGCTTTGGGCCATGTCCACTTATAATGTCTGTGAACAGAGACACAGGAAGCCTTCGCTATTATATTCAATAGTTGCTGCTGTTCTGGCAGGGTTTTATTAAGATTCTTGGAGTGGGTGAGGGCCCACAGCACCTCAGCTGAATACCTCTGCATTTGTTCTTGGTCATCAATGTCACATGATTTTTCTTTACAGCTCTCCTGTCTGTTGAGGTTGTTGGATATGCATGCTGTTCCTCGTTTTTATCTCCCTGACTCAGACACAATGGTCAGCTGCCCAGCCAACAACTCCTTTTCTCTGGATATAGTGATCCTGAACACTGGGTTCTGGGACACTTCTGAGCACTCAAAGACACAGACATGTTTCTCAGGGCAGGTTTGGTGACTGGGATAGCTATGCAGCAGCCCATGGAGGACAATAGTGCTGGGAAGATCCTGTCTTTCAGGGACTGTCCAGCAAACCAGGAATCCTTGGCCTGCAGCAAACTGAGACAGGGGATGTCCCAATCCAAAGGAAGCTATACAGCTCCCATTGCTTTGTCTTTCAAACCAGGTGTGATTGGAGCTGAGGACAGAAATTTAATGCAGCTGGGAGGAGTTAGATGACCTTTACTACCAGATAATTAAAGCAATTATTTCTTTTTCCTGTTGTCCTAGAACCACAGTCTATACACATGTGTCATAACTTCCTATGAATCACGCAGGAATATTCCTGAACAAATGGGACCAGCATGTGGGCATCCTCCTCTCTGCTGTATACCAGGGTTAGCTCCTGCAGCAGCCCTGAGTCTGTAGCCCACCCTTTGTTCTTCCTTTCCTCGTTGCATCAACTCACCCCAGACCAGCATGATGTGGTCAGAATTTACAGGGACAACAGGACAGAGAGTTGCTGGAAACTGGATTATTTTCATCTCATGACCAGAAGTAGGTGGGCCAGAGTTGGCCTGGATGTTTTTCCGAGGGAAAGGAATAATTTTGAGATGCTAAAGATCATTGACAGCCCATTAGGCAAAGGTAACTTTTGCCAAGCCCAGTGATTTTCTTTAAAAGTCTACCAGAGCTCAAAGCAAATTCCCAGACATGTTCTGGCACCAAGACACAAACTTTTCTTCAGTCTTGTTTTGAATCTACCAGAGCTACGCCAGTTCTAAAAGCTGCTCCTGGAGCTGAAGCGAAGTCTTGGCTTTCACATTTTTCACATCCACAACTGCTTGAGAACAGTGTGACATTCTGTCTTTGCAACTGGGAAGAATTTCAGCAGAGGGGAGGCTGACCAGAAAGGCACCCTCAGCAGCTGCTTCCCCGGAGCATGCACCACAGCAGGCTGGGAGGCAGAGAGCTGTGCTTTAGGAGAAATGCTGGTGTGGGACACTGAAGGGTTGCTGGGAGATCATGTCTTTCACTGTGGTAACAGTTGGGGGTCCCAAAAAAGCTAAAGTTCACCACCCACAAGCTCCAATTATTTAGAAACCAGAATTAATTAACATCAGCTCTAACTGATAGTTAATGTCAGAAAAACAGTTCTTATTCCATTGATTGTGGGGAGAATGTAATCAAAGAAAGGATATAAGGGTCTGGCTCTCAATAAATGTATTCCCTTTTTAAAATTACCTAAGTGGTGTAAACTGCATTCAGAAATCCACGCCTCATGCCTGGATACAAGGTGCAAGACTAGATCAGTTAATTAAAAAATAAAGCTTCTGATCAGTGTATTTCTTGCAGAAATTCCCTGCTATATAAAGAAAAAAACGTAAAATGCATTTTAATATAAATATTCACCAGTTAAACATGCAAGCCCAAAAAAAGGCTTAACTGCTAGAATTCAAGAGTGTTTCAGTCCCTATGAACTCATCAAGTGAATCATAGCCCTAGGATAGATTTCGTTGCATGCATATGTTTAAAATCGAAAAAAATTAACCCTTGGGCTACTGCTGCTTTGGCAGGCAAAGGCATGCTGTATGTGAAGTGGGAGTGTGAACATTTTCTGCTTGTTTATGATGGTAGTCAGAGTGTTAAAATGAAAACCACCAATTAAGAGCAGAACAATTACTGTGTAATTTCATTTCATAAAGAATGTGTTACTTGACACAGAAAGTTCAGATTACAGCGCATAGGATGTAGGAAGTGAGAGAGGAGATCTGTACAATCAGGATCAGATGAAAGCTTGATGAGTTTCCCAACCCATGATTAACTAGCCTTATTAAAGACTCTCTCTTCCAAACCCTCAGGTGAACCACTGCTATTTCCTTTCCACTTGGTTCTGTATTTTTCTACCAATGCACCAGCCTGCTCTTCTGTGCTTTCCTGCTAGGGCGAGTGCCCATCATCCCAGGGCAGTACAGTTACCCCTTCTGCTTCTATCTAAACTCCCTGTCACTGCAAGGCCACAATTCACAGGTCTACAGACTCTAATCTGACTCCAGATGATTCACAGGGCATCATTCCTAATGGAAAATAATTTTAAAAGCCCCATCAAATACTAAGGATCAATTATTTTCTCTTTATCAAAATTGTTCTGGACAGAAAGAGAGCACACTAGGCAGCTGTCAGCATTTTGGAGAGGAAGAACGAAGACACATATAACCCCAGACAGACTTTTTACATTGTTGTAAGCATTTTACTTCATGGTCTGGAATTTTGTCTTTATTTTCTACTAATTGCTTCTTTATATTTCCAGAGTCTCTAAACATATGAGAACACCTTCCAGCTCCTGGATGCTCTATCTGCACTGTTATGGGAGCACAGTCAGGGTTTTGTGCTCCTGTCCTAGTCCCTCTGTTTGTGGACTCAAAGATGGTAGAGGCCAGATCATGAGCACTACAAGTTTGGAATACTAAAACAACGTCAGATATAGATGTGAGGAGACCCAGGAGCTCACACCACATGTCCAACCCCAGCCATGCACTATGAGAGCAGGTTTCTGGAATACATGGCAGCTCATGGGAGCTCTCTCACATGACCTGACAAATAACCATCATGAGGAGAGAGAAGGCAGTGCCAGGAGGTCTCCAGTATATGGGAGCCTTGGTCAACCTCTGCAAGGACCATGTCATTGCCACTAACGGGTTCTCCAGTAGCAATATCAGAAAGAAGCCACAGACTTCACATGAGGCCATCTTCATCAGAACTGACAAGGACTACTCCTTTAGGGTGAGGAAACTGAGACTAGTCTGTCTCCAGAGGGGAGGCAAGAGCTTGCTTTGACCTGCAGCTCCCATGGAATGGCTGTTGAAGGGAAGCCTGAGGACTGCCATGGTGTGTACAGCTCAGCAAGAGGTCTCTTGCCCAGAGACTTGTTTTGGCATCTGAGGTCACCAGTGAAAACCTATTCTGTTACTAATCCTGAAAAAACATCTACCTGCATGTTTTGCAGCAGCCCTGGCTGTGTACCCCATAAAGAGCACCTTAATAACTGCCTTAGGTTTCCTTGGTGGGGATGAGGGAGACAGGCATGCAGGGGTCTTGCGGCTTTTAGCTCAGATATAGGTTCCCACCAGCTTCTCACCTGCTGCTCACTCCCCCTGACAAAAGGGAGAGGAGGAGCTTTCCTACCTCAGTCTAGAAGTCCAGTTCTCCTGCTCTGTTATGAGACTGCTGTGCACAGACACAGCAGTCACACTTTTCCAAGGCAGGCAGGTCAGATTCTGCCAGAGCCAAAAGCCCAGAAGCTCTAAGGCACTGTGCCCAGAGACCAGCTTTGGGGGGTGTACCTGCAGACTGGTTTCTGACTGGCAGGGAAGCCTGGTCTCACTCTGGTTTGAAAGGGGGCTGGCTGGTGGTGGTGGGACCAGAACCCAAGCCTATAGCTGCACCCAGAGCACTGCAGCCTCCCGGAGCTCTGGCAGTGGAGTGGAATCATGCAATGCTGCTGTGCCCTCCAAACAGGACACCACTGTCCTCAGTCACTGCTGTGGTGTGATCCCCAAGGGTCACCTACTGCTACCCAAAACAACTCTGGAAATCTTTTGCTATTGCTTCACATAAATTATCTGTCTTTCCCTTTCTCTATTTTAGATTACTATACATCTGCTCAGTTCAGTGCCACCATTGTAAAAAAAATGGTAATGTGATGTACAGGCAACTCTAGCCTACTTCACTTCCTGAGGAGAAATATATACTTGTTGTTGGATGTTACCTGGAGATATTTGTGCATTCACAGATAGATTGTATGCAAGTATTTGTAAGGATACACACACACCCACACAATCAGTGTGTCTATATGTGTGTGGGGTTTATTCTCACACATAAACAGACAGAATGTATTACAGCATGGATTTATTAGGCATCAGATACAGGTTTATATATCAAGCATATAATATGAGTAAAAACAAATTTATCTGGTATCTCCTGAGAGCTGGGACTTGTAGAGAGCTAGCCCCATTCACTGAGTGCATCATTTAGCATACCTGAGGTAGGTTATGTAACCAAAAAAAATGTTTATTCTATTCCATCTGTTGAAAACGGTTGGAGAGGTGTTTTCTTTATCTCTTGTAACTCCAGGGGGGAGGGGGTGGGTGCCTTCTGGTAATGGCCCAGCTGTTAAAACCAGGTGGAACAATGTTCCTTATCCCTTCCACCACACGTCCACCCTCCAGGGAGATATCTTCTGTTAATGGGCCATTAAGACTCATCAATGATTTGACACATTACATCATCCTATAGTGAGATGCTCCACTCAGTGGAGGGAGCCAAACCATTCCTACCTAGACAAAAACTGAGACGTAGGAACACCAGGTACTCTGGTTTTCCACTGGATTCCTGAAGGAAGACCGGATCCAACTCAACATTACTGGACCCTTTTCTACAGGATCCTCTCTACTCCAACAGAACCACATCTGCCATTCCAGGAGGGCTTACTTTGGACTGCTTCCAACGCCCTGACCAACAGGATGTCAGATTGTATTTCTGACTCTGTCAGGGTTTCTAGGATCTTTTGTTTGTTTTGTTTGTTTGTTTTTTGTACTTCTACATTTGTATTCTTAATATTTCTAGTAAACAACTGTTATTCCTATTCCCAAATCTTTCCCTGAAAGCCTTTAATTGCAAAAATATAATAATTTAGAAGCAGGGGGGAGGGGAAGTTTACATTCTCCATTCCAACGGAAACTCCAGCTTTCCCTGGCAGATACCTGTCCTTCCAAACCAAGACACTCAGAAAGAGAGGTGCAGCACATTAGCAAAACAGTCTGATTTGTGAAGCTGTCAGGTTTGTTGAGTTTTGAAACTGTTGCTTACAGACATCTGCAGCTATGTCTCATAGAGCAGGAAGCACTGTTGTCTGACAATAGCTCTGTTTTCAATTTGCTAGCTCCTTCTGCGTTTACAACTCTGAGAAAAAAAATGTCCATTACACTGGGAATAACAAGATTTTCACAACGGCTTTTGCCTTGTTCCATCTTGAATCCATAGGTGCCAGATTACACATGTAGAAAGGGTGTTCTATTTGAGACTATCACTTTGAAGAACTGAATTATGTTGAATTCTTCTCTTCAGAGTTTCAGCTTTATTTTCCCCTGACTTAGTGGTCTCTGAATGTTGCAATTAAGTTGAGATTTTTTTTTTCTCAGTCATTAGCTCTTTGAAACGTACTGTGATGTAAGAAGTAGGCAAAATAAAACTGAAGTTCCTCTATTTTCCTCCAACCTCCAATTTTCATTGCTTTCAGACTTTTCACTCAAATCCTTCTCATTTTTTACTATCTGGTCTTTCCTTCTCAGACATAGCTTCAAGGGAGAAAAAAAAGAAGAAAGAAAGGAAGATAAATACAAAGGGAAAAAAAGCAGCTTGGTAAACTTCTGCTTAAACACATATAGTTGGCTTAGCTGGTGATCTAAATCTGCGATATATTAAATGCTGAAAACATAAAAGTTGTGTTATATATTGCTATGTGTTTTCCTAAATGAAATGAGGCAAAATTGAGCTCACAATAATCTGTGCTTCACTTAGAAGAGTTAAATATTTTCTATATCACCTTTCTTGGTGACCTCTGCCAGATGGGGTCTAACAGAGCCAAAGCACTTTTCAATAACTGCTGTCTGTGTCGCAGTCCATAGGCAGGAGCTCATCTAACTCAGATTCCTAAGTCTAAAAATTAGATTTCTAAATCAAAATTAATGACTCTTCATTCCTCTTTCAATCAGTGGAAAGAAGAAAAAACCTTTGCAGACAAATGCATGTGACTTAAATGCACCTTTTGAAGTGAGATTAGTGACAGGTTTTATTCTTGTGGTCATTTCTGCCTAGCAAGGGCTGACAGATCACAGTGTTCCTCCACTGCTGTGCAGCAGGGGTTGGTGTAGATCCTCTTTGCCTTCCTTTTCTGTCTCTGCCTTAAAACTAGATTAGTACTTAAATAAAGGTCTACAAAGCCTTCTGTCTACAATGGAAGCTTGGTTTCATGAATTTGATCCATCATTATTATAACACTGTCTAACCTTAAATGGCCTTTTAAGAAACTTTTCAAATAATTTGTTTATCCTTTTGTTTTATACTGATTTTGTTAAACACCACCACTCTGACGGAAAACATAGTATTATATGCAAATTATTGATGTGCAGCTATCCAGGGAAGAGAAGACCTTTTCTTAAATGTCCACTGTTCTTTCCTACTATTTGTAAGACACAGTATTAGTATAATAATATTTTGTTTTGTATTGTTGATATGTGTTGTTATCTTAATGGTACTTAAATGCATTTGTGAAATATCCTGAGTGGATATGATTAGGCAGAGGTCCATTGGCCCCAGGTTGCTTTGGCAGGGCAACATTTGTCCATTTGTATTTACCTTACTTAGCAAGAAACTGTAAATTTTTAGGAAGAAAACAGAACTGTGGTATAAGGATAGGTCAAAATGAAATGTTAGCAGTCTGCTGCAAAGGCAAATAGGATTATTTTGCTGTTTAACCACATTCCTCATTACAAAACATATCTCTGTAGACTTTGTGCTAGTAATTAAAAATGTCTGTTTTAGCATTTGATGTGTATTAGGCAAAGTTGCGAGTCACCCAGGCTTCAGCAGAAATTAATGTCCCCCACAACAAAAAAATCTCTTTGGATTCTGAGAGAAGAAAGTGGAGAAGATTTAATTATACATGCTTTTGCATTGTGTTGTGAATAAAATAAAAAAAATCCAACCCTGACACAGGAAGATACTGCTTTATAATTTGATATGATTGATGTTTCTCACATACATTCGTGTTAGACATCTACGTAGAAACTAGTAAGCACTTAATGCTAGGAACAGATCATGACATAGGTTTGTCATAAGACTGCATGGATATGTTTCTGAGACAAATGTGTTAGTAATTTACAGCTCCAAGCCAGTTGGAGTTTTACTCCTGAGGTCTTTTCTGAGGATGGAATCCCATCTCTGGGAGATGTTTGCTTTATCTCAAGTTGCCTCTTGTCTTCTTATTTATATGTTTTAATTATTTTTTGCTTTGATTTTTAACCACCTCTGTTTCACACCAACAGCTACTGACATTTCCATTTTTCAAAGTCTGTTTTACAAGCATGGTTGGGCCTTCTTGGGGTAAGGGGAGTGATGTACTTTTAGCAATCAACAGTTATACTCAAGTTGGAAACAAGACAGCTCTTCTCAAATCATGGCCTATAGATCATAGAAGGGAAAGGATGCAATGCAGAAAATGATGGGTGGTGATCCTATAAGACTGTATGCTTTAAATCTTTTTTGTATTGGCTGAAACAAAGCGTGGTGAGCACAGAGGTGCCTAATGACTGGGGACAAATCTCAGGACTGACAAAGTTCAGAGAAAATGAAAAGAGAATTTGTCATGAATTAGATCACTCATTTGCTGCTCATCATCAATATCTCTCTCAAGATGAACTCTATTCACTCTGTGGTACTTCTTTGGTAAATCAACATTATTTTAAACAGTGTATGTGCATCAAATCACTGCTTACAGGAGCTTATGCCTAAGATGACTTGCATAAAATTAACACAACTGCAAAATAATTTGGAAGAAGCACTGCCTACATGCACATTCAGCTATTCAATTAAGGGTTTGACACCTTACACATGCATCTTTGATCTTTTATCTTGATTTTAGGGCCTGTTACCACCAGACTCTTTCTTGTAAGTACTTCAAAGTTAGATGAAACTACGTTCCTCATGTTACCTTGCTTCCAATATAATGACTATTTGGTGTTGAACCAGGGACAATTATTCAACTCTTTGCTCAAACAGGAAGTGCATTTCTGCCTAATTGTGGACTTTAAAAGTATTAATATTCTTTACACGTTTGATCCTGTTTTGGGATAAATAAAAAGTTCAAACTACATTGCGCATGTCCTCTGGAAAAAGTCAAAGCAAGTTCAGCTTATACATAAAAAGATGTAATTTTAAGATTGTGTATTAACATACTTTGACTTAGCTGAAATGGAAATTATAACTGCCCCATTATTTTAGGTCTGAGTCATGTCAGGATATTTTCTAATATTTAATAATAATTCATACCTAGGTTTTATATATCTCTATGTATAATGTATTTATTCAGATTATCCATTACTGAATGTATTTAGTCAGATTATCCAACACTGAAATGAAGTACTGTTTCTCCAGCATATATTCCCATTAGTCTTCTCACAGCCTAATTTACACTTCCTAGATCAGATTAGCATCAGTGAAGGGGCACAATTTATTTTGAAAATATCCATAAGCAGAAACATTATGCCTCCTAAAAGCCATATTCTTTCTGAGAATTCCTCTCCCCTTCAAAAGCTATTTCAGTCACATAATATCTCAAAAACCATTTTTAAACCCTTTGGATCATTTTCAGCTGTGGCTGGAACATGCTGCACAAGTACTCAATGTAGTTCCAGCAGCTGGCTTATGGCCAGCAGCAGACAATGACACTGCATCTTTCCTTCTGTTTCATCAGGTAAGCTCAGGATAACTCAGAGAAGCAGGACAGGTTTAAACTCTGGACTTTTTTTGAGTTTTCAAGATGTCTTCTCTGACAGTAAAGCACAGTCCTGAGACAGAAGTTCTGGAGGACACATGTTTTAGGGGAAATTTTTACCAAGACAACAAACGATCAATAGCCGAAGAAGCTTCTCTTGCCTCTCTACTTCTTCATTTCTTGTTGCCTGCTTGTCCCAGATGCCAAGGACCATTAGTTCTTCCAACACATTTTGAATTAGACTCAAGTTTAGCATCTGCCTGTGCAGCTTGGTGAATTGCAGGTAGTCCTGTGCATGTTGTCTATGGCTGCAAGCCAGCCTCAAATCCTTTAGCAGTTGCACTCATCCACAGTGAAGTTGCTACACTAATGCTTGTGTCCCATTGTCATGGTGAAGAAATCCTGGAATTTCCCTTGTTAGAACTAAATCCACTAAAATATCTCTGTTTACCTCCTGAAGTAACAAGAGGGTTATAAAAAACAGCATAATACAAGAGTTTTGTATAGATAATGAGCATTTTGATAGCAGCGGCAGGGAGAATGAAAGAGCCTAATTATAGTATGTGCAGGAAACGCATATTTTGAAGTGCTGTAGAAAGATGTGTGGGCAGGGAGCTATTTCAGCAGAGCCTTTGCAGTGTGATGTTTTCCCAGTCAGAGGTCTCATATTAGCTACTGAGCACATGTAATAAAACACAGGAAATAATCAATCCAGAAATTCTGGACATTTAAAACCAGAAAATAATACCTTGCTTACATGTGATCCCAGACTACAGCCCAGCTTCTAAACTGATTTGATGCATCTGGGACAAATGCGGTTTGAATACAGTCAAGTCTAGCTGTTTTATTTGCTTGGGGTTCATAGGTAAGGCCGAAAAAAGTGTCAGAGTGGGGCTTTTCAGATGAATTTGCCTTTATGTAGCTCATCTACATAGTGCTCAACAATTTCAAAGAAATCTGGCACCACTTCTTCAAAGTCAACAAGCCATTTTGTGGATGCAGAGAAGTTATAGGGAAGGATAGGGGCAAGCACTGATGAAACACAAGAATTATGTCAATGAATAACATGTTCTGGATTTTTGGAAAAATTGGATGTGCAAATAAAATTGTGTCCAGGCATACCTCCCTTATGTAAACAGCACTTGCTCAGGAGAGTTGTATAGGTGTCACTTCCCTCGGAAACTCTTCAGGGATCTGGAGTATGGGATCTGACTTCCATAGTCAAAGTGTTTTTGGTTGCTCCTTGGTAAGAACCTTGTAAAGCCAATGCCACCCACCTGGTTCACAAAGATCATCAACGGAGGGAAAATAAATCCACAGACATTAAAAAAAGTCTGTGAATGGCTTTGCACTCACCATCTTCTGTGTAAGCACAGCAGGAAAAGGGATGTGAGTGAGATTTGTCACACTAGCAGGTGGCACATTAAACCTCTCTGAAGCCAGAGCATCAGGTCAGATAGAGACCTGACCGTTCGTTTTAATATGCACATGGGGAAAAGGCAAAATACTAGTGCTGAGAGACTGTTTTACAGCTCAGAGCTTTCTGATTTTACTGTTGTAAAATTTCACAATGTAACTAAATTCCTGAGGAGGTCATGATGCAGAACTAAAAGCCCCTTAAACTGAACTAGTCAAGAGCTAACGCAAGACAGCCATTGAAACAGAATCTTGCTTCTTAAAGTATTTGGTATTAAGAAAAAAAACCAACAAAAAACCCCACCCAAAACGTGGCCTGACTTTGATTTATGTCTTACTACTTTATGCATGTATAACTTCTTTGTTTACGTATTCAGTTTTTTCCCTAGAAGAGCCAGCATCAAAGTCATGCCTAGAGGACATGCATAAAATTTAAAACCAGGGCAGACAAGAATAAACAAAATCCATGTGTATCTGTGTCAGTCACTTGCAGGACGCTTAGGAGATGCTGTCTGTAACTATTCTCTCAGAAGTGGAGTGGGATTTATCCAAAAAGTGCCTAAAGAATATTACCCTTTATAGAGCATTTAGCAAATGGATATGCTCCCGTCTTTCCCCGCATAAGGTTGACTGTTCTTGGGAACTTCAGCCTTTGCCTCTGAGGCATTCCTCTGAAAGTGCTCCTGGGAGAGAAGAAACAACAGCTACTTTGACTCTGCTTCTGGCTGAAGCCCATGTACTGATCCATTTTGGCAGTTCTGGAGGCAGAGCAGCCTTTGGAAGCCCTCACTGCACTGAGGCAAGCTCAAGGCCTGGCACCCCTCCAAGCTGGGTAATTCAAAATCAGTGCTGTTCCTTTTCTCCAGGTAGTTCTTTCACATGAGACAGGAAGCGGGGAGACAATTTCATGCCTGTATCTCTGGATCAAAATATGTCCTTAAGATAGATCTGCCCAAAACTGTTCCTTACCAAAATGCTGGGAGTGCAATAGCCCAATAAGGAAGAAGGGGTTTTGTGCAGACTGAAGTCTCTGGAGCAGACCTGTTCAATTTATTTTGGACAGCTGTATGAAAAGTTTACTCACAAATAGTCTTTTGTATCTGTACATAATGGCTTTCAACCTACATTTATTTTGCTTTTTAGTCTAGAAACATTTAACTGTGTTCAGGGGTAATTATTCTTAAGTAAGTAATAAATAATCTGCAACTCATTGACCAAGAAATGAGTCCTGTTTTGCAGGGAAATTCTTAAAGAGCTCCTGCAGTTACAAAGAAGAGGTTGTATTGCCCTAAAAGAGGGGTAGCATATAGGTATGGCCTGTAAATTTGCCACGTAAAAACATGTACAGGCACTCTACAAACTCAGCTCAGAAAGTTACTGTTCTGCCATTGTCAGGCTTAATTCTGCATTTGACTAGGTCAGCTTTATGACACTGTAAATGCACTGAATTAATAGTGGTACAGTGGTGGTACCTCAGCATGACATCAGAGTGAAGGAGTCACAGGGATTTAAGACCAGTTTTACCAGACAGAGCACAGGTTCATCCATATAACAGTGTCCCGTATGTGATAATTTCCTGCAGATGCTTAGAGAAGAGGCAATCAAACTCAGGAATGATATTTTGGTGATATTTTTTCCTAGTATAATGCCATCTTTCAGCAGTCAACTAGTTGGTGCTTTCCCAGGAAGACATGGTAGTTTTTATTAAAAGTTGTTGATATTTTCTTACTTCCATGAAAGCATTTTGTCACTTTTTGCACCTGTATACCTTCAAGTACTCAAAATCCAGACTACAAAGTCTTATACCATTCACTTTGAAGCTTGACTGTCAATGGGAGAATGATCATTTCTGTCTTGTGAAACTAACATTAGGACATAACAAATAGGAAAGTGATAAAGTATTTGAGATCTCAACATTATATTTGAGACGTAATCCCGAATTATTTCCTAAAACAACTTTCTTGAACTGGAGGTGCCTCATCTTTTTTTTTCCTCAATGAAAGAAAGAGTAATTTTTAATGCTTCTGAATTTAAATGAGATGTGACAAAGTAGATCTGGGCATTCTGATAACACATATGACATTGGGAGGTGGAGGAGTAGGTCCTTGGACCCCTTCTCGTGGGCCCGAAAGACTTGGCAATTCCTACAACAAATGCCAAGAAGAAATGCAGGATGCATTCAGTTCTGGGACTCCACATACTTTCTTAATGTCTCTAGTGAGATAGACTCACTTCTGGACATCTGTTCCTAGAAGTCCTAGTTTATTCTTATGGAAAAAGAGTGTGTGTTGGGGGCAGATGTTCCCCTCTAAGGTGCTAAATCAGGTGCACAAGGCCTAAGAATCTACACAGTGCCCCAGAATCCTCCAATCCCACTGCTACTATCCACATGGACATGTCTCAGAGACTGACAGCTGCATCAAAGGACAGCAGATATCTTTTCTTCCTAGATGACTATCTGTTGATTACTTGATATCAGCTAATGGATATCCAAATAAGGATGGGCAGGACACTCACAAAAAACTGCACATCAATGTATTGTAAGTACACTATCATGATGGGAAGAACAGAAAAGGCATCACCAAAAGAGTGTGAGGAAAGCAGACAATGAGAATACACTGCACATTTCAGAGCAGATAGGCATAAATCATTCAGTTCAATCAGATGTCTACAAGGAAAAACCTTTGAGTAGCTGACTTGTACATGAATGTCTACAAAGGTGCTTTGTGCTGTTACTAATAGCAGTGCATATCAAGTACTGCTTCTGCTCCATAAGTACATGCCTTCTTGCTCTGGAAAGGTGAATAAAACTGCCAAATGTTTTTTCCTTCTGACCCAAGCTGGACAAGGGAACACATTTTAGGAACTGGAAGGCTGTTGTTTTTTTATGCACTTTTTTCCTCCTCCCAATATAAAGGGAAGACAAACCTCCTCAGATCAAGAAAGCAAACTGCATATGGATGCAATATAAAGAGAAAAAGCTTGGCATCCCATGCAAAGAACAGAAGCAGCTCTGTATTAATGTTAATTCCAGTGCTAGGATCACTGGTTCATCAGAGAAATTAACTACAGAGTCCAGTGATTGAAGGGGAATATATTCTACCTTCACCTACAAAGCCCAAGAGACAAGTAAAACTTGGCTACACATCAAGCAAGCTGTTGTGAGGTACAGAAAGGAGCAGGAAGAAGACTGCAGTGTTCTTCTTCAAGCTTGCCTTAGATATGCAGCTAAACAGACTTCATGTTTAATATGTCAGTTTCCATCTCTATTGAAATAAAACAAGCAAATTAGAAAAAAAATGAAAAAGCCTGCAGAAAAATACAGTGACAAAATGTTGGTGATGAGGGAAGGAGAAGTAAAGAATCTGTGCTGAACTCTTCCAGCAGAACACCATTACAAACGAAAATTCATTCTTCCATGGCCAACAGAGGTCAGTGGAATAGGTAGAAAGAAGTATGTCTAGGTTTCCTGAAAGTTATCCCATATAGTCACAAATAGATGACCATAAGACCTCTGTCTGATCATGACTGATAGGAGAGAAAAAGTGTGACAGCAGTCAAAACTGGCACAGAGTTATTATACACGTTGTTACCAATACTATAGTGAATTCTTATAGAGAAGAAAAGCTTTTTCCCTCACCTGTGACAAACCAGACGACAAAATATGCTAAATATATCAAAAGACGAGCGAGTGGGGAAGAAGACTGGTCTGGCTGAACAGAGAGCTTTGGCTGGGACCCAGGGAGAAGAAAAGAGTTAATCACCTCTGGAAAAAGGGGCAGGAAGATCAGGAACTACATGGATTCTGTGAAGTCATACAGGGGGTAAACTAGAACAGCCAAAGCCTGTCTAGAACTTAATCTGGCCACTGAGCTTCCGTAATCCAAGAGGGAATGATCAGGTATCTGCAGTTTAGACCCTCACATATCCATGGGGCTGGATTGGATTCACCCAAGGGTACTGAGGAAGCTGACAGAAGAGCTCACCAGGCCATTTTCAATCATTCACCAGCAGTTCTGGTCAACGGGAGAGGTCCCACGTTACTGGAAGTTGGTAAATGCAACGCCTATTTATAAGAAGGGTCAGAAGGAGGATCCAGGGAACTACAGGCCTTCAGCCTGACCTCAGTGCCAGGGAAGATCGTGGAGCAGATCGTCTTGAGTGCCATCTTGTGTCACATCCAGGACAACCAGGGGTTCAGGCCCAGCCAACAGGGGTTTGGGTAAAGCAAGTTCTGCTTGACCAACCCCAACATCCCTTTTTGTCAATGTGGCCATTATATGTCATGTGACCATTTTTTGTCATGTCACCAAATATAATTTAACGCATTCATATTTGTATTTTCTATGTCTGTAATCTTCACAAAAGCACAGATTCACAGTCTAAATCCTACATTATTTTACTGTCTGGTTTTCATCCTTCAAAGATGCTTGGATAAGTAGGAAGGAGAGCTTATGTGGGATGGTAGGTCATGAATTTGGAGCGCATACTTATTTTAGTCAAAAGACTCCAAACAGTTTGGAATTTTCTGCCTAATATATAGTGTTAAAAGTATGAAAGTGATGCTTCAGCCTTTGCCAACCTTTTCTTGATTGACTGGTTAGAAACTGCATTAATGAAAAAATGAACAATTGATTATTATTGACACAATACTGCACAATGGTATCAGCAGAGTACAGGTGTCCTGGTTATGCCACTTGAACACCTGTCCCACAAACACCAAAATCAGCCACCACACCACATCTTGTCAGCTCAAATTTCAGCTCTTGACATGACATGTTTGTATGGGGTATCAGTAGAGTTTTTGGTGTATTTAATAACCTGTGAGCTCAGGTTGTACTTGTGTTTGAGGAGCAAACCTGGCAAAAAGGTCATTCTGAGCCCGAAACTGGTCAGAGGCACTGGCAGAGCTAGACAGGGGAAAGTCTTCAGGCATGACACTGTGGTCTGAACCCACACCTGTGGTTTCTGCAGCAGAGCACAAGTGGCAGCACCCCTTGTGGGTCAGATACTCCAGAGAAATGATCTCTGCATGCCAGAAAGAAGTCCTACAGTCGATGCAGTTTGTTTTCAGTGTGAATAGTACAAAATAGATTATTTGGGCCTTAAATCACTCTAACCCTGCTTTGGGGAGTCAGACAAGTCAGGATACTGTCTCTCCTACCTGGCCCACTAGAAGAGTTGGGACTTTAATGAGACAAGTCAACACCTCTCAGACCTCTGTTTCCTGTACTCACCCTATGCTTTGGTTTCTATGATGAGAACTAACAGCCTTTGGGATAAGTTATACAGCACATTTACAGAATTGGCTCCTCATAACTACACAGTGCACTGGGGCCTTGTTTATTTCTCCAAAGTATTCCCTATTTTTATTTCTCCAAAGTGTTTCCTTTTTTGACGCTTGAAGAAAATTCTTTAACACATAAGATAGGTATAAGGAGGTGTGTAAGATGTAAGGCTGTTGTGGTTGCAGACAGGGGTGGAGCAGACGTGACCAGGCTCTAATTCTACACCATTCACATTATCAGAGGGGCACGTGGTTTCAGGACAAAAACCCAGGCGACTCCACCTGTAGTCAACCATTTTGACTCCCTGTGGGAAGGTATTGACATCAACCCCTGAGGACTCAATCCCGCTGCCACCCTGCCTGTCCTTGCTCCCATTTTTCCCTGGAACATGGCTACAGGCCGTGGTGCTGAACAGGACAGTGGCAAAAATGCAAATGGACTGCAGTGCTGAACTGGTAGTGCCAGCGGGGAGGCTGCCAGCAGAGAATGGAATGTTGGTGGGGGCCACTCCAACGCAAGAGAGGAGTCAAGCTGAACCCAGCCCAGCTGAGCAGAGCCAAAAGGAGCAGAGCAGAGCAGTAGGAAAGCCCCGTGGGGAGAGTTCACAGGACTAGTTCATTAGAAGGGCACCAGAGGTACCAGCAGAGCGGCTGACTGACCCCTGCTTGGACAACCTAGCTTCTGGGCTTGCCATGGTTTTCTGTTGTTTTCAGTCTAGGGGGCAGGAAACTATCCACAGGAGCTCCCTTTCTTCCTGCCTTTGTTTCCCAATGACCATGCAGGCAATACATGGGAATGGTCACCATATTGCCTTTGTCTGGGAATACCTCGACATGACCTACAGGGAGTGACTGCTCTCCCGGCTTTGTTCCCAGTGGTGAACACCTTTCTGTGGTTAAAACACCTTCTCTTTTTGTATAGTTTTGCTACCAATACTGCTGTTATTGTGTGTGCCTTACTTCATTGCTTTGTGTTTTTTAGTAAATTGTTATCTCAACCCATAACTTCTGCTTTTTGTCCCTCCCTTACCAGAAGGAGTGAAGCAAGGTAAGTGGCTAAGTTCCTGTTGGTGGTAAAACCAGCACAAAGGCATAAGATAGGTGTATAAATGTCAGTAGATACACTTGAGAACAAAATGTAGTGGAGAGCAAGAAAACTTCTTTTTTTACCTCTGTGCCTTTTTAAAAAAAATTATCTTTTTTTTATTATTTTAGTATTTTTGTTTTAAGTATGCATTGCATGAGGTTTTGCCTCACCTAAGTGAACATACTACCACAGCATATTTGGCTTATTATGTTTTACTGTCTTTTAGATTGCTTTTATTATTCTGGATTGTGCCTATAGAAATACTTAGAGACCAAAGCTATACATCAGTTGCTTTTTTTGTCAACATGTGGTTCTGCATGAGTGCTGGGAGAAAATTTTTTTTCCTGGTCACCCTCTAAAGGAGGAGCATGTCTGTTAAACTCCTCATCTTCTTTCATCAGGAAGATACTGTGTTGTTTTCCATTGCACTAACAAGCCTGCCTCCCACTGCTAACACTGATTTGTCTGGAAGAAAAGAGAGGGCACTCCCTGTGATAACCTGGTGTTAGACCCTCTGTTCAACAGCTGTGCTAAATGAACCTAGACTTGATTACGTATTATAACCCTTCAATCTTGCACAGGGTTTCCAAACCCTCCACAACCTCCTCAGCAGGCATAATGGCAATCACTGTGTTTAAAGGTCACGGGCAGGAGCTTAATTTAAAGCTCTTATAATAATGCAATTTAATTCTGGAAAATGCCACAGTATTGCTCTCTAAGGACTCCTGTCAGACAGAAGACACTGCTTGTGCACAGCTTTGATTTATTTATTTCTTTTAATATCCTCTATTTTATCTTTTTCATTTACTAATGTTTCCAGTTACTAGGTGGTAGGCAGACTTTCCTTGTGGCAGTAAATTCCAAATTATAAACATCCATTTCATTTTAATTTCTACTTTGAAAGAAGAACATTGGTGTTTTTTAAGCTGTGTAGATAAAAAATTGAAGCAGTTTGACTACAACAAGGTTTTGTCTTGTTTTAAAAAAGACTTTCCTATCAAATGAAGCATAAGCCCTGTATTAGGTTTGCATGGACAGGTTTTGGTACAGACGTGGCTTCTGTGAGAAGTTTTTTAGTAGTTCATGAAGAACTGAAGCCCATGGGAAGGCCTCACACTGAAGAAGTTCATGGAGGATTTTCTCCCATGGGAGAGACACAAGCTGGAGCAGGGGAGGAGTGTGAGGACCTCGTCTGAGGAGGAAGGGGCAACAGAGACAGTATGTGATGAACTGACTACAGACTGCGTTCCCCATCTCCCTGAGCCACTGGGGAGGACAAGGGAGAGAATCTGGGAGCAAATTTGAGCCTGGGAAGAAGGAGGGGTGAGGAAAAGGTATTTTAAGATTTATTAACTTATATATATAAAGATAATTATTAAGTATTTATTTCTCATTACCCTACTCTGATTTGATTGCTAATAAATTTAACTAATTTTCCCAAGTCAAGTCTGTTTTGCCTGTGACGGTAACTGGCCAGTGATCTCCCCTTTCATTATTTTAACCTATGAGCCTTTTGTTCTATTTTGTCTTCCTGGCCATCAGAGGAGGGAAATGATAGAGTGACTTTTAGTGGGCACTTGCCTTCCAGCCATGGTCAACCCACCACAAATGCATAATGAATAGATTTGCAACATATGGTTTATTTTGATGGCAGTAGCCACAGCTAAATAAAGCTGAAGAAGTAGTTTAGTCATGTTAAGCACCACATTTGAAACACCTAGACTCTCTGGAACCACTGGCTTAAATCACAGCAGGGTTGACTCAGCCTCTCAGCTCCTGTAGGCAGACATGAAGTTTCATGCATCTGCCACGCAGAGAGGTGAGACTTTGTGAAACAAAGCCCTGGGTTCTATGCACAAATTTGCATTACTTTTTTTGTTCTTAGTGCCACTGATAATTATTTTTCTCCTTCTGGGTTTCTCTGTGCTGCTGGCTGCTAGGCTCTGCCCTACTGCTGGCTGGGAGGAAGCACCAGCCAACTTCAATTGTCCTGAGATACTTGCAAGACTGGAAACTCTGGACAACAGAAAACAAATCTGGTTCTTGACCCAAACTTACCTTTCATAAGATCAGTTTATTAACTGGGGCACAGTGCTGTGAGCTGGTGAGCACTCCCAGAGCCAGGGGAATGCGGGGCCAATATCACAGAGCTGTCTCAGTTCCTTCACACAACCTTGCACGCCTCCTGCCCATTCAGGAAGGCCTCCTTCTCCCACAGCAGCCACAGAGCTGAGCTGGCTATGTGCATGTGAACAGAGCTGAAAATACTACTGGAAAATGCTGAACTCAGCAAAGACCTTATGGTTAATCAGAGTTACTAGGTTTGCCTGTGAGATTCTAGTAGATATCTCTGGCCCATGTTACTATTTATCATAAACAGAACAGCTGTCTGCAAGTGATGGAAAGCTCACTGTACAACACTCAGGCACACATTTCTTTGAGTGTTTAGGGAAAACTAGAGGAGCTTGGTGCATGCCAGTGGCATATGGCATTTTATCATATGGAGGGCTTGAGTTTTTCCACGAAGAGCTTACCTTCCCTACCTCTCTAATGCATGACATGGAAAAGGGAAGAAAAATATCAATGAATACTTTCGCAGCTAATTAATCACAGTGAGGAGCACAGAGTATAAATTTACCGAATTTCTCAAAAGATTGTTTTAAGTCTGATGTCATTATACCTCTTTTCATTGCATTAATATACTCTGGAGCAAGAGCCAGGTGGCTTTCCTTGGGCCTTCAGGAACCTGCCCACTGCATCAGAGCTAAGTGGCGAGTTCCAGCACAGCATGGAGGAGGAACAAAATAAGCAGCTCTGGCACAGAACTGCTGGCCCATGCCCACAGCTTCAGCAGACAGTGTTATTTGAAAGTAGATCATTGCATAAAATTCAGAGCAACTGAATTTCTCTGGAGGGCCTTGGAGGGCTGTGGTGCACCTGATTCAGTGCTCTACCTCAGCTCTTTGTTGTCCTATTGTGTCCTGTAGTGTTGTCCTATTAGCTTAAAACCAGCGTAGCTGGGCAAAGAGTCAGATCTCATGGTCATCAAAGAATAAGTACTTTTAAAGATAATCTTATTGTACTGTGATAGAATCTACATAGACATTTCAACCATTCCTTTTCTTCATAAAGTATTTAGAGCTTGACCCAAAGTCCAGAGAAACCTGTATGTCTTCCCATTGGCTCCATGGGCTTTGGATCACACCTTTAAAGTGTAGAGAAGTGCATGAATAATGACAGAGAGCCAAGCACATCAAAAACTATCTTTCAAGTAAATATGTATTCCCATTTAAATCCCCAAACTCAAATTACAGGGGTTTTAAAGACCAATTTTCTTAAAAGCCAGGAACAAAGTATTTATATTAGCTACACAGAAATGAAAAGGGGAACTAACAGAAGAAAGCTACACTGTTCATCTGCTATTTAAAATAAAAATTACTGTTATTTTAAAAACTAATATCTGTATTAAATGCTTAATCTGATTTAAATAAAAGTAAAAATACTACATCTTTCAGCAATAAAAAGTCATCTCTAAATAAAAGATGTAATAATCATAACACAAAAAATAAGAAGGAAATGGAGATCTCTAGCTGTACTCTGCTGAGAAGGAGTGGTACAGAGAATAGGAAATCACTTGGTTGTCTCTGATTATAGCTCTTTGTATGAAAATACTCCAGGCTGAAATTAGTGTGATCCACAAGAGCAGGTGTTTTGAATTTTAATATTAGATATAATTAGAGCCTGTAAAGAACATTATGTGATGCGGTAATTGAAAGAACTAATGATGGGATGCTTTATTTTTAAAAATATTTAAAAATAGATCTAGAAGCCATAAAACCCCCATTTTCCACAAATCTCTGTTTTGACTACATATAGAGCTGTAATCCATTATGACTTTGATTTGAAAGACTTAAACAGTTCACTTGTATCTTTAAAAGTGATATGTAATTATCAAGTTCTTAATCTTGCATTTCATGTTGTTTATATAAACATTGTTAAAATCTGTAATACTTGCACAATCACTCTGTGGGAATGTATGTCAAGGCCAAATATTGCCTTAAACTCCACCTGGATTAAAGAACTATATATAGGCTGAGCTCAAAGTTCTTCTTTTACTGCTGCTTATTGTTTGCAAACAATATTTCTTTGGATTTCATATATCCAATCTCTCATTCAAGTGTTTAGAGTGAGATGATGCCAAATTCAGCTGCTCTTCCTGTTCATAAGGACCAATACAGAATCTTACAGCTTTGACTGTCACTGTTTTTGTAGTTAAAGTTGATAACCAAAGGAAGTAGTGCTGGTTAAAAAGTCATTTGATAGCTCCCATCTTCTTAGCTGTTATGTCTGATTTTGAGTTAAAATAGCAATGCAATCAAGCAAGACAGGAATGAATCAATTAGATAGTGATCATAGTGAAGTGAGTATTTAACTTTTTAGTGTGAAAACTGAGGCAGGCTTAAAGAATTTTCACAGAATTGACCATGCTAGGCCTCCAAATTTCTGCAAGCGGCTGTAGTGCCGCTGAAATAAAGCACCTGGAAGGACCAATTTCTAGAAAGTGCCAGGTGATGTAACTGTGATTCACTATTCTCTCTTTACCCTGGAAGCCCAATCAAGTTAATGTGGAACATAGCTCCCTGTGGGCCCAGCATCAATTGGGTCTGCACGCCATAACACTCTTGTATTGGCGCTACTTTCTCCTATGGAAGATGCATAAATAAGATTGAGGCCCCTGTTCAACTAATTCATATCTGATAATATATCTCTATTAATAAAATTAGTATTGCGAGTTAGTATTATTAGTATTACAAATATTTACAAACCAAAATACCTCAGAAAGTCTGTCTTTTTGGTAGTCATGTTTGTTAAATTCAGATAATAGCAACAGAGCTTGCTATACATTAAATAGTTATCTCCCAGACAGCCTGAATGCCAAAGAAATGTGGATTTTATTAGTGCAATGAATTGTTTCACATCACCTGCAGTTCAGGCAAGATCTTGCCTTCAGGTTCTCAGGACTGAGATAACACCAGTATTCCTCAGATCCATTGCCAGTATGTCTCATGGTGGAGTGTGGTCGGAGGGCCCATGGGCCTGGTGATTAACACAATGCCAATCCTGCCACCGGGTCTCTGCCAGCAACCTTACAATGAAACCAGACAGCTCAATCTCTGCGAGGCTTTTCCTCCATTGAAGCATGCTGGAAGGGAGAAACCTCTCATTCCGAAAGTATTTTGAACTCATTGAAAGTGCAGATGTTTTTTATATGTTGTGTTACAGGGAAAATATTTCTTTTTTGACATTTTTCTAAACTTATTATTGAGGAGTTAAAAAAACCCTGAGCAAGGTTCAAGTTTGCTAAGTGCCAAATTCTTCAAACTTTGTAATTTAAATCACCAACCCATGTAAATATTGGAAAGCTGGATGCTTTTTATCTTTTTTATTTCCTGTTCTATCTGTCAGGCTCAAAGATTTCTGTATGCTGGAGAAAGAAAGTGCTGCTTCTCAGCATGGCGTTTCAGAGACCGAGAGGCAAAGAGGGATGTTTTTATTAGGCTCCCATTCTCTTGTTCTCACAGCATTTTCATTTTTGAGCTTCAAGCAAAACTCACAATAGGAATGCTTTCTATTTTTATTTTTGAAGGCTTGTTTCTGCTATCACTGCTAGTAGTTGCCCATGAGAAATGTATTAAATGAAATCTTGGTTACTTCAGTAGACTTCTTAATCTGATTAATTGCTGAGTGATGTAGATTTCACTTAGATACATATGTGTGTCTCACTCCAGAGCATTTTTTTCTGCTTCCATACTACCCTGTTAATAATAGTCATTGTCTCAAACTCAGGGCATCTGCTGTAATTGTAAGCGTCCAGACCTCCATTTTCATACTTTGAAGGGTAATACAAAAAAAAGCTGTTTCAATATTGATGTAAAATTTTATCTAGTCAATTGGAATGGCCTGTTGAAACTTAATTTTCAAAAGATAAATGCTGTTGGGCACAAAATAAAAAATGAAAGCCTGCTGCAGTTTTCAATTCCATGGAGAAATACTACCTTCTGCACAGAAGCCATGCTTCAGAGACACAACTGTGAACAGACAGGGCTTAACAAATGAGTTTTCAGTCTTGTGTTTAAGACTCATGATTCCATGAAGAGCTCTGTCCCTTTACATTACCCCCGCCCTGGTCTCAGCAGTAAATTTCTGATTTCCTCAGAATCTTTTCTAATGCTTGTAAAATAATAGCTGAGAGATTCATAAGCAATCCTTAATCTTTGCTTGTGAATTGTGTTGGTGTTATTTGCTCCATTTTATAGATGCAGTGTTTACATGCAAGATTTTCAAAAGTTGCAAAAAATTTTGGGTGCCAAGCAGAAAATCTCTGATTTTTTGGAGCCCGTCTGTTCAGGGCAGAGCTCCTAGTGACTGCAGTGGCAGCTGAAGTCTGAGAATAGTTCTGGTTAAAAGGCACCATCTGATCCACCCCCCTGCTTAAAGCAGGGCCAATTTTGAAGTTATACCCAATTTTGAAATCAGATCAGGTCTTTCAGGGTCATATCTATTCAAATTTGGGGTATTCCAGATGGAGATTTCCATATGAATACTTAATACTTCTGCAAATCAGGACCTGGAAACACAAACCCAAAGCACCCAGAAAAAGTCATTCTACAAGTTGGTGTCATAGAAGAAGAATGGGTAACACTGAAGGAACAATCTTCCATGTCTTTCTGAGAGCTGAAAATCACATCTTGTACTGCTGCTAGGTGTTTTGTGGGGAAGTACACTTCTGGCTCATTTCTTGAGGCATCATCCTTAACATTGCATCAGCTCAGTGTCTCATAACCAGAAGCCACGTATCTGCATTTAGTCCTGTGCCCTGAAGGAAATGAGCCTCTGTGGACACTTAAGGGCTTTTAGCAAGTTCTTTGTGTCTTTGAACACTTGTAGACTGCATAGCCTTGTAGTTACCCCTTGCAATGGGGACTAAGAGCTGTCTGTGGGTGACCAAGGACAACTGAACTGCTGCCATCATCCTGAACACTATTGTGAGCCTTCCTTCCTGCAGGAGCAATGGCTTCCCACATTTTGAGAGACGCTATTGTAGGATATTTTAAGAGTTATCATGACCTTTAAAAAACTCATGACCTTGTACACCTTCATGTGTTTGTAGGTTCTGGTTGGCCTGGAGGAAGAGATGACAGAGCTGGGAAAGAGGGTAAAGGGAACACAGACTCTGATAAGCCAACTCACAAATGTCTGTGTTTTTTCAAAGACTGCTTTCAAAAACTGAAATGCCTGAATGAACATGCAATATTTTAGGTAATCCCCCCCCTCCCCCCCTTTTTTTTTTCCTGTGGTAAATACACAGAAAAGAAAATGTGACGGCCATGGCTCGGGGAGCTGCATGATAACTCTGAGGTATGCTCTTAGAGTAGTTTCTCAGGGATTGTCTGCCACGAGAGCAGACCTGGCTGCATTTCACCACTGCTTGGGCATGAGGCTGCAAGGTGGAATTGTATGCTCCAGTGAGGGAGCTTTGAGTGCACAGCCTCTCATGGGGGCACTTCCCCAGCCACAAGACAGTGCTGTGCGTTCTCTCTTATGGTGCCCCAAGTTGGGTGATGCAGGCTTTTCCAAGGCAGGCAGGAGGCCAGGTGTGGTGTCTGAGGTCTCAGCAGGAGGGTACTCATCAGGATTACTGTCTTCAGGCTGGGAAATCTGGCAGGTCGGACACATCAGTGGAAAGCTGACAGGGCCACCTGTACACCCTCCCATGGCAAAAGATTCCAGATCTGGGGACCTCCTAGAGTGGTTTGCAAAAAGGAGGGTGTGGGAGCCTTAGCTGTGCTGACCTGTGCTGTGGGGGCTCCTTGAGTGCCAGGCACTTACAGGGCCTTGTCTGAAAGGGTACCAGCCAGAGCGGAGCTGCATTGGTGACTGTCACACCCTCAGCACCTCAGAGCAGCCTGTGGGTGCTTCTGCCCTATCGTGAAGATGGATTTCCACTCTTAAATCCAGTGGGGTTCTGTGGTACACGAGGAATGGAAAATACCAACATTAATTGTTCTAGGGATAATCTAATCAAAGAGTGGCAAAGAAGGAAAAGTCAGATGCCACTGATTTATAGAAGATCCAAAAGTGATAAATATAAAGTAACTGCTCAGCAAAAATTTGAGTTTCATCTTATTTTTGAAATATCATTAAAAAAAATCTCGAATCTTGAGCTTTCTGTTTGGAGAAAAGCAGACCTCATACAGAAGGATGTGCTACAGGCAGTGGTCCAAGAGCACACAAGAGATTTGTAAAAGTAATGCTTCAGAAAGCTTGGTCCAAAAGCATGTTCCAGCACATGATTGCACTGAAATTAATCACAAAGGAAAGCTACAGGAGCCAGCTAGCCCTTTGACATAAACTGGCATTACTTTTTTGGAATGACTGGAGCTGTGCTGATTTATACCAGCTGATGATCTGGTCTACAAACATATTCTTATTCCAACTTTAATTATTTCCCAGAGTGTAAGGGTGTCTACATCTATCTCTGTTCATTTAAGATTTCCAGATGCTAGTCTGGAAGTATGCTTATAGCAGGCATTAAATTGGTCAGTTTGGATGGAGTACAGGCTTCCTGACATCCTCATTGGATACTTTTATTTCAACATACAACATGAGCTGGTTGATTATGAGAGTTTCTATTTTTTTTTTAATTGAAATTCTCAGTGAGCATAAATGAAAAAGGCCTATTCCCACAATCTACAAGCCAGACTATATTAATGGTAGTTACATGTGTATGTCAAATATATTTGTACATAAAGGTAGTTTCTTATATTTAGATTTCCAGTCCTAGGGAAAAAAAAAACAAACAAAAAAACCCAAAAGAGCTCCCTGTTTATGAGCTACCAAACCCTTTGATTTCAAACAATTTAAAGTGGCATTTCTCAAGTCCTGTCTTTATGAATACGCCCTCTGAGTCTTTTTCACTGCACCTGCACAAACAGCAACAAAGAGAAAACATGTGAGTGTGAAAAGGGCCTTGAGCTTCTCCCACCTACTTAATGAAACTTCCTTGCTTCTTTTGCAAGCAAATGAAAGACAATAAATTACGTGAGATGCTTTTTCAATGGCAGCAGGAGTGATAGGAGTGTCCTTATTTGATGCCATAGGGGATAAGGCTTATAAATGGTGCCATAAAAAGTCCTTCTGGGTTGTGAAAGCTTTCAGAGAATGAGGCAGCTCAGCTAGCACTTTAAACCAAAGTGTGCTGTGCTTGTCATGTGTCTGATCTGGTTTGTCATGACAATGAGTGTGCTTAAATTTTTGCAGCTCAACTAGTTTCAGCAGAGCAACACAGATTTATACCAACTCAGATTCTGGATAGAAATTTCTGCATTTCCATTCCAGTTAGAAGGATTACCAGAAGTTTTGCTTTTGTCTTTAATATTTGAGATAGCTGGCCATCTTTTAAGCAAGTTAACTTTAAACCAGATACAGATCATTCAATTAGATGCAGTTTGAATTACACCTTTGGACACTGGAAAAGATCTGGTCATACCAGATCTAGACATATTGACTTGACTAATTTAAACCAGGTAAAACCAGGTAGTTCTAGTTGAAAATGAAACTACCATTTTCAGTTTCAAACATGCAGTTTACTGGGAAACCCATGAACTTGTGTATAATAGTGAGCTGGAATTTCTGAACGACAAAGGTGCAGCTTTTCTCTGGGGCCTCAGCTGAAATCAAGGGAAGGGATCTAGACATAGTTGGATGATTACCCAGCTCAGAAACAGCCTATTCAGAACAAGCAGACATCCTATGTAGAATGGAAAAAGAGAGTAATGTTCAGCTAACAGGATTAAGTCTTAGAGGTCAGGAGGTGTATGGATAAAATAGAAATTGCCAAAAGACAATCTTTTTCAAACACAGCTAAATCAAACAGAGATTTTTTTTTTTTTAGCCACACAAACAAGATAATTTATAAGCACTGCTCAGCAAAGATGGTGAAGTTGAGGATAATACAGATATGGCCCCAAGATGAATATTTTGGCTGAGATTTCAACAGGGATGATGATGTTAAACAAGGCTGTGTTGCTAATGGGAATATGTGAATGGAAATGGAATTAACCACATCTAAGGTGGATGCCAAAATCTGAAGAGATTAATGTGACTGAGTCAGCTTACAGCAGAGACACATCCTGTAAAAAAGAACTGGTTAAAGAAACTGCAAGTCTACTAACAAAGATTTTGAATGTGTTTTTTGGAGATGAAAGCTCTTCCTTGAAAAAGCAAGCGTTGGCTCTAATTCAAGCAAAAAAGAAAAAAATCTTGTCAACCACAGGTCTGGCTTCAAGATTATGTGAAATTTCAAAATACATGTTGGATATAAGCAAATAAGGACATGAAGATGGAAATGAAATGACAAAAGTAGATAATGTCTGAATAACCTGAATTTTTTTTTTTTTTTTAAGAGAATGAGATGCAACTCAGTTACCAGGAAAGCGCTTGACTCAGTGCTGCATAGGAAATTGCTCATTAAGATGGAGAAAATTTGGATTAGCAGAAGAATTGTGAGCTGGAAAAAAATGAAACATCATGTTGAAAGGAAAAAAACCAAACTGAAAGGAAGTTACCAGTGGAGTTCTTCCAAGATGTGTCTAGGGACTGATCCTATTTAACATTTTTAACAACTTTGGCAGAAAAAGTAGTACTGTGCTCATGAAATTTTCTGATAATGCAATATGTAGTGTGAATGTGGAGGAGGACAGTGTACAGGAAGAATTGGATAAGTTTCAGGACTGGAATAATTGAAATAGGATGAATTTAAATAACCCAAAAGGTGAAGTCAGACACCTTAGGACTCATAGTTTTTCCCCAAGCAGGAAGCTATGAAAAAAGACTTGGGAATGGACTATTTGATTACCAGATGACACAATATGTGACGTGCCCATGGGGAACATCAATGTGATGAGATGTATCATGTGGGGAACCTGCAGCAAAGATAAGTATGGATGTCATAGTTATGGGAGCAGGGAGTTTTCTAACCAGATAAGTCCTACATTTCTGGAATATCCATCTGTAAACCTGAATATGCTCTTAAGACAGAATCTTATTAGTTTATGGAAGCTGGTACAGCAAGGTGGTTGGAGGAGATGGAGGCAGCAGTCCAGGAGAGCTCTTTTGGGTCTGATGTCCTTTACAGCTCATGCACAGCTTGGACACCCAGCTTGGTAGAGTCTCCCACAGACTAGGATGAGCTTGAATCCTACTTTTGATGAAAAGTAAGCCCAGATTTGTAAGAAATATCACTAGCTGTTAATTGCTTGAGAACTCAACCTCCAAATACATTCTTGTCTCTGTAGAGGCAAATGATCCCCATGAATACTGTATCTCCTGTAACAAATCCTGTTAGGTAGTGACTCTTGACATTCAGGCAGCTTCAGCAGTACTTTTGGTGGCAGTTAGCAAATATTATTAAATCACATTTTTCTCTTTTTATAGATAATTTTCTCAAGATGTACCCCAAAATATGCTGAATATGTTCTATAGAATCTTAATCTCTATGACTTTCATGAAGAATTATCAAAATATGAGACATATTTTCAGTAGCTGGGCTTTCCAACTGCTTACCATCATTTCTCCTCTGTGCAGGGGCCTCTGAAGCTCTGGCCCACAGATGGGCAAAGGCCAGTGGGAAAAATCTTTGTGCCTTGTCATGTTTTGAGAAGCTTGGGAAAGTCTTGTTTGCTAGAACTGTGATTTCTGCTAAACTGATTTCTCTGCAGTTCATAATCCAGACAAAAAAGCCCTCTATTTGAGAAGTACTCTATTTAGCTGTGAAGAAGTGCTCAGATGAAGTTTTCAGCTGCACTACACTTAGTGTAGGGAGGACTGCTCCATGAACCTATTAACTTATTATTTAGACACTGGATGGGCACCAGTCCAGTAGATGACTGGATGTTCACATTTTTTATTTGCTAAATATTTCTTTGACCTTGGTGAAAACTGAAAGAGAGGAAATAGCATTCGAGGAGGCAGAACTTAAAATGAAAAACACATGAAATAAGAACTCCCTGAGGAACGGAGGAATGGAGCACTGGTCGAACTTGGGGGTGTTTGCTGTTCAGCAGCCCTGCCAGGACATATGCAGAGCAATAGTTGAACTTTAAATACTCTGTGTGCAAAGGAAAAGAAAAAATGCCAAACAAACTAAAAAGTTTAACAATGGAGGTTGCATCCCTGAGATACAAACCTTTTCGTCCTTTAACAGCAATTTAAAAAATGTGGGTTTGGTGAATTCATGAATGGATGTTGCTAGCTTCACATATGTCTTTCATTTTAAGATACCAAATTAACTCACAATTGATTTCTATGCTCACCTTTTTTTTAAGAATGAGAGCTTGCTTAGTGAAAGGCATGTATTTATGACTAATTTAAGGTATAGAAGATTTGTTACAGTGGCCACAGCTGTCACATCCAGTGATTTGTACGTGTACTGACTTGCCATGTTTGCCTATGGCGAGCTTAAAATTACAGATCTGGTACACACAGACTACACAGTTACAATACCAAAAATATCCACAGAAAAAATTTGAATTTTCTACATACCACAGTCCAAAGACTTTACAGAACAGAAGCTTCAGCTCACATCATGTTTTTGTACAGGTATGTACTTGAAATCCATCTTCTCTGGAATATAAGACTTACTTAATAAGAGGGAAAAATAGAAATATTTTGGAAAAGTGAATATGGTTCTGATTTGCTGCTAACAGAGACTCATCCTTCTGAGGCTTAAACCCATTTCAAATCAGGAAAGAAAAGTGACAGAAAAACCTTTTTAAAATCTCTGGCAGAGCACCCGGAACACGTCTCATGAGATTGCAGCATTTTAACGGTGACAGGGTACAGCCAATCTGCTGCCTGCTGCTGACTCATGCCCCACAAAAGACTGTCTGCAGAAGAGTCTGGGAACTGCTGATCCTGATTATAATTAGTTTCTGCCTATGGTCTTGAGACAATACCTTTACCCCTTCTGTGAATAATTTTAACCTTAATTAATAAGTACTTTAAATAATGCTGTGAATTAATTTAGTAATTTTTTGTAAATAAATTTAAATTTGACTTTTCCAGCCTGAGGAGTTAAGTTTTGCTTCCAGTGCTCCTAGCAGGCTCTGGAGATGTTCACCATTGGCTGTGTCCTATCCTATGGGGAGGCTGACTTGTGGACGTCATATTGGTGATAGTATGTCAGGCAGGGCCAGGACTGGTGTGGATATGGGATGTGCAGCCCGACACTGCTGACAACATCCAGGCTAACATCAGGCCCTACAACCTGAAGGGCTGTAGCATCATTAATGACCATGATAAATCCTTACATGATGCAACAAAAACCAACTCCATCTCATTTCTCTGGGCTAGACGAGAAGAATGCAGAAGATCCATTCCCTCTTCCAGACCCAGCCTCCCTGTTCCCTTCAGACTGTGAATTCTGCAGACACCGTGGAGCAGGTTGCCCCATTCAGTGGGCATTTTTTGACTGCCTGGGTCTCCACCACCACCAAGCAAAGACAGAAAGATACTGCTAGCACCATGTCCCTGAACTGATATTTCTGGAGGGGTTTAATACTACACACTGGTCACCTTGAAGAAGAAGAGTATAAAATAAAACATTACATATAAGTAAAAAAGCAAAACTGAATAGAAAAAATCAGTCTTCCCCTAAAAAAACCCGATAACTTCCTGTTGCAATTTTTTTTTTTCTAATGGAGATCAAATAATCAGTTTTTTGACCAAGCTTTATAGGACTAAACAGACTTATGGAACATCCATGGCTGACCCAGTGTGCAGTTCTGGCTTGCATAACTCCCATATTCTCTCCTGATTTTTCCCTTCCCCTCTGCATTGTCTTCACCTCTGCTTCATGAACCTACAAGGCTCTGGAGACTGGAATTTCCTTGCTTTTTCTGCAGTAGCAAACTTGTTTTCTTACTCTGCTATCCCCTTTCTAGACGCAGGGTCACAAGGGAGGAATGGTTAAGGTCAGTGGCAGTTTATTTAGTCCACTCTCAATGGGAAAAATATATGTGGGAATCATTTTTCTGGGTTCAGACAATTACCTCTACATAAATTGCAGTTTTCTTGTTTATATGACATGTGTATAACATTCATTTTTGCAGGCAGCTACATCACGTTATTTTATATATATATATAGCATCTGCAATGTAATTCATAAACCTAGCTGTGGCATCTCGTATAGCCCAATATTCACTGAATTTCAAAATACAAAAATTTCTCTTTTAAAGCATTGTTTACTTTTGTCTGCGTAAGACTTAATAAAAACCTCATATGATTCTAGATATTAGATATTATTATGAAACTTAAATATGAGTAAACATAAAACAGCAGTCTCTAAGTATGTATCCACAGTGAAGTCTCAGCTAAATAAAGGAAAAACAAAATGTATTTTACTGTAACTAAAAGTTTCAAATTAAGGAATATTGGATATCTGGTTTGACTGAATGAGGCTGAAAGCCAGACAACTTTCCTTTGGACTTTTTCTTTTGTATGTCTTCGAAATGTTCTTATTATTGAATATCATATGTCTTGCTGTGTTGCTAAATTCATGCACATTTCCTGCTAAGAACATATGGAAAAGACTAGATGGTTCAGAGTGAAATCTGGATGACATAATAAACCGTGAGAGAGAAACTCAAAGGATTAATACAGATCCAAAGACTGAAACTATGTCTACTATTAAGCGCATACCACCATTTTTTAATAGCACAGACATGTATGAGCCATAAACAGGAAAATGCAAAAATGGGACAATTATAGATGCTAGGATTTTGTATATGGGTATTTGGGATGTAGTGGCAATTTAGAAATGACAATTTTTTAACATGTCCTCATTTTAGTTGTGGTAAAAGTGGATAGAACGTGTAAATTTCAAGTGTGATTGTATTCCATTATCTTCTTGTTTTCTAGGATCTGGTTTTCTGTCTGCAAGTTTCCTGTCTGGTCTCCCTCACTAAGTCAGGTGAAAAATGCAATGTGCACAGATTTGCTGCTGATGGCAATTTCAGGGAGGCTAGTGAGCACTGCAGCCATGGGACACCAATAAGAGGTGGTGTTGCTTCTCATTACATTCATGCCTAGAAATACATTTCTGGACAGATCTTCAACTAGGAAAAAATTTTGTATTTAAATATCTGATTTCCATAGAGGTGTAGAGCTTAAAGGAAGGGGCCACAGCTCATCTCTCCAAGTGTCTATGAGGAGTTGCGCTCTGCCAAGGGCTGACACGGGCTCACCACTCAGCCTTCCTTGGCTAGCCACACACTAGGGATGCTCTTCTGTCACCTGGGGATACAACCAGACTTGATCCAGAACCGTGTCGCATTCAATCTACCCTGGTACAGCTGCACTTACATCTACTCCTAACTTGATCACTCCCATGTCTGTTTTCTGTGATGACACAAGAAAACCACAGAGGGTTCCTGTCAATGAACTAAGGATATTTCCAAGCAATTCTGCATGATCCTTACCAGTCACCTTTGGTGCCCTTGATTGTGTATGGAGAGAAGGCAGTTTTTGAGACCAGTTTTAGGCTCCTCTTTTCACATGCAGTGGCTCACCATCAGGAGTTGCCTACTTCTCTCAGTGACTGTCAAAGAAGCACAGGTTTAGGGGCTTTGTCCTAATCCAAACCATTCATCTGACTTTGAAATTCCTTAACTAGAAGACATGAACCCTACTGCAAGGTTTCCTAAAAATTGCAATATGTATTGAACTGAATTAAAATTTGCTCTAAACCCAGCTTTTGAATAATATACTTGTAAATTTCCTTACTGAGATGATTCTCAGAGTAGTGAGGGCACCTTGTGGCTATGTGTCCTGGAAGAGGACAATAGCACCCACTGAGCAGCCAGTGGTTGTTTTTTTCTGAAAGGCAGCTCAAAGAGTGCAAGCCCTGAGAGGAACTGCAATAAGGATTTTCCATAACAAGCTCCTTCCTGAGCTGAAGACAGAACAGGGCTTGAAGGAGACATGTCGTGTTCTTTCCTCACAGACGAGCTGATGGAAGTTGCTGCGGGAAAGGCCCAAAGGAGGTCAGGAAGGCATGGAAGAGGTAAACATCTGTCTGGATCTGGTCTGTCAGGAGTTTGAGGATTAAGGGATTAAAATTTGGATGTACAGAGTAAGGAGAAGAAAAAGGCTTGAGATATACAAAACAATTTGGCAATCTGAGTCCTTATATGCAAGTACTAAGACAGTATGGCAGCATCTGATTGCTTCCTAATCCCAGCTAAGGGAGAGTTCAGTGGTGTATGAGCAAAGGTCTACCTAGTTTGGAGAGGAAAAAGAGGTATTGATACGCTCCTGGTGTCCCTGCCTGTGGTAGGAGGTTGAAACTAAATGATTTTTAGGGTTCCTTCTGACCCAAACCATTCTATGATTCGGTTTGAAAGAAGGCTTTATCTCTTTGTCAGGAAGACTTTAATGCCTCATGTAACCACTACAGATGAAATGGGCATGTAATCTACTTTACAAGGAGATCACAGCATGAGTGAAGAGGAAAGCTGAGGCCACATGTTGAAAATAAATTTATGCTCTGTACAAGCAAACTCAAATCTGCACTCTAACAATAATGAGTGGATATTCACTAAGTTTCCTCCATGTTATATGCTTTAATACAGCTCATTATGTCATTAGGGAAAAAAAGACTAATATATCTGTTTCATACTGCTGGTCATAGAGTAAGTGGAGTTCAATAGCTCCTGACTATAAGAAAGCAGTTCAACCTCTGCTGCAAACCTGAGAGACTGAGACTTTTAAAGTATTTAACTATTCACTTTTTTAAATGAGAACCAAGCACATATCTTCTGTAATAAATGCCTCTCTTTCTGTGGACATTCCAGGCTAAGGATAATAAGGCTCCTTACAAGAGAAGGCACTAACAGGAAAAAGTTGAATCTGTTACAAATAACATAGCGGAAAATTTCCCCAGGCCGCTGATCTAATTTTGATTTTCAAAAAAGTGTGTGTTCAGTATGAAACTGCTTGTAATTGTAGTCAGAGTAATATTTTTCACAAGTTATTGAAATGAGTTTTTAGTCACATCATGGTAAAGTTAGAAATAAAGACACTGGAAAGAAGGGAAGAAAGATCATTCTTATCTGGCTCCCTTTTTAGAGTGTCTCAGATTTTAACACAGAAGCAATAAAAATATTCTATTATTTCCTGCTAGTCGGCAAAAGGAAGCTGTCCTGCAGTATCTGTTTCCTGGCCATCAGAAAACGCTGGTATAGTAACACATGCAAGTTTGCACAAGTGAGAATTGATTGGTATTAATCTTTTGCATCTCTTTAGTGTTGCCCAAATCCTTGTATTTATGGAATTGAAGTATAGAAAAAAAAAAAAGTTTGTATGTCCTACTTTCCAGTCTATTTTCCTGAATACAATTAGCCATTCTTTTAATTTCTATTCTTTGCACCAGTGTTGTATCAGCATGAACTAAGTCCCCACTGCACCAAAATGTCAGTTTTCTTAAGTGGCCATTTTGCCCAAGGAGGATCTAAAGGATTGTGCTCTTGAAATTGTTTATCTGTGCTGATTACAGAAGAGAAACAAAAAATACCCCTAAAATCAGGAGTTAATCTTAGCTGGGAAATAAGTAATATTGAGTCACTAAACCTGGCAAAGGTGGCTGTTTAACAGAAGCTGTTCTGAGCCAATTCCTGTATATACTCCACTGAAACATAGCCATGGCATTTATATTAGGTACAAGTGCCAAATTAAACATTTAATTGACTTTTCTTTTACACTAAGTTGTCTTAGGTTTGGCCATATGTTGCTATAGGTACTGCTATAGGTACTACTAAACCAAGTATGAAACTCAGACAATGCTTTTTTCTGTGGGAAAAGAATGCCATTTCAAAGGTAATATTTCTGCTGCAATAAAAAATAATAACACTAAAAAAATGTCCACATGGAGAACTTAGAGAATTTTTGGGTTTTTTCTACATCCAAGGGTGGGAAGTCATACAGTATTTGGCTAGCTGTCATTGTGGTAAAAATGCATTCGGGAAAATAATTTTCTATCAGGCAATAGATTTTTTAATTTCTGTTTTGATGATGTAGTGTAAATGTTATATGTGTAAAATAATTCTGGGAATCACTCCTACTAAACCTTTCAGTCCTCTGTCATCCTACTAAGGCATCACAGAGAAGTTATTCTCAGCTTTCAGTGGAGCCATTGTATTTCTAATCCACTTCAGTCTGGGAAAATAACACCCTACTTTAATTAAGAGAGTAACAAATGTAAACTAACTTCAGAGAAGAGCTAAACTCTTTCTCCCCCTGAAAATTCATATGTTGAGTGATGTGCTGTAGAAATTCGTTATACCTGTTCTGGGTGATATGTCAGCACTGACTTGCTATGTAAGAGGATGAGAGTCTGATGTTATGGGTGCAAATCCATTGAGGTTTGCTGTGATTTACATCCACACCCCCAAGAAGAGAGTTTTATTCCTGGTTGCCTCAATGCTTCTCAGCTGCTATCAAAGAGAATAAATTTTGCTAATCTGACATCTGAGTAGCAAAATACAAGGTGAGTTTTTGAAAATTTTGTCCACAGGATTCATTCTGTTTCTGCAATTTCCATTTGTTTTCCCTGAAGATCTCACAGTTTAACATACAAAACACTGTTCTTGGGATATCTTTGGGGGACAGGAAAGGGTATACACATTTATTAATTCTCTGAATACCTGTTTGAGATGGGGTAGCTGCATATTTTTTTAGTTAAGAATCTGAAAAATTAGGACACCAAGTAAGGAAATCTTGAGCCGACTTCAGAGAGCCAGAACACAAAGAGAGCATAGCTGGGTCTCTGAAAATGCACTTCCTAATCTTAAAAAACAAACATGCAGAAGTGGTCATGATAGCTGTTTCATGTTGCTCCTGCAAGATGTTTCCAGAGATTGTAGTTTCTTTTAGCCCCGTGAGTTTGGTCCAGAAGCTTTGCAGGCAGTGAGGGCTGCAAACTGTAGCTGGCAGAGACCATGACAGGTCACTGGTTAGGGATCAGAGTGCAACAAGAGGCACTCTGTGGATGTGGAAGTGGGTGTTTCTTGGCGTATTTACAGATACCACTCTCAGGTGTGGCCCCTCTCATCAGAGATGGATGCTGTCTGAGGAGGCAATTCAGGAAGGAAGCCTGAAAACATGTGGGTGTGAGTCCTACCCCAGGGAAATAGGGGAATTGTTTATTTCAGCAGCAGGAAAAGAGTTGGCTCTAGGCATTTATTTCCAACAAATAGATTATTCACTAAACACACGATTTTTGTTGGCCTGAAAATATACTTGAATCAAAACCACATCTGTAGAGCTGTTTAAGCTGGGTTTTTTCTGGTTTTTTTTTGTTTTTTTTTCCTTTTCTTTTTTTTTTTTTCTTTTCCTGTCCTCAGCGGTAGATATGTATAAATTTATTTCCTTGGGTCTAGGTGTGAGTTTGTGGATGGTGATGGCCTCCGCAGTCACCTAGTGATCTGAACATTCATCAAATCTGTGAAAAACTCATCTTAAGCTCTCTCTTCTGCCTGAGGAGATTCGAGAATATCAGTCCCTGTAATGGACTTCCCAACCCTGTAATGGACTCGACCACCATGCTCTAGGGCAGAGACTTCTTGTGCACATAATACCCATAGTGCACAGGTGGCTTCAGATGGACAGGAGCAGAATCTAGCCCAAAAATACATCCCCAGATAAAGCATTTTCAGGATACCTATAATAAAAAAAATCTCTAGGGGCATCAAGGAAGGGGCAAATCTTTGTTCCTGCTATGGGCTGGTCAAGAGATGATGGCTCCAGAGCCTGTGGCTGTTGTGTGTCCACCAAAAGATGCAAGCCAATGTAGTGCAGGCCTTGTGCTGGTGGCTTTTTAAGCTGTTTAAGCTGTACAAAATGAAACAGTGGCATTGGGACCAGCATGAGTATTCCACTCTGGTTTGGGAGCCATGCACCCTGCTGGGACAGGCAAGTCCTGTCCCCTGTATATGGGGAGCATGCAGACACATGGGTGATGAGGAAGAAAGAAGTGTCTGGGGGGCTGAAATTCGTTTGCTTCAGTGGCCAAGCTGAAAAAAAAATCACTCCTAATCACTGTATGAACTTATTTCCACTGAAAGAGCCTTACCCAGACTCCATCATTTTTGTGCCCAGTTGTGCTGAGCCGGCAATCAACTGACTGAGCTTGTGTAACAGTATTTTTCCATAAGCTTGTAAGATCTGTGTCCCTTGGTTTTTGGCAGCTGGATTTTCTTGGCTGGATGTTAAGGTATTGTTAAGTGCTGCCTTACTGTTTCTTTCAGATTTTGCTGACATAACTGGTCCTGGTGTCACCGGAGGGATGCAAGCATAAGTTCCCTCATTTTAAAAGAGGCAAAAAGTTTCAAACATAGTCTTTCGACCTTTAAAGCAAACTACAAAGACAGTCTATTTCCTAAGGCTTTTTGGGAAGAATTGAGGGAATGAATGGGAAAGGATACATTTTACTGCTTTGAATTACTAGCCGGCTAAGTTAATTTAATTTTGTTTTTTGTGAGCTCTGCTGTGTTGGACTTGTATTTTAAATAACTGGTAATGTGCCAAAAGCTATGGATAGCCATTGTCCTTTGTATTTTAATTGTACTAAATAAAATGAGAACAATGGGAGCAAAAAAAACCTCCTAGAGGTGGGTCATAAATAAGCATTATTTAGTTTCTAACAGACATGTTTTATTTTCCTAGTTATAATGGAAGACATAAAAAAGGCATTTAAACATGTCCTGAACAACTGAGAAACAAATAACCCTGGGTCCGTTACTGTCTGAAACAAAGAGTTTTTTATATTTTTCCCAAACAACTAATAAAAATTAACCTTTACTGTTTAAATGATGTTTGTTTTGTTAATAGAATAGACAAAAGAACTAATGAGAAATTAACAGGACCTCCAATGGAAACTATTGATACGTGACATCTGGTCAGCTGAACACAGAGTTATGCTTTAAGCCAGAGAGAAGCAAGAAAGTTCATACTATATTTGACACCATCCAGAAACCAGAGAAAAAGCTCAGTACATTGTCAAAGGAGACAGTTTGAAATTTCAGTTTTGAAATTTTACATTGAGCCAAAAATCTTCTTGTTATTGGTAAAATGCAATGATTTTGGTGGAACAGCACCATTACTTTACTTTATGCTTTGCATCTAAAGCCAAATAGGTTGTTGGGGTGGGTTTTAAATGTTTTCTGGAGGAGAAAATACTGACACTTCCACCTGTCAATACTGCCATGTTGCTGACAAATTTCATCTGCTCCCCTCTGCCTAACTCCCCTCTCTCAGCAGCCTAAGCAGCCTAGATACAGCACAGGATGCTCCATCTCCCTTGCATGTACCACCACTCACAGTCAACTTGCCCTGACCTCTATAAAAACCCTCCCAAGTCTGACAACAGCCTGCTGTACTGACATTTTATCACGTGTTTGTTGTACTTCTTTTTGTCAGTAATTTTTTATTCCCAAATCATCTACTTCACTGAATCCCATCCAAGCTGGTATGATTTCATGGAGGCTAGTTTTGCTGCATTGGCATGTTTATTGGTTGCTTGATCATCTATAGAGGAGAGTGTCCAGAAATCTGTCTAGTACCTCTGAGGTAACACTCTGCACTTCCCAAGTTATTTCTATAGCAAACTGTCACATTATTTGTGGGCTCAAAATATTTGTGAATAAAATACAAGGACAAACAACCTATTGTGTGGCAGGAAGTATGAAGTCTGCAGAAATGCCCTCAAGTTTTCTGTTGGTTCTTTTCATCAGGAGCACCTGTATATGGCTAAACAGCATATAAATCTTGTACTATTTGCATTTTACCCCCGAAGTCTTCTAATGAGTCTGTGCTTTATTTTTATTAACATTTTATAAGTTGCCTGGAGGCTTATATGTCCTGGCAGACATAATTTTTGGTTGAAATCATCTCACATTTCATTAAAAGGAAAAAAAAATAATTTCCCCATTGATATCCCAAGAATGAATTTTCATCCTTGTTACATGGCTCATCAAACAAATGGTTCCAATTTTTCAAATTTAATGCTAGACAGATGTTGTGCTAGACAGATATTACCACACTTTTTGGAATTCTACATGATAGAGGATATATTTTTGCAGGCTGTGCTGCACATCAGACAAAATCTTTATCCAAAAAGATATAAAACAACATTTGTGAAATCTTAGCATTGCAAAACCAGAGATGCTATTGCATGCTTTTGGCCAAAGTCAAATGAGAAGGCAGGCAGCCCACTGGAGCAGTTGGGATATAAGTCTCTCATTACGAGCTCAGGACTGCAAGTTGATTAGCACGCTGGCCCCAATCCAGAAAAACAGTTAGACTGAGAAAGTCTGTAGGAGTTGGGTGTTTAATTCCTTCAAGTTTATTTTGAAAGTCTTACCCTTAAGCATTTACTTTCATAGGTGTATTCACATGTCTAAATTAGGCAGGTTGCTGGCAGGGAACACAAAGACTTATCACCATGTAGCTGCAAGTCCTGTTCACCAGACTCCTCTTGGTGTGGGGAGAACCAGTGATGCTGGACAATGCTGATGTTTTCTTTGGAAGTAGAGAATCTCTTCAGGTTCAGTGAAGTGGCAGAGCCTGATGACGAACACTGAGCACTCCGTGGCACTCTGAGAGAAGCAGAGAAGCCAGAAAACCAGGGCGGTGAAATGAGGGAAGAAGTGCTGCCCAGAGCCAGGACTCCACCTTGGCACTGCACATAGACCCCTGCCTGTCCTAATATGGTTTTGAGGAAAGCACTTTAGCTTCTAAAGCTCACATGCAGTCTCCAAGAGAATAGTGTAATTTCTTGATCTCTAACTCTTTTTTTTTGGTCTTCAATCATCCTTATTTATGTTGGTTTTAATTTATTTTCTCACATGGATGAATCTTTTGCCCCCACATGCCTGTGGTGACCAGTCCTCAAAGGAAATGGGACATTTGCAGCAAACATGGTTTGTTTGATGGGTATAGGTAAACGCAGCATTGATTAAGGTTCTGTCTGGTCATAAGCTATAGTTCTGCACATAGAAGTAGGTCTTCTCCTATCTGTGGCTAGAGATGTACCCTGAGGGCACAGGGCAAGTGCTTCTTTTAGGTGCACTGCAATCCATGCAGTGCTGTGGGTCCTTTTAATAGTTTCCTGCTTCTCAGCTGGAAATGTATTCCTAGAGGGTATGTCTAGAGTAGGTAGCTTGGGTCTCACTGTGTTACGTTGTGCCCCACTGAAGCTAGTATGTTTTTCTTCTCCCCAGGACTAATTAACTCAGATATTATTCTGATCTAGCAGAGATGTGTAGCTTCCAACACTTGATTCAGATCTTTCACAGGTAGTTCAGGTTATCTATATGTGGTGCTTGACTTATGCTGGCGAAGCATATTCTACAATCCTAAGCAAGCCTTTTTAAAGAAATCCAAAGCAAGGAAACTACAGAATGTAAATAGTATAAAGTGCTGCATGTAGCTGTTGAATTTTGTCTAGATAATCTGATTCATAGCCAGTTCAACTTTAATAAACTAACACCTATTTTTGAATTAGTCTCTTTGTACCTTAAAAAATATTTTCTAAGCTTCAAGATCTGTCTTTGAGAAACTGAAAATTAAATAAGAAATACCCACAGGAAACTTGCACGTTTTTTCTAACATCTTAATTAAATCCCTCAGGTTGAGGAAAATTAACTGAAGATTTTTACCACTTTCCCCACTAACTTTTCTTACTCCAGGGATTCAAATAAATGGAGTTTACAAATTCATCCTCTGCTCTGCTTTAAAACTTCATGAAACTTTGCTTTTTAGTAGGAAGTTAATTAGGAATAGTTATTATTATACCTTTAATGTGGGTAAGACTCCTGAGGCACTGTAAACATTAATTAAGCCCCACAGTACCCTCTGAAATAGATAGTACTTACCCACAGTTGAGAGACAAGAAAGTCTCCACTCCCCACTTAAACTCTACTCCAATACCAGCAAGCCAACTATAAATATGCTGAAAATAAAAGAGGGGAAAGAACATTACAAAATATTTCCTATGCCTGCACTTTGCCTGAAGAAGATTTCTGAAGGCTGTTAGGATATTAGGAACAGTGCTATTTGCAACCTTCTTTTGTTTAGGTCTTTACCATTCAAAAAATTGTTACCTGTTACATGAAATTTTGAGTGTTTATATAAAATGCAGCCATACTTAAAAAAAAAAAACAAAACCAAACCAAAACAATACAAAGAAAAACCACCAAAACAACAACCAACAAAAAAGGTGTTTGGATGTTTTCCAGTTCACCTCACAAAAAATTATTTTGGATAGTCCAAACATTTTTGGTTAAGTTGAATGTTTCTGGGAATTTAATGTTTTTGGACAATTCAGGGATTCTTTGAATACCTGAGTACAACAGTACCACATATCTCTTCTACTAGTAGCTTTAGTAGACATAAGGATGCAAAAGCTTAATACATTTGCATCACATGAATATTGTACAGGAATACTAGTACAGCTCTTGTAACATGAAACAACAGACAAATCACAATGGCTCTAAGACTTTCACATGGTTCTGGCCTATGAAAGACACTAATGTCAGCTGCAGCTTGAAGGCTGTTGCTTGGGAGCTTCAGGGAACAACAAATAGTTGCAATTGGTGCCTTTGGGTGTTGCAAACTACTGCATTATCAGCTGCAGTGTTGTGTTCCCCTGATGAAGAAAGCAGATCGAGGAATGAGTAATCATTTTAAACTCTCACTTTTCTCATCCCAGAAGTTACTTTCCTTAAATTTAATTGATTTTTTGTATTTTTTTTTTGCCACAGTAGCTCACAAATAATCTGTTAAAATGCACAGTGCACCTATGTGCTTCAGGTAAGTGCCTTTGCTGCTCACAGAACTGACAGATGGTTTTTGTGTTCTTTTAGGAGTTCTGGAGCTTCAAACACCTAACTGCCCAGGCACAGCAGGCCTGATCCAAACTCTGTCAACATAAGAAAAGGGCTCCTTTCACCTTTAGTGGGTTCCCATCTTCTGCTTTGCAAATAGTTGTGCATCTCAACTTGCAGCTGAACCGGCAAATCAAACAAGACTTGTGTCCCCACAGGAAAACTCCCTGGCCCCAAAACCTCCCCTCCCAAAGGGGGTGTCCACACACATGCTGCCAGCTGTGCAGATCCTTGACAACTTTACTCATGTTCCAGGAACAGCTTGGGCCAAAGCCAGCTGGGACCCCTTCTTCTGGGAATCACTGCACAGCTGTGCCTCGGCCTTTGCTTGAGTCTGTTCAGTTTAATGAGATGTGCTTTGCATGGGGAGTGAATGAGCATGGGGAGACACAACGAGCACAGCATCTGTCAGATACCGAAATCTAGGTGTGAGGGAGGAAGAGGAGGCCACAGCAAGGTCACTTACTGGACCATTGGCTGACTCGGGTACCTGGTCCCAGGAACAGTCCTTGTCGTAAAGGATAAATGATTATTTTGTACTTTATCTGACAGACTGAGGATTTAAGAAACTTGCACATTCACAGCAAATAGTTTTACCAGAACCACATCACCCAATGGAGGCATTAGAATTCATCGATTTTTTACAGATTTTTATAATTTTTTATCTTTTTTTTTTAAAAGTAAACAGAAGCAAGTTGCAAACTTTGGACCCAAACCTCCCATCCCTGGCTGCATTCTGCCGGTTATTTCAGAGATCTGCTTCATACTACGCTGCAGTAATAAGAAGGATAAGTATGTGGGCATGTTAGTAAAAGTAATTAAGTGTAGCCAAGTGATAAGTGAGAAATGGCTAGTATAGAATGATTTAAGAGACTTTTAACATACCAATAGTTAAAAAAATTATGTGCCTGCCTTCAATTATTTATTTCATTATATCACAATTTTGCAAATTATAAATTTTACTCAGATATCATAAGTTTGGCCAAGACTCTCTGAAGATTGTGGGAATAAAATAAAAACTATAAACTGATCAGATCAAAGGTCCAGAAGCCTGTATCCAAGTCTGTGAACTAGAAGAAGCTTAAGAGAAAGCATAGGAACAGGACAAGCATATAATGACAATACCCTGACCCAGTCTTGCAACTTCAGTGATTTGTGATGCAGGTGCTTCCTGACCCAGCAGTAGTGGCTTCTGTTTCATAGTCCAAGATGGATTTTTCATCCATGAATTCATCCAATTTCCTTATAAACTTTTGTAAGCTGCTATGATCTGCAATGGCTCATAGTTTTAAGTGAATGAGGACCATCTCTTTTTGTTCAATATGAATTTACCACCTAGGTTCACCTGGTTGTTTTTGGTTTTTGGGGGTTTTTTTGACACCCTGTAGATCTTGCAATGAAAAAGACAGTGATTTTTTTTTTCCTCTTTTAGCCTCCTGCATTTTACCTCAGTTTTCCAAAAGAGGGAAGGACAACGTACTTGATGACCTGCTCTGATTGCCAGGCTCTGCAGCAGGGCTTTGAACAAGTTGCTGCCTCGTTGGAGAGGGCAGATGAGAGCTGGCACTGTCTGTCCCACTGGTCCTCTCCCTGACCCACCACCAGGTGTGTGAGGGCAAGGATGCCCGTCCTTGAGCACTGTGTTGCAGCTACAGCGAGTGGGAGCTGCCTCCTGAATTGGACATTACCACTGGCACCAGTGCCTCAGGTCAGAATTTGCTGTGAAATTTCTGAAGGGGGAAGCTCTTAATCATCATCATTGGACAAAGTCTGGCATAACTGCTAAGGCTTGGCAGAGGCTTTCATGAAATTCACTTAAACAAAGGTTCTGAGGGTGATGGGCTTCCATCAGCAAGGGACAAGCGCTGCTTGGCACAATGTTCTTGCTGTGATCTCTGATATAGCTGCAGGAGGTTTTGTGCTCTGACTAGGAAAAGGTAACCACTATACTTTTTTTATCCACATCAGCATTCTTCCCTTTCTGTGTCTGTACTGCTTAGCCACAGAAAATGACAACAAAAAAAAAGAAAAGAAACCCAATCAAACAAACCAAAACAGTGTGAAAGCAACACCACTAACTGTATTTTATCTATGCTGACTGAAAGTTAATCCATATATGCAAGAATCTGATGCTTCAGCTTACTGGGAGAGACAGACACATAATAGAATCTAATGAGCAATATCGCTTCACAGTAACAGGGCTTTGTCATCTTTTGTCTAACTCTGACCTACATCAGCCTTTTGGTGAGGTTAAAATTCCTAGCACAAAGTACAGGAATTTACCTCAAAGCTTTTGTAGAAAAATGAATTTGACATAGATTAAAAAAAAAAAATCTAAGCAGGTTTTGTGGTCTCAGGGAGCTGTGCTCATTAATTATTTGAAAGTGATGCTATCCACAGGCTGAAAACTCAAAAATCTGTGTAAGAGTGTAGTTTTTCTCTAAATAATGTATATTTATGTAGAATTGTTACCTCTTTCATTATAAGAATGGATATTTCCTTCATTTCTTTCATTTCATATCTCATATTTCTTTTTTATTTTTCTGTAAGACTGGGCAGTTGTAGCTCATCCCAAATTTCAGATCCCTTCTTTTCATTTTGAACCTTATACACAAAGTGAAACCTGGTGAAATTTCAAATAGTCTGCAGTTTCACAAATACACAATGCAAAAGGCAATGAGTCACTGAAGACGCTCTGTAGGCAAAAGGAAAACTCCTTGCTGAGAGTGGGGACACATGGGCACCCAGCGAAAGTCCTTATTCTAACTATTCCTGCACCTTCAGAACATGCCCTGTGAATAGGCATGGATTTTGCTGTCTGAAAACACAGAGCAAATAAATCCCTGTCAGTTTCTGAGATTTTTCTATAGAGGGGGGACCAGTTAGCTAATCTTGGAAGACAAGAGTTGTGAGGAAGAACAGTGGTGAGAAGCTTTTCCTTTTCTTGTCACCAGTTCAGCACTATCTGTAAAATGTGATCAGAGCATTAGTAGGAACAGGTCTTCTGATGTAGATGGATGCATGCCAGAGATACATTGCCTTCCTAAGAAGGCAGAAACTGAACAGATTAGCAGAATAAAATATCTGTGGTTCCTAAGTCATCAATACTGGAGATTTCTGTCATAAACTACATTCCACGAGTTTCGTTTTCACCATTTCGGCCCAAAAAGAAATACAGAAAGCCTTATTTAGAGGAATTTGTGTTAAAGATGATGAACCAATAGATTTTTAAAATCTAAATTAACAACTCTGGTTAGTTTGAAAGTAGCTCCATGCCAGTTCAAAAACTTGTGACATTTTCAATTTACCTGCCCTAAGTTTCAAGTTAGAAGGAAGACCATGTCCCAAAGACCAGTGGTGGGGATGGGTGTTGCCTGTGGCCTTGCAGCAGCCATGCAGGCCTCTGGAGATAACGATGAAGCAAAGGAAGAGAATCTGAAGACCAGAAGGAGTGGTGTTGATGAGCTGGTGTGACCTTTTCCGTGACACATGACACTTGCCCAGAAAAATGTACTTCGTAATTTCTGCACTGTGCTCAACACTCCTCTTTGAAGCTCTGTCATTTAGAAAAATGGATGGTCTGTGTCTGCAGGAGTTTATTCATCCCTGCACACATTATTCTTGCAGTTAATCACTCTGGCAGCTAAAGTTCAGATCTTATTTCTAGACTGAATTTTGTCAACATTCAGCTTCTAGGCATTGGATCTTACTATAGCTTTCCTTCCTGCTAGGTGATGCCAACACCCGTCAAATTCTCCTGGATATGTTACTCAAATGATGCCTACTCCAATATTTAGCTCATATCTAATTTCAGTCTTCAAGCTCTACTGTGAAGACTGCAGGACTTTGGCAACATCAGCATGCTGCTCTCTTACTTGCTCTGTGCAAGGCCTGCCTCCTATACTCAGAAGTACAATCTTGAAGGATGGGTTTTGCTTAAGTACTTTTATAAGGACTTGATTTTTCTAGAACTTTCCTGTAATCCAATGCTGATGCTGCTGTTTCATCCTTATTGTCGCACACAAACTTTTATCGCTAATTGTTCAAGACCATTTAACTCTGACACTCTGACTTCAGAGTTGTGGATATATCATAAAAGAGGAGCTGCATAAGTTGCCTGAATCCAAAATCTCTAGTACATATTTTATATTAGCTGAGACAAAACCAATTGGCTTTTCAGCTTATTTGCACTCTTTCTCATCAGCAGTGCACTTTGGGGAAAGCAGTTTGTAAAGCTGCAAGTATCAAGCTATCTTTAAGGACACACTGGATGTAGGATAGTTTAATGACTCTTAGGCCATTTATCTCAGTGTCCAAAGAATGGCAATAAAAAAATCAGGTACCCAAAGTGGATGCCAGGAAATAGCTGGGGAAAACATGATTTTAAAAGTGATAAGAGACACCTCAGAGCAGAAACACTGAGGAGAGAGTGAACAACAATAGTGGGCAGTTATAAAACTTCTTCAGATACCACTCCTTAAGGCAAATACTCTCTGGGAACCAGACATCTGTCTGGACTATCTGGCCAATATCCAGCTCTATATGTACTGTAGATACGACCATTGATTCCCAGTCATATATTATACACCATGCTTTGAGAAGTGGAACAGAACTGGTTTGACTCAGTGGGTGCGAGAAAACCTAATAATGTACTATGAAAGTCTATAAAGCATTTTTAGTAACACTTTTAATAGAGACATAGAATAAAATAAATACAAATAGTAGGCTTAGAAATACAGAATGGGATCAGTATTACAAAACTGGATCACCCAGTTTTTCTTTGCTTTGTTTTGAATGCTAACACAGTACATCCTACCTGGGGGCAGGTACAGTTGCTGTCCTTACCTACTTCAGATCTCGTCTGTATCAGCTTCTTAGCCCCTACCTCATGTTTTGGCCTTTATCACTGATCTACTTTCCTCAGATGAGATCTACAGGAAAAGTGCAATACAATGCTCCAGCCAAGCAGGATATGCCAAAAAATTAATGGAAAGTAAAGGGGGATTTTTGCACACCTAGTGTTTCTTGGAGGCCTATCATCTTTCTAGGGAAGGTGTTTCTGCTTTAAAAAAAAGACACATATTGCTTTTTATGTTTTCTTTTCTTTCTTCTTAAATATTAATGATGGGAAAACAGCCTATTCTTATCAAAATAAATAAAGGCCCAAAACATGATTTTAAAGATCGGCTTGTGTGACTGTGTCATGAATTTGATCTTGGAGAGAGTTTGTAAATAAAGTAACTGATGATACATATTTTGATCTTGTATTTTTAAAAGGAATTAAAGCATCTGTCTTGAAAGGGTCTTTGGCAAGTACAATTAATTTTTCAAATATTAAAAATGAGTGCAGCTGGCCCTTCTCCAACATGAATAAAATTTCTGAACAACCTTCATTGCCATTCATCTTGAGCATTCTTTGGAAAGTCTTAGCCTTCCTTTCTAACATCCATTTTAGATATATATCTGCAACTATATATAGATATATATCAGTGTTAAATTAAGACATAGGACATATTTCTGGGGATGTAGGGGGAGAGATTAATATTCTGATGGTTTAGTGAAGGACATCAGTGGGTTTGTTAGCTCTTATTTCAGTAGCTCTTATTCACAGTATACAGAACTTATTCACAGAACTAAAGAAAACACAAGATATTAGAGGCCACCCACTATTTTTAATCTTACAGATTTGCTGTTTTCTCTTTGTGTGCTTTAGTTCTCATAAAAAGTTTCTCATCTTGTTGAATTTGTTTCTCTCCCTACAAACCTGAATGATGCAGTTAATAATGCCATGCTTAACATTAGCATATATATAATTGCCACTTCTAATTGTTTGAAGTTACCATGGCATCTTAGCATAGATAATACTGTGTTAACTCTAATCAGGCAAAAGGCAAAATCATATGCCTTAATGGTGTCCAGTATAAATGGCATTTTTATAACACTTTTTATTTGTGTTTACAGACACGAACAGATCAATATCTACAGTGCTTTTCTGAGACGGATAACAGAGTCTCACATGGCTCAGTCCAACATTATATACTTGGGGGCTTCAGAGTGATGGAAGAGAAAGATCATAAAATTAAAGATGTTTATAAAAGATAATTGGCCAGGACATTATTAAGGAACCTTATAGGCTGACAAGCTAAAGATCATCAGCCTGGTTCAAAATTCCTGCAACTGGCATACGAATAATATTATTCATTAAAATAATTGTGCATGTTTTATTTGCCCCTGGGCTCTTTACTGCTAGGGTACACTTGGGTCTTGTTTCTTAGTCCCCTTTCCTACCAAGAAAGCTTTAACCTTACCCTACAAGTAGAAGCTGAAAGCCTCACCCACACATGCCCCAAGGAGTTGAAGCTACAAGAAAAACAACTAATATTACAGATCTCACATTAAACCACAAGAGCTGGCAGTGGTGAGCAGAGCAAGGAGGGTCCCTTTTGCATATTAGCTCCATTTCACAGTGTGACAAAGCTGCAGATGTGCCCTCACACTAGCCAAAAACATTTCACTCCTTTCCTGTCCTTGCCACTTCCTGGAGGTGGAGTGTTGAAGATAGCTCTTGTTGTTCAACAAAAACATCGCTCTTCTCTTGCTTTCCACATCTTCCTCAGCTCTTAAGCTCCCATACCCATTTGGGCAGGAACATCGCCATTGCAGCATACATATTTCTATAGAAGAGATTACCTGGAGAAAGACAGAGTCCAGGCAATGTGCCTCCAGTTGTTTTCCCCACAGACCATGCCTAAATAGACACTATCCTTGCTGATTCAGCTATAAATTTCTTTCTGAAGCAACTGAAAATGCAAAGGCTAAATGAACGGGAAAAAAACTGATGTAGGCAACAGTTGTGATACAAATACAAATGCAGTGAAAGCCATATATTAAGGAATGGTGGAAACTCATTCAGATGAGACTAATTTATAGAGTGGCTGAAGTGAAATATTCAGCAATATTAAAAAAAAGTTCCTGTAGTAAAAGAGATGAGAAAATAATTTAACTGGATACTGTTGAAGCTCTGTTTCTTTATGGTGAGAATAATAAATAGCATCACTAATTTTTGTTAGCTGCATACCAAAAGAAGTCAGAATGTCACTTCAATGATTTTAACATTTCTGGGAAAACAAACAGTATAGAGGGAAAAATAATCAAGCTTTTCTTTCTGAATATGGACTTTCAAGATGCCTTCTTCAAAGAGGAATTTATTGATGCTGTGATTGCTATAGAGTGACACCACTTCCAAGAGAAAGTTCTCTGCCCAGATGGTCACCACAGTTGTAAATTACAGTCTTTGCTTTCCTTTGCTGCACAGGGCTCCCTGGTGTCACCAAGGCTGCCTCCTATGGAGAAGGATAAGCAGCATACAGGGGTAAGAGAGGCTGCATTTTAGTTTAAAAAAGTCACTACACATGTAGACATGCTTAGTTCTGGGATACTTTCTTTTTTACATAGGACTACCACTGCATGACACCCACCCCAGCTAGTTTTGACATCATGCTCTTCAGACCTTCCCAGCTCTTACTGCTGGCCAGAGTGTGTGTGTGAAAGAACCATGGTTCAAAACGGCACCTCTTGGGCAGTGATGAGCTCCTGTGGGATTTTCCTCAGGCACAGTGGCTGCCTGATGGTCTCCCCTGGGCAGCATGGGGGCTAGGTAGTCCCCTGGGGCAACCTGTGCTCTGGTATTGGGAGCATTTGCCAAGAGAGTGGGCATGTGTGGTACCCCTTCCCAAGGAGAACCCAGGGCAGATCCCCAGCTCCGCTTCCCAGTCTGCACCAGGGACTGTGCTGCAGCATCTGACTAGGCATGTTCTTCAAGGTCCTTTGGAGAAGGTAATGAAGACTGGCTCTTGGAAGCCAGAGACATCTGAAAATTACTGCTAGTTCCTCATATCATTAGGTGAACATAAAAACTTGGAAGGACTGGCTTTCCCTTGAAGAGTTCACAGAATCACAAAATCAATTAGACTGCAAAAAACCACTGAGATCACTGAGTCCCACCTTTGACCAAACACCACCATGTCAACTAGACCAGGGCACTAAGTGCCACATCCAAGTCTTTCCTTAAGGATCACACATCCAAGGATGGTGACTCCAGCACCTCCCTGGGCTGTCCATTCCAATGTCTAATCACCCCTTCTGTGAAGAAAGCCCTCCTAATGTCCAATCTAAACCTCTTCTGGTGCAGCTTGATGCTACTGAGCTCACAAGCTTCTCTAAAAACAGGAGACATGGAAGAAGCTGAGCATGGTGGGATATGTTTTCTTAAGTGCTTTCCTTGCAAAAAGCAAATTTAGATGCAATGACTCAGCCCTTTCCTTGACTCTAATAGCCCGGTAAAAACATGCCTAGAGCATTGCTGAGGTAGACTGGATTCCACCCTCTGCTTTAGTCTGTAAACACTTACTGGCCTAGCCCTCTTACTCCTTGCCACTGATTGCATGAGAAAGAAACCAAAGGCATGTAAGGGTTTACATGATGGAGTCATTAGAGTGGGAGTGAACAGGAGTTACACAAACCTATGTTCTTCCTGAGAAAATGACATGCATAGATTAAATGTTGTCATTTACTGTAGATCTGCCAAGTTAACTTAGTGTGTATCTACACCTGTCAAGATGTTACAGTTTTATTGATCCACATTGTTTTTTCTCCATTAGCTTGAAGATTAAAGAGAAAAGGTTTGGATTATGTGATGATTAATCACAGGTTGGATATTTACAGTTTGAATACATAGAAAAGATTAAAGAAATTCTGTCTTATATCCCAGCACAGTATATCAGTTTGAATAGGGCTTTTTTCCATGCCACTATTTCTACCTGATCCCGGGTAAAAGTGGAGACTTTAATTTTTACTTTTTTTTTTCCAAGCTGATAATGCTGTGCATTTGGCAATAACATACCTTAGCATATCCTTCCTTAGCCAGAAGATATTAAGTACTGAGTGTTTTCTGGATTTGGGGAGAACACATCCTAAATTGTGTAAGTAACTGAAAGAAACCGTAGAAGACAGTCAAGTTGTTTACATCCTCATTTATTGAAATGCTCTCAGTACTGCAATGTTTTTAATTTCAAGGGGGAGCCTAGATGTTGTACGACGTTTGATGATCCCTGCTTTGATTTGGGTGGGTTTGTCCTTGGGAAGTGTAATTTCATATCTGATATGAATCTGTTCAGACAAGGTAATTCATGGTCTACTTAAGATCCTGCAAAGCTGCCAAATAAAGAGGTGTCTAAAATTACCCTTTCCTTTTTCTGATCAAGACATAATAATACACAGGTTATTTTGTATACAGATCATTGTCTTCTTCCTTCTGAAGAACCCTATGATGATTTATTATAAGAAAATCTTACTTGACAGTTACCATGGTTTATGCATCAGGTTTTAGAAAGCTGTAAAGCTTTCTTCCCCAATGGTGAAAACACTGGAAAAATTAAGGCTGACATAGGCTGATAGTTTTGTTTTGGATACAAATACATGTTAAAAGTACTTTAAAATTGCTTTAAAAAAAATCTTTAATCTCTTTTGCTGATAAGAGTTTTTCATTCTCATTGAGTATTGGCCAAATTGGGATTTCTTATTCACACAGCAATAATTTTTTTTCTTCATCATTTGGCCACCTAATATCTACAGGATTACTCATGGTGTAATGCTTTATGCAGCATATAGGCATCTCAGTCCTGCCTGTGGTGTTCATCTGGTTTCACACCCTGAGGTCTTTCCTTTTTCTACTAGTCTTTTTCTTCTCTCTTCTCTCTCTCCCTTTGCTATGGGAACATACCCATAAAGCTGGGGACATTTCAGCAGGTGGATAGCCTGAAACTTGGGTGAGTAGCGTGGCATTTATCAGTTTTTGTCTTTGATCCCTTTGTTATTCAAAACTAGCAAATTCTCTTATATTCATTGGTGGGGGAAGGGAATGGGAATAATTTCAATTTTCTCTTAAATGGATAAACTCTAAGGCAAATTAAAGTATTTGAAAAAAAAAGGTCTATTTTTATCTATTTGTTATGACAGGTGGGTCTCCAACTGTAGAACAAATGAGTGCTCCATGTGCTGGATTTACACAGCTGAGTGACACGGCACAGTGTCTGCTCTGAAGTCAGAGCTCGAACTGAGATTTCCATCCTCAGGGGCCCCATGGCATCTGCCAGAGAGAAGTCCCTGCTGTTGTGTTGCTCTCATCATCTTCTGCTTACCCTTGATCTACAGAGCGGCTTAACATCAGGTCAGTCAGAGAAGCACCCTGATAGCACATTTTGTTTTGGCACAAAATTCTGTAAGAATAGTTCAGGCAGCTACTTTAGATCTCATGGGCCAAAGGATCAGAGTACCTGCCTTCTCCACTTCCTTCCTGCAATGTGAGCTCCCTTCACTGTCCAGCTCTTCCCAGAGTAACATCTTTGGGTCATAGCAACATCTCAGGGAAAACTACCAGTATCAGATCTTAGGGGCTGTGAGAGACTGCAAGGATTGCTGGCTTGAAACCTTTTGGGTGCAGGTGTTAGGGAAGGGTCAGGCCTTGCCCTGGTGAGGTAATGCCCCGCCCTGCACACCCCACTCCCCTGGGGCTCTGTCCCAGCCCTGCAGTGACACCAATCCCTGGCACACTGGAAGCAGTGCTCCACAGCCACCTCTGGAGCCCCAACTCAGCTTCTGAGAGGCCAAATGAACAGAAATCCCACCTGGGGGAAGGACCCAGGAAGGACAAAGGGTATTTGAAAGTGAGACACAAAACAAGCTTATGTCTTGGCCTTGCTTCCTCTTGGAGTTTCTATCAGCTGAACACCACTGTAAACAAGAGTAAAAGTTATGTTTGTTCTTTTCTTCCTTTTTTTCTTTCTCTTTCTTATAATTCCTTCTTGGAATTTTTGCATAAATTGAAATTGAATGGGCTTGGGGTTTGCTAAGTTGAATGGCTTTGGAAAGTGTTTTATTTTGATTGAATGCTGCTTTAAACCTTTTGTTAAAGTTTTCTGATTTTTTTGTTCATGTATATGTTTTTAATTTACCTGTTTATAAAGTCAGCAGAGGGAGAAGGATGATGGAAGGGGACAGATGAGGCTGACCAAATCAAACCTTGATGTGAAATAATCCCCGTAAAAGAAGACTAGGGATGCTTAGTTGAATATGGCTAAGGTGGGCAACTATCTTAGTTTATCTTGGGAAGCAAGAACATCATCTTCTTTTTCCCACTTCACTACGTACAGGAGCCTTTCCAGTCTGTTTAAGAACAAAATGATACACCTTAGGGTACCATATGCACTGGAAGCAGTGCCACCTTGGGACCTTTGGTTCTTTTGGGGTGGTATATAGTGAAGCTTCTGGGGTGCTGTGTGGGGAACATACCTGCCAGAGGGGCACAAGTGCACTATGTATGCACTGAGAGCCTCAAAACCAGGCATTTCTGGTCTCCTCGTAGCCTCTCCATCACCATGGCAGCCACATCATCTAAATGTAGGTAAATATTGACTTGGTCTCAGAAGAGTGATAGTTTCACATGATTTTCCAACACTGCATTAATAAGCAACTTGCAATCCAGTTAGATAAACTGTCAGTAATGCCAGCCAAATAATTTACATGGCAACAGCATATAATAGATTCTAAGATAACAAAATTCTTTTTCCAATATCAACAGTGTGATTTATATACAGATCTTTTTAGGAGCATGTGAGGTGTATCTGACCATCCAGGTTGCTTTATGATTTTCTGATGTTATTGGATTATTAAAAAGAAAAAAATTAAGGACATATAACACTTTCTATTCAGTTGATATTTTCCCAGTTCTCTCATTAAAAATGTACTTCCTAGTCTAACATGAAGATGCAACACAATATCAGTTCCTGGATGAAATACATAATTATGTAATTATCGGAAAAGAGAATGCATAATTCTTGTAACTATTTTTTATTTTTACTTGTAAACGTGATACTAATTTATTATCTTGTCTGCAATACTTCAAGAAATTATCTGCTTTAAATATATCTCCTAGGATATCAATTGTCTAGCTGTTTGAGGACAGTGTCTTGAAGCCTTCCTCAAGCTAATTTTCAACTGAGTTCAAAAGTATCTGGCTTAAATTTGTCTTGTGTTGTTTGGTTGCATGTTTGCCAGAGGATATATGCAAACATCTAACAGATAGGAGAGGCTCCTTATTTTCCTAAGTCTTAGCTAGTGAGAAGAGACTTAGCTTCTACAGAGTGTGAAAGCCTAACTTAGCAATTCTGAGTAGCCTCCAACCTGATCCTCCCTCCCAGATGGTAAAAGGAGAAGCCTAGGAGACAACTAAATTAAGAACTTAAAATTCAGTACAGCTAATAGTCTGTCAACGTGTTCACCCCTTGTAAAACACCTTGCACAGCCAAAGGCCAAATTCTGCAGCTTTCAGCAACATGGAAGCTGTAGAATATCAGGTTGTGCTTCAGTGGCTGTGACTAGCCACTAGCCACTCAGGGTGGACTTCAGAGCCAGTAACAGCTCCGGGCTGTGCAGAGAATGAAAAGCCTGCCAAAGAGTATCCCTATTGCACAACACAAGATGTGCATGCTGCATGTAACATGGTAATAAGCCTACCAAGCTCCTCTAATAAAATTGTATTTGTTTGAATTAGCACTTCTTTCAAATATATCCCTTTGCCCCCTGAAGTCAGTTTTGAAAGTGTTCAGAGTTCATGATCATAATGTGCTATTCTCTGGTCTCCAAGTGTGTGTCTCTGTGTTGGTCTGTTGTGAGGGACTCTGAGAGATGAACATGAAATATTACATCCCAATAAGATTGAATGAAGAAGTGTGATCAAGGTCATAGAAATCATTGCAGGAGGTCTGAGTGGAACATCATATTAACAAAACATATGGGTTTTTTCCAGGAAATGCAACAGAAGAATCTAGGTCAAATCACTGAATTGGGTAACAAGTCCCAGTGATTCCTCAATCTTGGAGAGCCTTGTCAAAATGTGATAGAAGCAAGAGCAAATGTATTCACCTTCCAACTAGGATGCTCTGTGGATGAATGCAACACTGGTTTAGGAGGGGTTGCTGCATGGACGTGTGATTGTGCACCCCGGTGGTTAGTGTAGATTGTCAGTAGCTGAAAATGCTCTCCAGGCCCACAATAAAACAGCACTTGACACTCCCACATCTTCAGGTAGGGTTAAAAATGTCTCATATCATGTCTGATGCTATGTGAAGGGGTATGGTTTTGGCTTGGACTCACCTGAACTCTGTGGGCTCCTACCATACAAATGTAAGCAAACTTCATGAAGGTCCCCATTATTGGTGTGTGGCTTTGATGTCTTCTGAAGCCTAGAGACTCCAACTTGGAATGCTTAGTTGGCATCTTAGTTGCCAAAAAATCTTAAAGCAGCATGCTGACTGGATCAGAAATCACCCACTAAAAGGACATTGGTGTCAAAAGAGGAACAGTTAACTTTCATAGAAAGCAACGAACTGCCAATACCCTGGTGGCAGAAAAGAAGAATATTACTTAGAAGGTATTAGAAGTCTCGTTCACAGGAAAGGAGAGGACAGTGAGAAACGCATCAGACAACTCAGAAGAAAAGCTTTCTAGGCCTCAAGGAAAAAAGTTGCCTTTTTCCCTTTTTGCTCAGAATTGAGGACACCGCCTGACAATATCAAATCTGCCTGGGAACTCTAGCCAAGAAAATGGGAGACAGCCCAGAATCTCTAAAATGCTCTCTTTTAATAAAATACAAAAAATCTTAGTCAGGAGATTTTACTCGTGGAAAATTTATAAACAGCTGTGGCTCAACCACCATATTCACTGTACATAGTTGCTCAGCTTCAATCTGGAGTTATGCAGTGAGCTAAGGCTATGGCAGAAAGAAGTAAAATGTCTGATTTCCAAGTGTGTTCAGCTTAATGCAGTTTGTGCTACTTAAAGATCACTGTGCATACCATGAAATCCAGCTAAGTGGTGTCATCAAGAATTTCTTAGGGGACCATAGGCAGGAAAGGTTTGAGGGCTGGTTGGGGATATAAGCCCAAAAAGGTCTGGCAAACAATAATCAACTGAAAAAAATTCTACTGGTAGACGTGGGTGTGACTCCATTCACTGTCATTTTTTCACCACCCTGTGACTGCCAATGCACATTATGAAGAGGTGTATCTGGAGTCTTCAGGGAGTTAAAATTAAGATAAACTTACATGGCACCAGAAGGAGCTTTTGATCTCATGGCAATGCTTGTCAAGAAGGGTTTGTGACATTGCATTTGGTAAATATGAGTGCATTGATTATCTAAGCTAGTGAAACATTATCATATTGGCAAATACAAATCAAAGAGTGGCAAGGCAGTGTGGGGTTTTTCTGACACTGACAGGGCACAGACATAAACAATTTCTCCCGACAAACTGCATCTGTACTCCGAGGGGTTCCTAGCAAGAATTGTAACCTGCTCCTTGGCTGAAAGGTGTCATCCAGGATGATGGGCTTGTTAACTGCTACCACTAACTACAGCCCTGGGGACTTTTGCCTTTTAGAAGCACGGATGGTGTCTTATCACACATTTGTTCCCCACATGGAAATCCTGTAACTGCAGTTGTTTCTTAAAAGTTTTCCTGAGATTTATTATATTTAAAATTTCTAGATATTTTCTCGTGAGGGTGCTCTTTCCCCAAGGGTTTCTGTACTGATCCATATCTGAACATCTCCAGCTTCATCAGCAGAAGCAATGCTGGGAGAAGTGGAGACTTCGCTGGCACCTTATTTCAGTTTCCTCTTCTTCTGCAACCTCATGCGAGGGTCACTTCCCCTTTGCCAACCTTTTTCTTTCAACAGCTGCATTGTCTATTTGAGACAGTGTTTCTCTGTGGGGAGTTTCTTGCTGTTACTGAAAATCAGTAATGAAAATGTGTTACAGACACCACTGGCAATAAGCAAGGTTCACTTTCAGTCACACTTGGTTTTAGCTGTTCCGTTTTCCATGAAAATAATCTTTTCAGGGAATTGGATTATCCATGCAACTGAATTAAAAGGACCAGGATCCAACTTTCAGTTCATCGTTTAGTCTTGAAGATATTTTATTGTCTGCTGGGAAAATATTCTCTTTCAAACAGTACTTACTTTCAGACTCTCTTACTGAAGCAGCATCCATAGTTAATCTTCTTATATTTCATGGCATAAGATGCTTTCTCCATATCTTTTGTACTATACTACTACTACTAAAAACTCACTTTTGTACAAAGTCAGGTCCTGTTACCTTAAGTCATGTGGAGTTTTGGAACTTTTATGCAGGTAGTTTTAAAGGTATTTTTTAACACCTGGAATTATCTAAATTACCTAAATGAAACCCCCCAAATGTGTCAGGATCTGAAGAGCTACCTAAGAAGTGGTGAGGAAATAAAAGACTTAAATTTATTTTAAATTATACATAGGAGCATATTTATAAGCTTGCTTAAAAATGGCTTTGGTAACAGAGGAAATTCAGGAAAGTTGGTTCTTGTAGGTTTTGATCCCATACCATGAAATTCCCTGTGATCAGGATCTGTCACTTAATAAGACAAAGTACTCTAGGACAAAGCTAGAGTAAATGAAAAATCCCTTGAGCAGAGCACATGTGTGTTTGGCTTTAATAGTAAGAGGTTTTAGTGGCCAGTATGAATTACTAGTTCTGGGAGGTCTACTTGCCCTTTGCTCTAGAATTCATAATCCATCCTTAAGATTTTATCATTCTGATTTAACAGTTCTTTACTACAATTAATTCCTTGATGCTGAAATTTTTTTCTGCTGCTTTCTTGCCCGATATAACATAAAATTGTTCTTAGGCTTTGAGACAGAGTTAAACACCAACAATCTGAAGATGTTCAGAGTTTGAATTCGAATTTATTTTCCTACAGACCTAAAATCCAGCTCTGGGATCATCACAAAACCAGCATGTAGGTCAGAATGCATGTGTAAGTGTGTGTGCATGAGTGTGTCAATACCTCCTGGTAAAAAGGGGAACTGTTAAAACAGAATACAGACAGAGAAAATAGTCTTATATAAGAAGCAGAGTAAATTCTGCATTATAGGAATTTACAGATAGTACCCCATGCAGATAGCCAAAATAATTTTAAGAAGCCCCAAACATTCCATGTTTCACCACCCTAAATCTACAAAGGTGATCTACAAATTCATGCAAAAATGAATCCAGAAAATATATTGAAAAAAAATCAGAAAGCAAATCTCAGCCCACCGTCAGTTCTTGAAATTGCTTATAGAGCAAAGGATCTATGAGTTATAGAAAACTATTGTTACTTGGTGGCCAAATTCTTAAAATCATTAAGCCAATAATAAATAAATGAAATGAAATGAAATGAAATGAAATGAAATGAAATAAATGAATAATATTATAAACAATATAATTTTCAAACTGAGTTTATTTCAAAAGAGTAAAAACAGACCCATATTATTAAGTGGATTTCAGAAATTTCATCTGAAATGACTGAATTCTCATTATATTAATCGTTTTCTAAATATTTTAAGGGTTTGAGTGGAAACATAATAATATGAAATACTTAGAGAGGACAAATAATAGTACTTTTAAAAAGTTACGACTGAAGAGTTTATTTTTTATTTGAAAATTATCATGCAGCACCATGATGTATGCTGTGGGGAAGAAAATCAGAGTTAAAACTTGTCAGGAGGGAATAGTAAAGAGACTTGAAAAGAAAACACGTGTCTTGTTAAACAGCAGTCTGTGATTTCATCACTTCCTTCGTTATGTGATCACTATCACCTGGTGCTTTGGAACAGCCTGTACTCATTAGTCAACAAATAATTATTAGCTACACGGTATTTTAAAGGTATCCTGTAAACTTTCACCATATTCAAAGGAGGGTCAGTTTCAAACCATCAAAGCTTGCAAAATGCCACCATCAGCTTTAAAAGATGGTGTGTTCTGTCAATATACTCACCGGTGTCCAGATAATTCTTGTGCCCTTGCAGATGAACACTCAAATGCTATAAAATTTATTAGGATATTTTTTAGCATAACCTAGCATCATCATAAGGGTTTTTTAATATAGTTATTAATACTTTCTAAATTTTCAGGTTCAAAGTTGCCACATGAATGAAGTGAGGTTGAAAATATGGCACATAAGGAGTGGAACAAAATTTTGGGCAGAATCTTGCTTGATTTGGCAGCTCACTGGCCTCGCATAGATCCAGCATCAGATTTCTGGAAATATTTCATCTTCTTGAATATCACATTTTAGGCATGCACTGGTGCAGTCTGCAATGCATGCTTTTACGTTATAGATAACTTATTAACTACTGCAAACAACCCTTTGAACAGAAACCGTTAGCAATTCTCTTTACAAATTTTACAGGAGGAAACATCCTGATTTTGTGCAGAAGTTTGAGAGTGCAAACTGAATCATAGAATTATAGAATGTTTTGGGTTGGAAGGGTGCTTAAAGATCATCTGGTTCAAAATCCCTGCCTTGAGGTTGCTCATTAGACCAGGTTGCTCAAAGCCCCATCCAACCTGGCCTTGAACACTTCCAGGGATGTGCCTGGTCTAGGGCTTTTTCCAAACTTGGTTTCTGCTGTATTTGTACCCTAATCTAAACTCTGCAAGAGGCCCCTAAAGGATAAGGAGGGAAGTGAATAAAACCCCCACCCCTCAATATACCCTAATTTAAGGGAAATAGAGAGTAGCAATTAAGTTTAAACTAGACCTATGTTATGTGACAGTCACCACTGCCTTTGGTTTATACACACAGGATGCACTGTCCAGGGGAACTGACTGACCCAAAAGATCATAATTCCCAGTTTCTTTCCAGACTTTTTTTGTATTTCAATGGCAAGCTTCTCTATGACTCCATATTTTTCTCTGTCAAAGGACAGCACCATGTTAAAAGGCAGATGTTTTGTCTCCTGCTTCTTGTTATTACCCGCTGAGTTTTACAAACTCTCTTTATTTCAAATAGCGTTCTTCACATTCTTGTGTGAGCAGGAAGGGCCTTGGGATCAGAAGGATACTTTTAGCTCTTGTTTGTGGTTACATTAAAATTATAGGTCTCATCTCAGAAATTTCTATTATTTCTGATATCTGAGGTTATTTGTCAAACAGAAATTTGAAGCTGAACTTTTTTAAATCTTTCCAGGATTTACATGAAGTTAATAGTGAATCTCATACATGTTTAGAAGAATTCACTGTGTAAATAAGTGGAAGATGAAAATGGCAGTTGTTTCCTTCAGACCCATGCCCTGGACCATGTATTTTATTGTTCGAGTGAACTTCACTGAAAAAGAATCCAACTAAGAGATAATCAGGAGTCTGTTTTGGGAATAACTTTACAACTTTAATGACTTTCTACTTTTTTGTCATCAGTGGTAAATATTTACATGCATTTTCTCAAAATATCGACACGACTATTTTGAGAGGTTAGCTTTTTTAACTATCCCAATATGGAGTCTATTTCAACTGACTCAAGATACTAAAACCTCAGGTGTTGAAGATAAAGTTTAAGATCTGCTTAAGAATGACCCAGCTGAAGCTAGGCACATGCCTGAATACTTTGTTGAGCTGGAGCCTAGCAAAAAGAGTCATGAATTGTTGTGGGAAATGCTAAAGGTAAGAGGACTTTTAGACTGTAGACTTTAGACTGTTTCTGAAGCCTGCTTTCACAGCTTTCTAAAAGTCTTACCTTTAGTATTTTCCAAGAATGGTGACATTAGAAAACTATTTCAGATCATTAGCTCTATAGATTAAAAGTATAAAGAAGCACCCTAAAACAAGATCTATGTTTCTTGCTTGTGTGATTTAATTTCCTTAGCCAGTCATCATGCTCTGTCAGGGTAAATATTTTCAACATATAGTTAGGTTTTTAAGTCCATCAGCACAGCAATGCAGTCAGGGAACAATGCCATCCCTTTTGGGGGAAGCAATTTTCATTTTGTAAGCATCAAAGATGAAAGCAACACATTACTCATTTAGGTAATGCTGCAGACAGACTCAGGTTAACTACAAAAGGCAGCTTGGCATGTCACCCCCAGTCTCCTGAATTTCTTCAGCTGCCTGTCTGCAGCTTGAGAGGCTTTGTAAACTGTGGGTGAAAAAGGAGATAGACAGTATAACAGAATATTCTGTAATGCTTGAAAAGCACTTTAATAATGCTGAAGAAAAAAAAAAACCAAAAACAAAAACCAAGGAAAAACAAGAATGATTTTGACCAAAGCTGTCACTGGACAATTACATCACATGTTTTGCTGATTGTATGTCACTTAGGCTATCTCTACTTCCTCCGCTTCAAATAATCTCTTCTGGCACGATAGAAATCGTGCAATTTATTTCATGGACCCCATATGAAACACAAATCCAAGTCATTACAGTGTGAATCTTACATGAGATAATGTTACATGCTAAATTCGCTTAACACTAGAAATATGATGCCAGCTTTAGTTTATGCCAGCATAGTTTAGCTATATTCCCATTCAATACAGCATATGCTAACCATACATCAAACTTTCTATGAGGTTTTGTGGTAAATAGTTACTAATATACAATTCTTTATCCATGCATATTTACTGCCACTATTTTAGCAAGAAATGAAATAAAATTTCCTAAAGAATAGCTTTCCTTTTGCTTCTGCAAGATGCGTGTCTCCTGGTGTTGTTACTGATAGATGAGAGCAGAGTTGTGTGGGTTGAGCTCCAACTGCATATTCATTCGGGCTTATTATGCCACAGAGCAGTGAGTCATGGCTGAGACTGATAAAGGCCGGTGCTGCACCTTCCCCTCTGCACTGAGATTAGTTTACATTTTAATTGTGTTTTGACAGCATGGTTGGGCTTTCATTAGTGTTACAGGGCTGTAACATCTCCCGAAGGAGGAGCCAGAGCACAGGTTCCATCACACGTGGGTTTCCTTTGATACTGCCCTGACTGCACCATGAAGGAACTGAATTCTTCATTCAGGTTGTAAAGGAGCCACCCAGCTGAGCTCCACAGGGCACCGCTTCTGACAGCCAACTGGTGCTTTCTTCATCCCATTGTCCCATAAAGGGAAGAAAAATGCAATCTAAGCATCTGTGCAGGTTATTTGTATGCAGACTGTGCTGTACATAGGGGCTGGAATAGTCACTTGCCTCAGCTGCTGAGCTCTCATCAGGTGCAAGCACGGGTAGAAACTTGCTTATATATCACCAGGAAAATAAAAAGCATAGCAGAGTTGGTGAGATGGGGAGAACTATTTGCTGTTACAGACAAGTAACAGTACTGTTTCCTCTAGGTCAGAGAATGGAGATGATGCTCAGCAAGTTTTCCTTCTCTGGATTTCTGCAATATTGCAGTATTTTTCCTGGGGGCTGCTTTAGCACTGAATGATCACAAAGTCCAGCTCCATTCAATCAATCTTGCAAAGAGCTTTAAAATCTTAGAGTTGTTTTTGGAAGGAGGAATGATTGACCATATTTAAAGATCCCAGCTTTACAAATCCCAACCAACTTAATTTATAAAACCCTCTCAAAAATCTTTTGTTTTCCACATGTTTAGTATAAATATCTATGCTCTCATACTTGTATGGCATTTTCCTGCTGAATGATGTTATTTTCCATCTTCCAATAAACTTGTTGAATACATGATAGACAATTTTGTTGAGGCTCGGGGATTTAGATGGCAATACAACATGACGCACAAAATTATTTTCCTTTGCTTCATACTGCAATTTAAATTAAATTTGATTAGATTGGATTTAGAGCCAAATACTGTGAGTTAAAAATTCATTTTGGAGAAATCACACTCAATGCATTTTGCTCTTCTAAAATAATCTGCCATCTGTTGAATGCGTTATTAATAACTTTGGATTTAGGGTGTGATTTTTAACAATCGGTTGCAATGAATAAAATTGCAGCAGAAATTCCCTGATGCAATCTAAACTATGAGCGAGACAATGGAAATCTGCATCTAACATTTGTCAAGTTGGACACAGGCCTTCCATTGTTTGGCTGCCTGCACAAAGTTTGTGCTAGGCATTATGCAAAACCTGGTTGTTACCAACTGGGCTATCTGCAAAGCAGATTATTTTTAAATTATGGCTTAAAATTTAAATAAAAATATGACTGAATTGGAAACAACATTGTGTTTGCATGAAAGCTTTGTAATAATGCAAATTATACCCCCTTTCAAAGTGTGGTATTTGCCAACTAAAACAAATTCTGTATTTTCAAAAAATACCAAATAGTTTTCATTCTGAGAATGAACTGATATATTAAATAAGAAAGAAATTACACAAAAAACTCTGCTCTCCTGAGGCCTTGAGAAACAGCTAATGCAGAAGAGCTACAATGGTTTAACATGAAAACTGCAGCAGGTCAGTGTACAGACTATACCATAGACCCTTAGCTTCTCTCATCATGCTCAGTGTTTCTTGTAGGACAGTAAAGGGCTGATTGAGAGGGAGAAGCATGTTGGAGAAAAAAAAAATTAAACTAAGGATTATATATATGTAAGAGAAAAGTACTTTGAATATCTCTGAGGAAATTAGAAGCTACATGCTTTTCTTCCATTGTAAAAAAAAATAAATTGAACAACAGGCACCAAAAAATGGAAAAAGATGAATTACTGCAGAGGAAGTATACAATGCTGAAATGGGAAAGTACCTGCAGCAAAAATCAGTATAGTAGCAGAAACAAAATCCCACACAACTAACGTGTGCCTCTACTTGGGCTTGACACCTGTCACAATATCAAACTCAAAATTAACATGAGAAATCAAAGGTGGTTGTTGCCTAATGAGAAAAGATGTGCAAATGAATGACCAGTTAGGTACCAGGAAAACCAGGGATTACTTTTATCTGTTATTTTTGTAAGAATTATGAACAAAAGTTAAATGAAATCTTCAGCCATTTTTTATTGTCTTTTATACCCATGATCCTCACACAGAAAACATCGCTAACCCCACTGACAAAATGGGAAGAGAGCCTGCTTCAAAATAACCTGTTGACATATGGAGAATGATGGAAACAAATGCTGCTGAGAAGCAGAAGGAACATCTGAAATGAATCATTTGAAAGCTGAGCATATGTAGGTGGATCTGGCCAAATTAGACTTTGCTAAATGGGAAAAAAAAAAAACCTTTAGGGAAAAAAAAAAAAGGAAAAAGCAGAATGAGATAATTGTTAGGAAAGATAGTACTGTAATGTTTCAAGAGAATGGAAATACTTCAGCTTACAGAGCAAAAGGCAGGATTTATGCAGCCAGAATAAAGTCTTCATCAGGAAAAAAAAAATGCAATTCTTTCTCTTGATCTTTGCAATTCTATTAGATAATTTTTAAAACATATCCTCGTTAAGGTGAGGCAACCTGTTTACAATATAGCTGTCCAAAATGAAAATTCAAAGCACACTGTGTTGTATGCAGGAAGTATACTCAACTGCTCTATTAACCTGGCCAGGTGATTGCTCATGCAACACTGGAGCAGTTCCTGGTTTCATGCCGCAGGTGACCAACAGGACAGCAGGGCTGAAACCCCACTGCCTTCAGCACCAGAACAGCAGTACTGTATTTGACTACAGGTAAAAAGATTTCCCTCTGCATTAACCTCTACAAAAAACTGCAAGACAACTGACCTCATTTTAGTTTCTAAAAATTCTTATTCAGTTGTTCTGAGAAAAAAAAATATTGGCTGAGCATATATAGACAAGAATATATTGATATGTAGATAGTTTTGGTCATGCAAAATTTACTCACAAGGTAAATTTCAGCTAATATGAAATTTACTAGAATGCAAGACATAGGAATTTTTAGTGATTTTATTCAGTTGAACTTAACTGTATAATTTTTTTTGTGAAGTTTTATGTAGAAATTAGGCCAACTTCACATGCACTACGCACAATAATTTACCAAGTTGAAGCAGCAATGATTGCAAATTACACAACTACAGAACCTCCTAAGAATCCAGTTTGAATCACTGCATCTGGTTTCCAAAACACTGTACTCTGAAAAGCAATAAGGTTCTCCATATGCTGTTACTTGTTGTAAGTTTTCTGTAATTTGTTTAGGAAATTCCTTTCATACTGGCCCTAAACATTTATGACACCAAACAACATCCCTAAAATTAGCAGAGTTAAGTCTCATTTTCCAGACACCAGCATCTGCTGCGGTCCTGATCTCTTCTGGCATCTTGAAATGTAAAATTGTTATCTAATGTGCTCTTGAACCCTGCTCTCTGCCAACTAGAAACTAGGTCCTTTGAGGGAGGTTTTGGGGTTTTTTCACTCTAGAGTAAGGTCTCTAGATATTACCTAGCTAGAATCATATCCTTGTCCATGTTTTGCAAATCTGGAAAACAGATTTCAGGAAGGTGTCTGGTGCCAATTTTTTTATTACACTGTGCATCATAACCATCTAAACCATCTGCACTAGTTATAAATTCTAAATATCTCTTTCTTTGAGATTTTTCTTCCACCTGCATCATCTCACAAGCTAAAAGTGCATTGATTTTTCTGAGCTCTTGTGTGAAATGAAGAATGCTATTCTGTACATACCTCAACTCTCACTTTGAAATATCTAGGACTTGTCACACTGACTATTTTTTTTTGTACAGTGTGAAGTGCAGTTCTGCAGCATGTGATAATTGAAAGACTTCCCATTTGGACTAGGTTTTGCAGGTCTGATGTAGTGTTTGACCCAATAAAAACCACTGTTCCTCTTGGACGTCTGCAGAGAGATTTTCAGAGGCCTCCATCTCGTGGCAGCCGTGGCCTTCCTCAGAGCTGCAATAAGACCTTGCTCAGCATTGTTTGAAAATATTGATTTGGCATTTTTCAAAGCGGGTTTGGCTGCAGCAGGAATATATATTTACTCTTCACCAAAATCAGTACGAATCCATCTTTTTTTTCCACAGAGGATCACTCAGATGATCATGGTCTTGAATAGCTATTATGGTCATTAACTTGCTTCTAGACATCTGTATCACAGCTTTGGTAGATCACAGGAAGCAGTGACTACCTAAGGTTGCTGGAGTGAGCATTCTTTCAGATGCATATTATACCAAGGCTTACATATTTATTTCCACTTGAAAAATCCATTATGTCTGTTAAAATCCATGAAAAGTCACTAGCACTGCACAGCCTTGTAGGAGAATTTTTGAAATGCATAAAGTATTTTGGGAAAAGCGTGAGTAGTAGACAGCAGTCAGACCAAATTCAGCTCTGTGGTACAATCCTTTGTTCAGAAAAAGACATGACAAATAATCAAAATTTATAAATATCTAAGTTGATGATGCATCCTATATAACCAAATCGTAGTTTCCAACATTCAAACTGACTATTAGAAAACAAAAAGTGTTCTTCTCTAATTCTTGAACAGGCAACATTTCACTATCCCAGATGGAGCAGTATGTCATGCAACAGGGTGTTGGACTGTCTTGACAAGTACTTTTCAACTTAAGAAGTGTGTCTAAAAACTCTAAGCTCTCCTAAAAATGGGGGAAGAATATGTCAGATCTCTCCCAGGAAATCCTAGCTTACAAACCAACTTTGCTTGCAAAATTTTTATGGTATGATACCAATGAGCACAGATTGGAATGGTTTTGACCACAGCTGCTCCAAAATACACTGGTGTGGTGAATTCTAAATGACTGCCTTGTAGTTTCATCTACATGCATTATTTATAACGAAGATTGTTTTCTAACAATATTTACTGTTTTTTTACAAGTGTGCTAGGTGTGCATCTCAATTCTAGTTGTTTGAGTAAATCTTTGTATCTCAGAAATAATTTTCTCTTTCCTTTCTCTAGACCTCACTATAGACATTGAGTTTTGCTCATTCAGTATTGTTATTTATTTTACACATTCCTTTTTTTCTTTTGCTGTCTTATTATGGCAGTATCCCTAGGTACAGTACATGGCAACATCACCACCCTGGTATCGTTGTTACTATAAAACTATAGGGTCACAATTCCAAAGCCAAAGTGGTTTTGATATAAAAAGGATAAAGACAAAAAGTAGGAAAAGTTGTTTAAGCAATAAAGGTAAGCTTCACATATTGTACACATCTGCGTCTGTGGATTGCCAGAGATGACTCCTTGCGGTTGCAAGGAAACAGATGAAGGACATTACAGAAGTAAAAAATGTGAAAGGACAGGGAAGGAAATTAGGTGCTGGAAAATGGGAGGCAGAGTGGACAGAGTGAATGAGACTGTGCAGCTGAAAGCTGGGAAGAAGAAACATCCAACAGCAAGGTCAGTGGCACAAATATTGAAAAACTGCAGAGTTTTTCCATGCCCAGAGGTAGTCAGCCATGGACCAGTAATGCAATGCTACATATGCAATTCAAATGAAAGGATCTTTCAGGTAACATAAACTGAAAAAATATGTGAGGAATTACTGGTAAGGAGAAACATGACAGTTTATTTTCCTTATCAATGACATCCTTTAGCTCTCTCAGTGGAAGCATAGCCATGCAGCTGATGCTTTATATCCTGGATTCTCATGGTTTGTCTGTATTTCAGTAAGACATTCACCTAAGCCTCTTGCATTTCTTGCAGTTTTACTTTTAAAACATTGTGCTGTTGATATTTCATCCAGGAAATATTTTTATAAATCTCTCACATACTTTCAGCAAATGCTTGTGTACATTGGCTGGCTTCCTGGAATAGTTTTAAAATATAATTCTTCTGAAGGGCATCTCCTTACAACTTAAAACATGTCTTACAACAATAAAACTTCAATCTCCAGTCTTACCTTCCTAAAGTATTACATGTTGATCTCACTTTATTGATGGTTAAATCCCAAAAGGGCAATTCCAGAAGGCCCACGTTGCTATAGAATTATTTAATAGATAGTTAATGCAGCATTGTTGGCTAAGATCTGTCACCTCACTTTCCAATTAAAATATGTGTTTTAAATTTGTTCTTCCTGGTTAGATGCAGCTGAACTACAGTTATTGCATGACAAGAATCTGGAAACCTTCCAGCTTTCACTCATCTTTGGAAGAATGATTATATTGTATTTAAAGACATTTAAGTAATGCAAAATAGGCCCCTATTAAGTCTGTCATCATTATCAGAGTTAGTATTTCATATTAAGTGTTTAACCTCATCCCATTGTTCATCAAAATCAAAAGAAAATGGTGCACTGTCCTATGATTCACTCTGTCTCCATGAACTCATGGAAATGCCAGCATGCAGGTTAGTTCAGCAAACATCCCTCCTGGCGACAGCCAGCCTCCCCCTGATATCTCTGCCTTCACTCATCAAATGCTTTGTTTGTTCACAGCTCTGTGGACACAGTTATTTAATTCACATCAAGCTGGTTGCCAGTGGGTGGGCAGCTTGTTTGTCTTCTCTAAGATGCCTGTCAGGCTTGCTCCAGAAGAGCCTGAAGAGCAGCCCTTGCCAGTGGTTCTGGGGTATTAGCCACTGGAGGCTTCTGGAGCTGAAACAGGGAGCAAGAGAATCTCCTTCAGGTAAATGATAGGTTGTCCATGAGGAGTTCTGTAGATGGAAGGCAGTTGAATCATGGTTCATACTGTGATTGTGACTGCTTTCACAGCTGCCTGTAAATAGGACTTGAAGTACAACCTAAAGGGTCCTAAATGATTCTGATGCTGATGCACACAAGTAGACAATCAGAGTAATATTATACCTTACTGCAGCCAGGACTTTGGAGCGCTCTCAAAATGATCAGACTTACTACTATGTACTGTCTAGCTCATGCTCCCATTTCCTGCTTTATTGAGAAGCATCTGGGAAAGTGGCCAGGAACAAGCTGGTTTCTCCAAAGGAGACATTCAGGGAGCTCCCACCTTCTGCCAGCTTCCTCCAGGGCTCCTGAGACACAGGCAGGAAGAGGGCTGAAGTCTGCATACCTTGCTGCAGTCCTCTCCCATATAACACCTTTTCTGAAAGCTCCTCAGCCTCTCTCAGAGTTTGCCCAAATGTGCATTCATCACACTCCTGGGTCGGGTACAGTGACCCAGGGCAAGATCTGTAGGAGTCCTAAAACTAAACCACTCATCAGAGGCCTTTTAAAATCCAAATTACAGGAAAATAAAGGGCTGAGACTCAGAAATTTCAAGCCCAGGAAGAAAGCATGGAGTTGTTGTGGTTTCAGTCTCCCCTCAAAATCTTTTCCATGGTAGCCCAGTTCATAAGGCAGCTGTGTTTCAGCAGACACCCACGCTGCCCTTGCTCAATTTTCCTGGTGCCAGTGAGTGTGGGTGCACATGCACAGCCCAGCCACAATCAGGACAAGCCTCCCAGACATCAGCTCTTCTGGCCACAACCTGCAGGACATCACCATTCCAAGAAATTCAGGTAAAAGTTAACTTTGCAATGAATGTACAGGCACTGATCAATCCCCCACCTCAGATGCTACATTTGTATTTTGTAGACACAAATTTCAGGATGAAACTTTAAGCTTCTTTTGAATACAGTCAGGCCTTGAGAAGTATCATAATTGTAGGTGCTTGATACAGAGGTAAAACACCTCAATCAAGAATAATTTTTTCCTATGTTGAGACTGTGCCATCTGCCTAGTCCTGGGAAAACATGGCTTAGACAGGAACCACTGGTGCACTTGAGCCCATTGGTGGTTTTGGAAACAATGGTACAGGTCTTTTACTGGAAGTAGAACAGAGTGGACACCACAGCTGTGGCTGTACCACTCTTCATTTATTCACACCAGCTTCTTCAAACAGAGACAAATGAATAAAGATCATAGAAGAAATGATGGGAAGGGACCTTAAACATTTTCTAGTTCCAACTCCTTTGCCATGGGCAAGGACGCCCTCCACTAGATCAGGTGACTCAAAGTCATGTCCCAACTAACTTTAAACACTTCCAGGGATGGGCAGGCACAACTCTGGGCAAACCTTCCAGTGTCTCACTACTCTCACAGGGAAGAATTTCTTCCTAATATCTAATCTAAATCTACCCTCTTTCAGTGTAAAGCCTTTATCCCCTGTCCTATCATTACACGTCCTTGAGAAAAGTCCCTCTCCAGCTCTCTTGTAACCCCCTTCAGGTACTGGGAGGCTGCAGAAAGGTCTCCCCAGAGCAAACCTGCTGAGGTGCAGTGCACTTGATGGCAGTGTCCGTGTCACTGACAGAGACATGTCACAGCCCTGGTCCCAGCACTGACCCCTGTGGAACACCACTTGGCCCTGGACTCCACTTGAATATCGAGTCATTGACCACAACTCTCTGAATGTCACCATCCAGCCAATTCCTTATCTGCTGGGTAGTCAATCCATCAAATCCATGTCTCTCCAATTTAGAGACAAGGATGTTGTGTGGGACAGTGTCAAATGCTTTGCACAATTCCAGATAGTTTATGTCAGTTGATCTTCAATAAGTTGTGTTGTCTGTCATTAATTGCCTCCTTGCTTTGCATTTACCTCAGCACAATTTTCAGGAGGATCTGCTTCATGATCCTGCCAGGCACAGAGGCAACATTGGCCTGTAGTTCTCCAGGTCTTCATTTTTAACCTTTTTAAAACTGGATGTTCTGTTTCCCCTTTTCCAGTCAGTGAGAACCTCATGGGACTGCCATAACTTCTCAAATATGATGGATAGCTTAGCAGCTTCATCTGCTGGTTCTCTAAGGGCCTGTAGATTGATCTCATCAGGTCCCATGGCCTTGTGCCTTAGATGGTCTCAAACAGGATCTACAGTCGGCGGTTCTTCACTCTCCCAGTCCCTGCCTGTGCCCTCTGCAATGTGGGTGATGTGCTTGGAGCAGTTGCCAGTGAAGACTGAGGCAAAACAGTAATTGAGTACCTCAGAGTTTTCCATATTCCAGGTAACCTGGTTTCCTCCTGGAGAGGGCCCACATTTCCCTTAGTCTTCGTTTCATCATCAACATACCTATACAAACTATTCATGTCACTCTTGATATCCCTGGCCAGATTTAATTCTGTCAGGGCTTGAGCTTCCTAACCTGATACTTGGAGGCTTAGACAATTTCTCTATATTCCTCCCATATGACCTGTGCCTGCTTTCATCCTCTGTACGTTTCCTTTTTGTGTTTGAGTTTGTCCCGGTGCTACTTGTTCATGCATGGAGGTCTCCTNTGGGTAGTCAATCCATCAAATCCATGTCTCTCCAATTTAGAGACAAGGATGTTGTGTGGGACAGTGTCAAATGCTTTGCACAATTCCAGATAGTTTATGTCAGTTGATCTTCAATAAGTTGTGTTGTCTGTCATTAATTGCCTCCTTGCTTTTCATTTACCTCAGCACAATTTTCAGGAGGATCTGCTTCATGATCCTGCCAGGCACAGAGGCAACATTGGCCTGTAGTTCTCCAGGTCTTCATTTTTAACCTTTTTAAAACTGGATGTTCTGTTTCCCCTTTTCCAGTCAGTGAGAACCTCATGGGACTGCCATAACTTCTCAGATATGATGGATAGCTTAGCAGCTTCATCTGCTGGTTCTCTAAGGGCCTGTAGATTGATCTCATCAGGTCCCATGGCCTTGTGCCTTAGATGGTCTCAAACAGGATCTACAGTCGGCGGTTCTTCACTCTCCCAGTCCCTGCCTGTGCCCTCTGCAATGTGGGTGATGTGCTTGGAGCAGTTGCCAGTGAAGACTGAGGCAAAACAGTAATTGAGTACCTCAGAGTTTTCCATATTCCAGGTAACCTGGTTTCCTCCTGGAGAGGGCCCACATTTCCCTTAGTCTTCGTTTCATCATCAACATACCTATACAAACTATTCATGTCACTCTTGATATCCCTGGCCAGATTTAATTCTGTCAGGGCTTGAGCTTCCTAACCTGATACTTGGAGGCTTAGACAATTTCTCTATATTCCTCCCATATGACCTGTGCCTGCTTTCATCCTCTGTACGTTTCCTTTTTGTGTTTGAGTTTGTCCCGGTGCTACTTGTTCATGCATGGAGGTCTCCTGGCATTTTTGATTTACTTTCTCTTTGTTGGGATGCATTACTTCGGAGCTTGGAGGTGATCCTTGAATATTAACCATTTCTCTTGGGTCCCTTTTCCCTCCAGGGCTTTATCCCATGGCACTCTACCAAGCAGATCTCTGAAGACGCCAAAATCTGCCCTCCTAAAGTCCAGGAAAGTGAGCTTGCTGTGCACCCTCCTCTTTTCCCTAAGGATCTTACCTTCCACAATTTCAGGGTCACTGCAGCCCAGCCTGCCCTTGAGCATCACATTCTTCACCAGCCTCTCCTCTTGCATGTGAACAAGGTCAGAATAGCCCTGCTCCTCTCTGGTTTCTCATTTGGAGAAGAAGGTTATCACTAGCATATCCCAGGAAAGCTCATACTAGAAATCTAGGGTTACTTACAGCAATGTCTAGCAATGCAGCCTGGGAAGGACACACATGTGGATCTCACTACTGGGAGGAGGTGGGTTTACCGCAAGTCTAATCAAAGAAAGAGAAATCACACAATGTGATACCTATTACACCTGTGTGCTGTGACACAAGGAAACACATAAGCTTTGTACTCAGCTCAGAGAATGATGTGTGTGAGCAGAAACAACTGTGCTGCAGTTCCTTGGTGTCTGCTCACCAGGATTCTGTTCAATGCAAGATGATAACAAGTTAGTAAGTATTTCCTGCTTAACAATTACATGAATAAAAAGCAGAGCAGCACATGCCAGACATCAGTTAAATGTGGCCAGCTCCCAGCCAGGGAAATACACCCTAGCAACAGATCATAAACCAAACACAAGAACAGCAGCACTGGTGACCAGAGAAAGACAAAAGTTTTTGTAAGTAATGGAGACATTCTGTGTAGTCAGGTGACAGACAATCTTCAGGATGGCAAGTAATTCCTCTGCAGCTATCAAACCAGCTGACTGAAAACCAAGAGCAAGAAAACACTCTTTTCTCTTTTTTCAAGTCCAAATGACTGCAGATGGAAGAAAACAGCTGCACTAAGGAAAGAAACCAACTTCCTCTCAGCCCCAAATCAACTGGCTCAGCACATGCCATAATAGCATCCTGGTTCTACCACCATGATTTATTTTTTGGTATTTTCATTACATCAAAGAAATGATTTAAGACATAACATTTGTTCGAGTGATTGCTGCTAGGAAATGCATTGAGTGCTCTCCCTTTGACTAACTGAAGCTGCATCAGAGCCTGAAGCAGTGTATAGAAAGGTATGAGTTGTCTCCCCTATGGCATGTTCAGTGAAAATGTTTGTATGTTAAGTCCCATTAACTTGTCACAGCTTAAATTCTTCAAAACAGCAGAGGGGAGACAACAGGAAAGAATGGAGGAACTATCACTGCCCTGACTGTCATGTAGGAAGATGGGAAAACTCCTTTCTGGGTCTGTGAAAAGATTCAGTTGGAAAAGTTTGAACATTTTATTTCAAGAGACTAAAAGTCAATATTTTGATATTTCATTTTGAAATTACATATTTCCTTTTGATAAAAACTTGTATCTTACAGAAAAGAAAAACATTCAGAGCATATCAGTAGGAAATCAAAACATTATTAAAAAATGTTTCACTTCAGTTCTGGAAAAAGAAAAATTACTACACATCTTTTCATTGACATGCCTGAAGCAATACAGGCTTTTTTTTTTTTTTCCCCCCCAAAGAAAAGAAAAACTCCTGAATATTTTTAAAGTTAAGCTCAATTGGAAAAGTTATTTCAACTATCTCCTAATTTAGCTATAAGTCCATTACTTTTCAGGTTTTAAAGGAGACCTGAACAGTTGCATTTAGTGATATGTCACCCCAGGCATGCACATTTGGAAGAGAAATGCCATTTCCCCCCTTCTTTTTCTTCCACCTGACCTTTTCTCAGAAATAAACCCCCAAGCAGACCTGACAATCCCTCTAGTGAATGACCCAATTTGAGCAGCAAGTCTTATCACTCCCATCCATCCTGCCCACATTGTCAGCCCAGGCGATGCTGGTGCTCAGCTGGTTGGCCCTGTGCAGGGGACCAGTAGCAAAGAGGTAGCAGGCCTAGGTGGACTCAGCCCCCAGCTTTATTTCCAGGAACAGGCGGAGCAGCAGCAGCAGAGCACAATGAACAGCAAGACCTTGGTGCCACCTTAAAATGCCAGGACCGCACCTTTCCAATGTGTGTTAGGGCTCCAGGGCAGGACTGCGTTTGGTAAATGAGCTTGACCAACCACCACCGTCTTTCCTTCCCTCTCAACAGCTAAATTTGCAAGATTAAAAAGGACAATATAGAGAAAAGTAAGGAAAACAAACAAAAAAACCCCACCAAGAGCAATAAAACCCCAGGTGATATCCTTCACTCAGGCAGAAAGATCCCTGACCACCAGTTTTTCCTGCTCTGCATTCGCGTGTCCAGCTCCTTCTTTTGTGCTCTCTGGTCAGAAACAAAGACAATACAGAGGACCCCAGTGAAATGGAACAAGGACATTGCTGAAGTTACCAAAATGAGACTTTGGAGACAGAACCTGCTTTTGGTTCCCTCCTAAGCTTATGAGTGGCTGCAGGCAATTTCCCAGGTCTCGTTTCCATTAAAGTCATTCCCCAGGAGCTGAACTTAATTACTTCAGCGGGATTCATGTGTGTTCTTAAGTATTTTCCCAAATCAGAACCTTAATTGTTCTGTGCCTCTGCTGCCCATCTGCAAGATGGGTTTAATGTTTGCTTTCTCCCGCACTCCAGCTATTGAGATTTGCATTCTCCCAGTTGAAGCCTGTCTCATGGTCCCTGTCTGTTCAGTACTTGGTCTGATAAGGCTGAGGTTGCACTCAAGCTATTTTTGGGACCTGTCACATTTCACATGTGTAGAAGCCATGCTCCAAAACCTGATGGCCTTTCTGTGGCTTTTGTGTCTCTAATAGTGACAAAATAAGTTGATTTGAGAGCAAAGCCGCAATTGTTCTTTTTTTACTTTAACACCATCACAAATAGAATAATTACATGGCACTTTGAGACAATTTGCTGAAGATGTTCACACATTTCAAGAGGGTAAAATTACTTTATCCAAAGCAATTACAAAATAGCTAATTAGTGAAACTGACTGTGAGCTCTTACAAATGTGCTTTGTGGAGATGCTGCTTTTAGTGCCAGACAACAAGCCTCCAGTTTATGAGTTATTTTCAGGTAACAAGGAAACTCTTGGAATGCAATAAACATGTTCTTTTCATCTGAGATTTTCTTAGCCAAGATGTGCATAGATTCCCAAATTAATAAATCAGTGTTCTTGCCACATGCCTTCCCTACAGCCTTATTGTACCATGGCAACTTTGTCAGGCGAACAGCAAGATAATCACTGGAGCAGCTGGGCAACAGCTTGGTGAGAGGAAGGACAGGCAGGACATCATCACACTTGGCACAGACCAGACATGGGGCACTTCCCAGGTGAACGTGCTCGCTGCTGCGCCCTCTCTACACTCTCTCCTGTGTATTCAGGACCACAGAAAACAGCTTTGGAAGGGCTTTCTAATTCTGATATAAGGATTAATCACCAGTTAATCCTTTCTGTCATGTCTCCCTGCATGCTGACGAAAGACCTGTGGGTAAAAAGGAGTTATCTTGGCCCTGTTGGTTTGCCATGTGGGACAGTGGGATCCATGAAAACAGAAGAGACTTCATTTAAGTGATTCATGTTTAGATTCTACTAGCTGATAAAAAAATGAACGTGGACAAAATGTCTTTGCAAAAATACTAGTTTAAAATTCTATGGGGAGAACAATCACGTGTGAAGAAAAATGCAGTTTCTGGGCTGTTGGAGTTTTATTTTCAGACAAAAGGTATCCATTATGTATGAAGTAATTGTTGCAGGCTGTGAAATTAGTCTTAAACATAAGCGATGGACAAGACTGACATAGTTTTACAGAATTAATAAAATACAAACTGGAGAGAAAGTGAGTCCCTGGGTTTTTGGTTTTTTGTTTTTGTTTTTGTTTTTTTTTTTGGAGCTGTTAAAGCAATTGCTGGTGGAACATTACACCTCAGTGTAGATTTAGGGACATTTTGCAATAAATAACTTTTATAAAAAAATCCAGACTATGAATTTAGCATACAATTTTATACCATCTGTGCACTGTCACTCTAAGACTGAGACCTCACTTATTTGTGTATTTTACCCATATGATCTGATGTCAGTGGGAATAGGAAGAAAACACTAAAGACTTCATTAAAATCAGAGATAACACAGATAAGCACTTCATTCTTAGTGGGTATAAAATTTCTTTCATTTCATTTTAAAACCACACCTACATTTAGGGTCCTCTTCATCTGTGCCATAAAAGTTGGAATTTATGTTTATAGAGCCACAAAAGCATAGATATTTTGTACATTACACTTCACAAGGTGCAAAAATGGACAATTCTATTCCTTTTGCCTACATAATTAGGGAAGAAACTGTGGAATATACAGGTATGTTTTTTAGTTATAACTTCTATTTTACAAATTCGATTTTGTTTAGGATTGATCTTTCTCTTATAAATGAGTGAAACTGCAGCAAATCTGTTTCAAAACCAAATGCCTTCCTCTGGCTGTCTCTTACTCCATGCAGGCCTCTGATAGCACTGTGTTAATGCTGTAAATGAAATATAAGACCATTATGCAAATCTGATCTACAGATGTATAGGAAACTCATATTCTTAATAACAGGCAACTCCAAATGTGACCTCCACATTTCTGAATACTCAGATTATAAGTAGGCAATAGATCTAAGGTGAATTCAGTTTAGGAAAACAGAATGAGATGAACTAAAATAATAATGGATTATTCAGCATTACATATTAGCTCTTACTAATGACATCTTTCTTTGCTGGTTCATCCATTGCTCCAAGCAGTAATGTAGTAATGCTGCCTCCATTGAAACATTTGGCTGCCTTGGATAGACACTAGACTAGCTTACAGTTCATATATCTATCTTAGGCCAGAATGGAATGGTTTTTGCCACCTGTACACTATTTTCATAAAGAAAACCTCATTCCTCATTTTTAAATGCATCAAGCAGCCATTTTTAAAAAATGCTTGGCTAATCAATTTATTTAAAACTTCTCAGTCATGATACGTAAGTAACTACATATTCCCAGTAAATAAAATACGTATTTACTACACTCTTCTAATTTAAAGTCTTTTGCAAGGAGCTGACCTTCACACCTGTCACAGTTAGAGCTTCATCACATAGCCTAGCTCACTCCAATTGACAACCATAGCATGACAAGTTGACTTGTAGACATCAATAGCAAACTATGGTCTGGAGGATTTTCTTAATGTCTTGTCAGTTTTTTAACAAGCTGTTGATAAGAAGCAATAAATCTACTCAAGTGTTGACAGGGACAATCCAGACAATTGTTTCTCTCTGACTGAGGTAGAACAGGTTTTCTTGGTTTGTTTATTTGTTGAACGTTATCTAACACTTATTCTCTCTTGTATATGAGAAATTTACTATGTGTTGCCCTCTGGCAGATGTTTGAGACAGTGTCATCCTACACTAAAGCTGCATATTTAGGCATACAGAAGGGTCTAGACTTGGTAATCATCGTTAATCTATGTGTCAGCCTGTGGTTTATGTGCCTGCTCCGGCATAATGGATACTCTTTCACCCAGATGGGAGACCCACTAAACCCAAGAACTTCACTGAATTACACAGATACCTGCTTGGTCTTTCCTGTCAATCCTGGAGAAGATATGGCATGTGCAGGTTTCATAGGCCAGCATTCCTGCCACCCTCTTCATAGCTAAGGCTCTTTCCAACCCCTTTTCAGATGGCCTCATCTTGAGAAAGACAGCTGGTAGCTGGAGGAGGCATGTCTTCATGTCTTAGCCCTCACCAACAAATGCATATATTGCATGTTCCCTTCTAAACATCTCTATAAGTGCTGGGACAGATAAAACCATTCAGACTGAATGGCTTTTGTTCAATAAATATGTCATTGCAATAGTATAGCATCATGCAAATACAACAAACTCTATATAACAAGTATACTAAAAAAATTACTCTAAGATTCTGCTATCAAAGATAAGTAGAGTTGTTCTTTACCATTTTTAAAAGTGTTCATCCATTCTTGTGCTCCTGTGTTCATAATACTGTCTGATTTTTTGTAGTAACATTTGTTGCATCATGGCCTTATCTGAGTTCCTTGCCAAACCTGACCATCTTTGTGTCCTGCTGCCTCCTCCTCTTCCTATTTCCCACCACTCGCCAGAATGCACTACCATGGGATGCAAACTGGGATGAAAATGGTATGAAAATACATAAGAAATAGTCTCCAAATTGCAGATGCTTCTGACAAGATAATTAAACTACAACAACAGCTGAACACTGAGAATAGACACAAAAATAAAGATGGTACTCTTTGACTTCTGCAGGAAATAAGGAACATTTTTCTGCTTTCATTTCAGAGCATTAGAAAACATTCTCAAATATTTTGGAATGAAAGGCTGCTATTTCTTGGAGGGTGATATTTTCTCCTTATTCTAGAAGACTGGCTGTGCTGGGGAAAATCTCATGGAAGGAGAGACTGCCTGATGGTGAGATGCCATCCAGACGGTAACAGCTCACTGCCAGTTATGTAGACACTTTGAAATCTAAAAATGGGTTTTCCCCACGTGCCCTGTTGGCTGCTAACCTCTTCTCTGGTGCCATGAAAGTGTGGAAGTGTTTGAGATTTACCAGCAAAGCCCACAGAAACTGAATTTCCTGCTGCTGCACACAAATAAACTGCGTGAAGGTGTGTCAGCATTGGGATGGGTGGCCACCTCAGCCTGGTGCCTACTTGAGGCATACCATACTCATCGTCTGTATACTGGGAAATTCTGCACACGCTGGACTGAACTTGCATGATGGACTGCTCCCCTCCATTGCTACATAATAGAACAGAATCATAAAATCCTGGTGTAGTTTGGGTTGGAAATGACCTTTAAAGATCAAGTAGTCAAACCTCCTCCAATGGAAAGGGACATCTTGAAATAGATCTGATTGCTCAGGGAGGGCTCTGTCCAATCTGATCTTGAATGTTTGCAGGGATGAGGCATCCAACACTTCTCTCGGCAACTTAATTCCCTACATTTGAAGGCTTAGAGCATTCAAAGGAGACTTAGGAGACACAAATACTTATTGCTTGGTAATAAAGGGATTAGTACTGAATAGAGCATTCATTAATATGCAGGTTTCTCACATCTCAGATAAGAGCTGTCCTCCCAGCTACAGATTCTTATGGGTATTGACCCAAGATAGTAAAAATGAATATATAATTAATCCATACAAAATGAAAAAGGGACTACAACCTGCATAGCTACAGACCGGCAGTTAGGAGGTAGCAAATGACAAAGGAAAAGGAAGATTTGAACTTGAATTCTGCTAATGAAAGGACTGAAATCTAAATTTTTGAACAGGAGATAATGATGATAGAGAAGATCTTTTCTGTCTGTATTTTATAAGAAGGGCTTGGCAAGAGGTCTAACCCCTAGGACAGGCTGCACACCTGAAAAGTGGAAGTCTGTACTCAGAGACATGACTCTCCAGAGCCACTCTGTCCTCCAAAGAATTTTCCCCTCAAGTCTCTAGGAAAGATATCTCCTCCCTGCTCATCTTGCAAAGGTTTGTGTGTTCTGTCTGTGGTGCTCAATCCTCCTGTACCCTGTGGGTCTAACTTAGTCTGTAAATTACACTACAAGCAGAACATTTAAGAGGAAGGTACTGCCATAATTCAAATAATAAGGCTGAAATCTTCTTGAGGAGCTATCCCAAAACATAATTTTACTCTTTTTTTTTTTTTTTTAATAAGAATGCCTAGTTTTTTAATACCAAAGATTCATAGCTGCAAAACCTAATTTGTTTTTTAAACTGGTAATGTCGACATAGTTTAATTTTCTAAATTAGCTTAAGCTGAAGCCTTTAGCATGAATTCTCCCTTTTCTTGAACCATCCAAAGTACCACAGAACAAGTCCTACAAAACTGAACAGGCAGCAGCAAGGTTTAACCCCCATGCAAAGGACTAGCAAAGCATGCACAGTACTGCCTGATTTGTTATCAAAGACAGGTTATGTCTTCCTAAGCCAGCCTTTTTTCTCTGTTTCATTCCACTGTATTATTGTCTCTCTCTTCAGAATGTGATAAAGAAAAGGAGTTAGAGCAGCTATCCTCTATAAGCTAATTTCCTTGCAAGTTTTAAACAAGAACAACCCTATTTTACTTTTCTTCTAGCCTAGAATAGCAGCCTCAGGCTCCACTATTTTGTCGTGCTGTTCTATAGCAGATTAAATACTAAAAACCACAATTATTTTAAAAATTATTTTAGAGCTTGATCTTTATTTTAATAAAGAGCATGGTTTGGTTCCTATTTTTCACATAAATCAACTGTTATGATTTCCAAGTTCAATTTTATTTGGTGTATTTATTTTTGCAAATACTGCAGTGAAAGCAGAACAGATATCAGAAACTGCGTTCTGTTTCATCACCTTACAAATGCCAACTGCACATATGGATGTTCCATAAGCTGCTATCACCCAAGCAATCATCTGTAATGGGTTGCCTTGTAAACACAAGTTGTGTGTATTTTCCTTTCTGAAGTCAGGTGAAGTTCTTTCATCTCAATTCAGATGTGATTTACTGTAAATAACTCTGATGTTGCTAAGAGACAAATTCCAAAACAAGTCCCAACTACAAAAGGATTAATATTAAAAACCTTAAATAGGTGCTCATAGTGTGTAGAACACGCTTTAACATCCTTTGATAAGGCCAAGTAACTTTTTATATGTGGGAAGCTGACTTGCCAACACAGGCAGGTCAGAGGGCAATAGGTCTGACATGTTCCATACTGTACCTGTCACACACTCCAGGGATCCCTGCACTCCAGGAGCTGCTTCTCTGTACTCCTCAGAGTGTGGGCTGCTCAAATCCAGACCACTGGTGCACTTGAGAGATCTAGGGGAGGATCTTTTCTTACATGTGAAAATTGCTCTGTCTTCAAAAGACAAGATTAATCTCACTATTTATGTGGAGGATGATTTGTTGCAACAAGGTTGTTTAACAGGAAATATGGGAATTAGGCACTGAAAATACATTGTAAGAGTCTGTCTGGTGCAGGGAGAAAAATGACACTATAACTTCCAGATGGGGGCATTACATTCTGCTTTTTGGTAAACAGTCTAGAAACAATCCTCCCTCATTTTAGCCCTTCCTCTTTTTCCAGTATGTATGCAGCTTTGCCTGACCTGGGTAGGGAATAAGGAACCACCTTTTGACTGCCTTAGGGTAACAATGTAGATGCTATTCAGGAAGAAACAAACAAGCTTTAACTCTTGAATAAGATGTGTAGTGACACACTGATGCGAAAGACAAGAAAAAGATGAGTAAGCTTTCTAGGTGTCTGTGTGAGAGTCTTCCAGTGATAGGTGCTTTACCCAACACCATTGTAATATGTATCCATTCTTTTTTCACGTATCCATTTAAGTATAATGAATAAGGTGCCTTAGCACTTATTGAATTGACATGGATGATGTTTCACAAGACACTCCTTTTAATTTATCCAAAGGTGGTATTTGGTTCTCAAGAGAATGAAAAATTAACTTATCACCAAGGATTTGAGAAGGGATTGAGGAAACAGAATGCTGAGAACCAAAGGAGGTTTCCTGAAATCACGCTGTGGGCATTTCGAAACTTAACAATCCTGATATGCCTCAGTTTTTCTGGAAGTTGCCGTTCATGCTTGACCTAAATTGCAGACACAATTCACTTCACCATGTTACCATCTTTACATATTTTGGAATTTGAACTTCTAAAAAGCAAACAGACACTTTAACATTTGTATTAGTGTTGGGGCCAGGCAGATAATATGGATGCTGGCCAAGTGAGGGTGCAGCTGCAGCCAGGAGATCTGGAAAGACTCGGTTCCCCTGTCACCAGAACAAGCACATGGAAAAGGATGTATAGAAGATGAAGGGTTCAAAGTGAATGAGAAGGAAAAAAATTACAAGAAAGATAAAAAGAGGAGGAATGGGAGGGTCAGACCATGTTGCCATGATTTTAATTACACTGTCTGTGGTAACAGTAAAATTAACTGGCAGTGAATGCAATTTGTGACGTTGGCTTGTCTTACACTGAGAGACAACGAAACAGAGGAAGAAAAGGTGTATGCAATTTTCGAGTGCTCAAATATCACTACAAAAAGTACCTGGAAATACATGAAAGGCCATAAACATTCTCCACTTTTTACTGTGGCAACAAACTTCATTTATAGTGTTCAAGTCAGCTGTGAAAAATGAGAATCAAATTAACCCAAGTTAATAACATTGGTCAGACCTGCTCTGAGAGGCCTTCCCAAGCTTTAACAAACTTTGGCGAGCAGGTACTTGCAGCCACAGTGATAGAGTGCTAACTATGCTGAAGTCTGGTGTGTCCTTTGGCAAGTGGTCCTCTACCATATGAAATGTTCAGGCTGGTTTTGAATGAGCAAGATTTCATGACAATCAAAATGAAACTAATTGCATCTGTTTGATGGTAGGACCTACTTTATGATAATTTGCAACAAGCACCCTAGGGAAGTTTTCCCCTTTGAAGTACTTCTTACTCCAGCGTTGCCTTTTGAAGTAGCTCCCCCTTTGGATTGCCTTTGAAGTGCTACTTTTTCCTTTCTTAGGTCTTTGAGTTCTGCTGTGTTGCGCCTTTCACATTGGAGGTTAACAGCTGAAGATCACTGAGTAGAAAGAGAGACTTTGATTTAGACCAGTTTCTCTCTCACACCATGCAGGACGACCTGCCTTCATATCCCCAGAAGCAGCCATACAGGGAGGATTAAGAAAGGTATTCATTCACCTCCTCACTGACACCAGCTTCATATGTAAACTGGCCACCATCCAAAACAAGGCGCAGAAATGTATCCAGCTATCTAAAATTCCTGTTTTGCATGATTGCAGAAAGAAACTTCTTTTTATTTCTTTCCTTTCTCCCATCAGCTTAGATATCTGATTTTCTCCTCTTCTTCCTTACACAGATAAATCTCCACTGGCCACCTGGAAAGCCCTTAATTCTGAGTGAGTCTGTAAAGCCACTAGCTGTGAGAAATGATTTGGAAACAACACTTTACCCTGGCAGTGAGCTATTCCCATCACTAGAAAGATATCAGCTCCCACACCTTCATCCTGACTTGAGGTCTTGGAAATGCTATGAACAGAGAGAAGGAAGCAAAGGTTTGAGGTTGCCGAAGGTTTTCAGGTCAGATAAGGCTGAGATAAGGATGAGTTTGGGAGGCCTTAACAGAAACACATGAGATCTACCAGTGACCTTTGAGGAGCCTCTCTATCCCTTCAAAGTACCCTATCACATTTCACTATAAGCTATACATTGTACTGTAGGGACAGATTGAAAGAGGGGAAACTTATGTTAGATATTAGGAAGAAATTCTGTACTTTGAGGGTGGTTAGACACTGGAAAAGATCGCTCTGTGAGGGAGGTAGTGAATGCCCCAACCCTGGCAGTGTTCAAAGCAAGGTTGGATAAGGCCTTGAGCAACCTGTTCTAGTGGGAGGTGTCTCTGTGTATGGCAGCAGCGTTTCAGACTTTAATGATCGTTCCAACCCCTTAATGTTCTATGATTCAATGATTCTATGCTGTGGCAGGAGCTCACAGCATTTATGTTATTCTGCATGTCGTATCCCACCAATTCTTATCCCAGCCTTTATGCCCCAGTGGTTTTGGTTTTCATAAGTTGGAAACCCCTTTTGTCTCCAGATGAGATGTGGTAGTGTGCAGTTTGGAAGCCTGTGTCTACTTTCATCTCCCAGAGTAGAAACTAGTTGTGCAAACTGCTGCTTCCCTCTGTGACTAGACAGGACCCCTGGCTACCACTGAAACCGGCCTGAGTCTGGAAGCACTTGACAGTGCTGCTTGACACTTGACACTTCAAGACCAGAGGAAACAGGATATTTCTGACATGGCCAGAGATATTTCTGAGGCAGGAATTGAGGGCAGTTCCTCCCTGGTTCATCTCAGGAAATCAAGGGTAGGTAAGAAAGCATAGATGCTGTGTGGGGAGATCTATCTTACGTAGCTGTCCCCTAAGGCATCACTTCCCTTCTTCTTCTCCCCAGTCCCGTACTGCAACCTCCTGAGCCAGTTCTCTCTCTTGTCTGCATGGGCACCGGTGTATGGTACTGACCACCCAACCTTACACCCACAGCCATGCACTGATGTGAGGGAAAGGTCTCTGACCATGCCAGTACAGAAGGGCAAGGTTAACCATGGAATTGGGCCAACACTGCTGACATCAGGCACTTTGCAGTCTGGCCAGAAAACCAGTATGGAATAGCAATGCACTTCTAAAAGACAAACTTCTCTTTGAACAAGACAGTGAAGTGACCACCTGTCAAAACAGCAAATGTTTTAGGGATTCACTAATAACACTTTCCCCACGTAATGCAGAAGATATGAAATTGGGCTCAGCAGTCTAGGTTGTAGGTGTAAGAACACAAAAAGCTGCCTAATGTTACTTTAAGAACATGCTGCTGCATAAACCAGATTTTTACAACTTACAAAATGTTTTTATTTTAACAGGGTCATAACTGAAACAGAAACAAATGTGCCCCATGAGCAAAGCAGTCCAAAAGAAGTGAGAACTGGAAATTTTTTTGGCTCTGCAGAAAAATCAGGTTAAATTAAATCATCATAGATGAAAATACTGAAACAAATGGCAAAGAGAAAGATTAAGTATTATTTTAAATGACATGAGATCAGTGGAAATTCCTCCGCATCACTGTCATTCTCGTTATTATACTAGTAAAATACTATTCATGGAAGTGCCAGGGCCTTTGAAACACAGAAGGATGCTGACAGCAGCACACTGTGCCTCAGTGAAGGCAGGCTTCCCTTTTCTCCTATGCTGCTATCTTCCATAACTCAGAACTGAGAATCTTGTAATTCATCTTATCAGAGATCATAATTAGCACCAGTATAAAATTGTAGATAAGTTGTTATCTTTCTACCACCATAATGACTATTTATGAGGTGTTTCTGTGGGTATGTCATAAAAAGTTTAGTCATTAAGACTTCTGTATTTAAACTGTAAAGCTTTAGTTTCATGTTATGTCTTCCCAGTACTAGTGCTACTGCGAGGAGACTATCTCCTCCCTGTCACTGCTGCTGTCCATGCCTTTATACACTCTCACTAGGTTGAATGAAATATTTGCAGGTCCACAAGAAAGTCAGTGAAGTAAACTGATGCTTTTGAGTTGGGGTGAATCTGAAAAACTTATCACTCTGACAATGCCTCCAGGGAAAACTTCCTATGAATCCATAGCCTCAGAGATTATTCAACACTCTCCATCAGCATTTGTCAAGCAGGGATACATGTATGTATAATGAATGAATTATCTATTGTCAGGGAAATTATAACACTTTCTGGGCCACCCAGGTTGAGGTAGAGTTTCAAAAGCATTTTTACACATCAAAAGTTAACATTGAATCAAGCAGCTTTTCACTAGCAAGATCATAAATTGATAGCTTAATTAAACCAATTATCAAGTCTTTAGGCTACAGGAAATTCCCAGTGTGGCATTTACACTCTGTTGAATTCCCAGGGAAAGCGTGAGTTCATCGAGCTATGCCCCAAGTCCAGGGGGATGACATTAGAGGGATGAGACTGCTCAGGAGCACAGCTGGAACTGCCCCTGGGCTGAGCAGAGGAAGGCAGAAGGCAGGCTTTGCCACCCTGCATCCTGCATCCACCACCATCCCTCCCTGCTCCCTTCCGCAGCTCTGGTATCCTCCGGACATCCTGCCAAGCCAAATGATCTAACTGAAACTTCAGACAACTGTTTACTCCCTTCCTCCTTCTGGGATTAGTTTTCTGCTGTTTTAGTGAGCTAGCTCATGAAAAGCTCAAGGAAGGTCCAGAGCTTGTGAAAGAGGTGCATAGATGAGTGGCCAAGAGCAGACATGGGGATGCGCTATGTGAGGTCAGAACAGGACATGCTCCTTGATTTTTTGCACCTACTTTCCAAATCTAGAATGCTTTTAAGAACTCTTTCTAGCATAGCACAATAAAAATTATTTTATTTTTTCACCTCAGAAGGATAACCAGTGAAATTCTGCAATGTCACCCTGCAGCAGGAGTGATGTGCAAAGATGAATCCTCTTAGGAGTGCCAGACTTACGTACCCAGGAATTTTCCTGCCACTGAACTGACAGGATCTCCTTAGAGGTCTCTAACACTGACAGCCAGGTTGTGGGGAGCAGACCATCACTGAGACTGCTTAGGCAAACTCAGTGGCATGAAATCAAATGACAGGGATGAGTAGCAACACTGAGCATAAGGATCTACCTACTCACTTGTGGCACTACCTGATCAGCTGACAGATTGCTCAAAATGCTGCTGTTTGCCCTCGTGCATCCTGTCCTTGCTGTTAGTTATACATGGGATGCTGGAGCAGTAACAGCAGGAGGAAGCCTTAAGTTTTAGCTTTCATGTTTTTCAGATTCTGTGCTGCCTAGGTGTGTAGTTCTGAGCCTCACATTAAGTGTTAGTAAGCTCTCTTCACAGAGTAGGTAGACAAAACACTCCTTTTCCAGCTTGAGACCAAGGACAACCATTACAAGTTTTCAGACCCAAAAGCATAAACAATGGTGGACTGAAGAGAGAAAACAAGAATGGGACTCCATAATCTAAAGCTGTAATTGGAAAATTAACCAAATATGCAAATGGACCAAAAAGTGTGAGACCTCTTGACCAGTTGTCCATTTTGTGACCGTTTCAGGTCCATCTTGGATGTAGCGCGGGTCAGGCTCTTGCACTGCCCAAGGTGTATCCTAAAGGCTTTTCAATAAATATCTACTTTATTCTCTTAGCTCTGTCTAGTCTGTGCTCCAGATCAGCCTTCGCAAGGCATCAGTAGGACCGCAAATCTTTCTGACTCACTGGGTGGAACTCATCTTAATTCCAGCCCATCTAGGGTTAAGCACCAATTTCCTTGGCTTCCTCAGTCACTGAGCCATAGGCTCTTGCATTAACTGCGGAGGAGGTCTTGGGAGGCAGACCAGACTAGAGATCTGCCAGAGGTGCCAAGGAGAAGATACATTTCCTGCTGATTCTCGCATGTATTCCCATTCTGCATTTTCAGAACATCTGCACTGCAACACAAGACAGAACAAAATTTTCTTTCTTCCTTTTACAATCATTGACACAGAAACTGAAACAAGTCACGGTCATCCCTTGGACTAAGCACTAGTTAAAAGCAGAGAGTTTCAAAGCCAAAGAAAAAGATCCTGGATCTTTTCCTGATGATGAAATTATTTGCATTTATGAATTTGAGTTATTTCACAAAATTGTTCAAATGTATTTGCTATTTTTCTCAAAGTATTGTGAATCAGCGAGCTGCTGACACAGACCCTGGGACACATCACTCACCCCGGCCATAAAAAGCTGCAGAACAAACAGCAGCGCTCATAAAGCATATCCACTGGGCTCAGGCCAAGCAGTGACTGTGATAAGGGAGGTGACTGAGTGGGAAAATTAGTCTGATTAACTTTATCAGCAGGAAGGTGAGGAGTGGAAAATGCCTAAGCAGGAGAACAAAGGGGCAGAGGTGATAGTGCAGCAGCTTGAAGAGCAAGGCGGCTTTGGGCAAAAAAGGAGGAACAAAGGCGGACGCCTCCATGGAGAGGGGTTTCCTCCCCTCCACCATCAGCCAAAGAAACAGGGAACAAGCTGGAGGAGATTTTCTCTGTGCTTCAGGGAAATGATCATATGGAGGCTGGGGAGAAGGAGTGAGTAAAGGGAGATGAGGGCTACTGGCCTTGGTTGGTTTTCAAACACAACATCTCTGGATTTTCCCAGGCATGCCCACTTTTACTCACTATCCAGAAAATTTTTCAGGAGAAAGGGTGAGCTTTTTGGTCTATTAAACATGTCTGGCCACGTAAAGAGAAGGAGAAAGACAAATAATGTTGATGGAGTTGCCAAGCGTCTGTAAGTCTCTGACATGCTCTCACACTGGGCATATTGACTACACAGAACATAAAATGTGGCACTGGGGTCTCCCAGGCAGACTGAACTTCACAAATAGGCTCTGTATGGTTACTCTGCACATGAACTCACCACCAGCACAACTCATGCTCCAGAGTGTGGAGGTATTGTGTATTGTCCTGGCAGATGCTTGGAGGCTGTTCTAAAGGATTGTCCTGGGTTGGCGCTGCCTCGTATCCCAAATCGTGCCCTTTGTCTCTGTANTCCCCCCTAATTTGTCCTAAACCAGGACAAGGATGCTCCAGAAAGGTGCAGAATTCCAGGTGTTGAGATCTGTTTCTCCTGTGCAGTCTACAGTCAAGTTGAATTGTGCCAGAATCCTTCAGAGAGCCTGGGTGCCATCCCTTATTTCAATTCTCTTTAAATATCGTATTTCTTTACCCATCAAATTAGAAGTTTATAAATTAAAACTCTAATGCTATTTCTTTGGTAATTAATGTTTTTCTGTCAAGAGTGCTATGATGGAACTTAGGATGAACAGAGTATTATCTTCTTTATAAAGACTAAGAGCACAAAGACTGTGCCAAAGAAGTATAAGAGACAGGCTAAGAAAAACAAAATAAAATAGTGGCTCAGTGCACCTGCATGCATGAGAGCACATAGCTTGAACATTCTCTCAGCAGATAGCAGGCTGACAGATAATTAGGAGGGGAAATTGTGTTACAGCTTAGCTAATTGCTTTTCATCAAGAAATATTAAATATCTCTTCTGATATATAAGGAGAGTGAAGCATAGAACAGGGAACAAACTCCTCCAAGGTGACCCACTAAGTGAGATAAGAATAGACTCCTCATTCCAAATTCTCACTCAGACTGACCTGCAAAAAATCCATCACTTGTGCAGTCACCTTAGCAAGGCTAAGGACACATCGAGGTCACTGTGGGGAACTAAAGGTTCAAGGGGACTAGAAAGGTAATACTGTGACTATTGAGGTACCAGACTCATGGATTTTTTTCAGACATTACCGTGGAAAAGGAGATCTCAAGATAATCATGATTAAAACAAGAGTGGACTCATTGCACTAGCAAAAGAAATAAATAGAAATACACAGGACAAATACACTGGAGAGCATGAACTCGTGTTATGATGACTTAACCTGCTATGGGGAAAAGTGTTTCACTGTCCAAGGCAAACTGCTGCTATGACAGGTATGCTCTGTCTCACAAAAAATTTCCCAGGAAGATACCCCTTCTGAGGAGGACACCGGTATGTGGTCAGTGATGCTGCTAGGTTATTTTCAGCCAGTTGTCAGGAAAATATTTTTGTTTTTCATCCTGTACAAATGACCACAGCATTGCAGCCACTTGATTTCAGTACTTTTAAAAAGACATTTCACTCCTGAGTAGTTCTTAACTGGCCATACACGTACCTCACATCCATTCCAGTTTGCCTGGTGCTCTCCAAAGAGAGCTTTATTCGGCATAGTTCTGGTTATACAGGAAAATAAATTCTGTGCTCTGCCACTGCTGAGGGTGAATCCTGGCTTTGAGGACAGCAACTTGCAGATAATTGGCACAAAGTGTGATAGAATAAGCAGTAAAAGCAAGAATATATTCAGGACTAGGATGAAAACTAGCAAGACACAGCAAGCAACAAGCCAGAGAAATACAGATGGACATGGTGCAGTTTACATCTCTGTGGCTCCTGAATTGTATGAAGACATCTAAAGTACGTATAGTTGCTCTCTGGTTTTGACAAAATGAGCATTAGAGGAATGTAAATACATGTAGATTGTAAAGGAAAGTCCCAGGCTGGACCTTAAAGAGAACAAGGACAGCAGAATGACAGAAAAATCAGAATAGTAAATGACTGGGTGAAGCTGGGGCCTCCATCAGCTCAGGAGAAGGAGATGGGGTTTGCAGTCTCACTGCTCATCAGATGTGGTGTGCACTGATCTGCTGCTCTGATCTCTTTTTTTAAATGGGTTCCTCAGAGAGATTGTGAACACTTACTGCAGAGAGGGAGCAAGATCATTTATTCCTGCAGTGTCATTGCATGACACCACAAGGACAGTGTTCCTGCAGCACAGCCTCTTTGCAATACCATTCTGCTATCAAACACCATAAATCATTTTGATGAAAGGCAAGATATTAAATGTGTGGAGCTTAGCTAGAAATGCACTAGAAGTGTACGGGTGGTGTTTTCTGCTTCCTGAGTCCTTTCCTGGGATGCCTGTGTAACCTTTCCTGGTGTCAGCTTTCCTTCAACCTTATAGTAACTTAGCAGTAAAATGAAATACTGTGGAGTGACTTAATTCATTGCCTTTTACCTCTGAGAGTCTACAGCGAATTTCTCTCAAGTCTAAATATGGCCCGATGGATGGATGGATGGATGGATGGATGGATGGATGGATGGATGGATGGATAACAGGTGTACTAAGCCCACCCTGTTCTCCTTTATGTGCTTTATCCTAGAGCTGAAAGTGTTCAGCTTGGAGCTGCATGTCAACATCTCAAACCACGAAAATCTGACAGTCTGGGAATCACACACGCTTTCAGAATAATTGGTTAGCCATGGTGATTATGCATGTGCTATGGCTGGGAAAGGGACTTACAGAGACAGAATTTGGGAAGTGCAGATGATTTTCTAGGGATCTCCCAAATGCGCAGGACTTTGTTTCGGGTAGCAGAGCTGGTGCTGAAAAAGGAAGTAATTTTAATGAAAGCATTGGCTGCTGAGACTGCTCAAATAATCAGTCCAGAACCTTGGCTGATACATCTCTTGAATTACTCTGGTTTTGTCCAAGTGAGTAAGTACACTGTTGAGAATGAAGTCTTACCAAGAAGGATGGAAAAAAACTATTTCAAAGTAGTTCTTTCAACCTCTTTCATTCTTGTACAAAACCAAATGTATTAGCATAAAGCGCTGGCACTTTCCTTATTGACCCTTTCAGATTTGCACTGGGCTGAAATAGATACAACTGAAAAGAGTTTTCAGAGGAAATTTCTGCCCCATAGCTGAGCTTTAGCACACCTTGCTGTCCAGACTGCACGTAGAAAGTTCTCCTGTACAGGTTGGCATTTTGCTGATGCTTGGCTCGTGCTTCCTTAGCAGGCACCACGAAAGTATGTGGCAGAGTTGCAGTTCAGAGGTTGAGGAGTTTGTTTGGCTTCAAATCTGCAGTTAGGCTGGGGCATAACCAAGAGTGTGGGCATCCCTTTAGCTTCCTTTAGTGCTCTACATATGTGTGTCATTAACAGGGATTTGTGTGAGAGAGTAGGGCTCTTGCAAATGGAAACGGAAATAATTTTATGTAAATTTCGGTCAAATGTAAAATAACACAATAGAGCTCAGAAAATCCTGCTTAGAGATCATCTGCTTGTTTTCTTCCCTAAAAAATTAAAGAAGATGCCATGGGTCCTTTAGAGAATTCTTTCCTAAATGTAGCTTTAAAATTACTTTACCTGAATTGAAGGTGGTCTGTACCTTCACAGTGGGCTAGCTCTTGCCTGATTAACAGTGAATAAGCTGTGTGACAGTGAATAAACTGCAAGGGTGGGAAAATAAGGATGACTCTAAGCCTTCAAGATCAGCTCAATCTTCAGTATAGATCAGAGAAGCCTGTTCTGATCCTGCTTAGTGGATCACCAGGGCACAGAAGCGACACACATTTTTAATCTTGAAATTGAACTGACTGTGGGGATGCATTCTATTTGAGGAGAGGCAGAAAGCCATCACCCTTGTGGTATTTAGAGACCTCTAGATAAATTTATATGTCTAAATAAATAATTTAGCTTGCTAGGTAAAATAATTTAGAGATTTACCTGGAGTAAAATCATCTACTCATGTCTGATCAGGTCACACACATTTGCCTCATCAATTTGGACAGTGTATTTGTTTTGAAGAGGCACACAAAAACTTTCGTTTAGAACCAGCCACATTTAATGTAAGACTTAAATTTTTAAAATTTACGTGGGAGCACTTGTATTGAGTAATCTTTTGAATGTTAATTTTCAAGTAAACTGAACTGCTCTGCAACATTGCAGTTGTGCAAAAAGGAAGTTGGTCAAAAATAGCTGCAGCACTGTATCTGTAAATAAAAACCATGTGCTTACCACCTCCATGTCCAGCATGACTGTGCCAGTTCAACCACATCGTTTCAATGCCAGATGGTCTGTGCAAGCACATGCTTTTGCTGAATGATGACTAGAGTCCCAGAGGTAAAGGAATCCCACAGATGAGTGTGGGAATTGCACTGCAGGAAATTGAGAGGAGTGATTTGTGCAGGGAAGGTGCCACTAGGAGAGCAGAGATTGGCGACTGTCAGGGAGTAAAGACAGTCACACAGAGGTGGGGAAGGCAGTGCTCACCTACCACAGACAAGGTCTGATTGGAAAAAGGATGACTGGAGCTCAGGTCCTGGGGTTTTACTGTCTGTTCCTATGGTAGATCCTCCATATGCCTGAGGCCTTACACAACTTTGGGATGTAAAACTCCCTATTGAGGTGGCTCAGTGTCTCACAAAACAAGACTAGTCTTTGTCCAGCATCACTAACCATCACACCATTCTCCCTCTCTACAACAAGAGCTAACAGTTATTTCTTGCTTCACAGCACTCTTAAGTAATTGAATTTTTTTAGCAGATGTTCACATGCTAGCATCAAGAATGTTCTCACACATGTAGAAACATATGTAGATAGAATTGTGTTCATTACAGTGTTTGGATAATATGCTCTTTTGGTGGGAAAACTATTTGACTTCAGTTTTATTTTCATGTTTCCTTCTCTCATTGCTCACTGTTCAGGACATGCCAAAGGCACCATACTGTTTAAAATACTAAAGTGTTGCATGTCATATCAAATTATATAGTTAGTGATCTAACAAATAGACAATTAAAAAGCCCTACTGTATACATTTGTGTTAAGGAGATGGAAATTGCAAGCATCATCATTTTCATTTTTTGTTTTGTCTGAACTGAAAGTATTCCACCTCCTCCCTCCTCCTCTTTAAACACCAGAGGTGAAAAACACATCTCATTGTGTTCCTCAAAAGTCCCAATACCAGAGAGTAAGGGAAGTTAGCTTCTGGTCAAAAGCAGCTTAAAGATTTATGTCATCAAACACATAAAGAGGGATCTTGGGGCAAGAAAATGATGGGTTGTAGGAAAGTGTTGGTTGTAAGAAAGTGTTAACACATTTATTATAGCTCTGGGGAAAGGTGTGGTTTACATTCTTATCAGACCAGCTGTTAAACTGCAAAGGCACTAAATTTTGCAACTGGTTTTGAGGATCCAGACAGAGTCACATGATTGATGCAATACTGAGTTGATTAGATATATTTTTTAACTATCAAAGCCTTGTTATATTAGACACAAAACTGAGGAGTGTGGTCATTGTGGCCTACACACAACAGTGGAATTTTGGCTTGTATTAATTTTATTGTCATAGATACAGCTGTTGTAGGAAATATTTTGAATTTTTAGTACCATCTGGTGCGCTGAAAGAAGAATTGCTTTAAACTTGGCATAAATCCATTTTCTAAGTGGGTAATATTGGTGCTTTGAGAAAGGACTTGTCAGAGCAGGAGATGAGACGAGTTGTTCATTGGGCTGTTTTCATTGCCCTATTGCACTACAAACCCTACCCTACCTCAATTAAAACAAACATGTTTATGACTCTTACAGGGCCCTCAGAATGACTTTTCATTGCTAACTACATTTGGATTATCAAGCCTTTTTTTGAAGGTACAGCATTTAGCTGTCTTGGGAAATGACAGACATGGGGATTGCAGAAGGCAACAAATGAAGAAAGCTGAGACCTTACACTGAGGTAGTTTTAGCAGCCTCCCCATGAGATGAATTTGATGACCCCTCTGTAGCACCTGTACCTCTATTTGCCTCTACACACTGTCAAGGGAAGCAAAAATCTTACCTCTTTAACCTCCTTTTGTTGTGCAGATAACTGATAGTGAGATTTACCTTTGCCATATATAGTTCTACCAGACAGAAATAATTGAGCATCTGTAGGAATGTTGGATGTGTGTCTCTGTGCAATGTCTCCTGTCCAGAGGAATCTCCAGTGGGGATGACTTGGCTCAGAGGAGGAGCAGCAGCCCTGATGCAATAGCACTTTTCCTCATGGGAGCCCTGAACTCTTCATTCACAGACTCCAGGGAAACTAGGAACATTAAGACAATATTATAACCACAGAAACTGAAGGCAACAAAAGTTAAGCAATTTGTTCCAGGGCAAAAAAATTAGATGGAAAGTCCCATATTTTCATACAGTCTTCAAAAGCCCTTTCGAGCAAAACACAGACCTCAGTTTCCAGGTGATTAAATCTCTAGAGTGGACATTATAAGTGTCAGTTCAGTAAGGGAGATTTGGCAGCTGCAGGCTGTCAGTGTTGGATAAATCCTACAGAGTTTTGGGGAAAGTTGCTATAAACTCATGGAGATCAGGAACCATGTGTATGTATGCTACAGCTCCTCTGTGGGCTGCATTTCTGTCTGTCCTGGGGGGCACTCAGAAGTCGTGTCACCCAGAGCAAGGGGAGTTACTGAGATCTGGCTGCTTCTCTGTAAAAAAAACAAAAAAACCAAAACCAAAGCAAAACACAAATATCATTAATTGAAAGTCTGCAACACACATTTTTTTGAGAATCATGCAAAAATTAGTTTTTCTTTCTTGCTTTCCATAAACTACTGGTTTTGTATAATATCACCTTGTTGCACCATTAATCTTGCCAAAATATTACTTTATTTTTTTTTTGCTGAAATACTACTAGAACCTGTTAGCATCATTTCTTAGTATTCCACAACGGATTCTTTGTGCAGACAACTGGTTTCCTGAGACCAGACTTAACATCCTGCCTCTCTGTGGGATACTTTCTCCTTCACCAAGACTGGGCTGTAATTTAACTTTATTGAGTCTACAGTTTAGAGGAGCTTCAACACTTAATGGTAAGCATATATTTTATTTTCATTTCTATTCCCTTCCTTTACAAAGCCATGCTTGGGAAACACATCCTTTTCACACAATTGCTATAGTGGGGGTAGAGATGTTTTGAATACCACTTCTAATAAGCGTTAGATTTGGATGCTCTTTCTCTTAGTGCTCAGTAATTTAAAGACTACCCAAATGAGAGCTCTATCACCACACCACAGAGTAGAAATCAAACCCTGAAAACAGGTCTGAGACTCATCATAATTATCTCTCCTTGGAAAAATACTTGGTCTTGGTCTGGCATTTTGTAGCAGCAGGAGACCATTTTGTGATGATATGCCCTTCCACCAGCATTATCACTTAATTCCCTTTTTTTTGAAGGTTTTTATAGGGATTGGGTGCAGCTGTTTTCCATCAGTCCCTTCTTATTAGAATTTCTAAGAATCCTGATTAATTTAAAGCCTGTTTCAACTGCTGCTTAAGGAGATTGAACATTTTGGCCTGCTTTCACAGTAGCATTTAAAACATTGTGTGCAGTATTACAAATTTCCTTTTGTTGTTTTTGTGCAAATATATTCATAAACGTATTGCTAGTGGAGACATTTGTCTTATTCTGAGTGGCTTAACTTTTTCTTTCTTCTTTCTCATCTTTTAATTTCTTAAAATGTGTCTAATTTGTAGGATAGGACAAAAACATGGGGGAATAAATTTAAGCTCTGAGAGGACTGTTACATACCTAATCCTGGAGGTTGAGTAAAGCTGAAAAGCAGATCAGTCGCAGTAACTTGCAGGACCTTCCATGGTTCTCCAGCTGGTTGACTGAGTTTTCAGGGATTTAGCCTGAAGAAATTCTTACAGGAAAGGGTTTCTCCTGCAGCAGATAGTCATTTAGCTATCCTAGGAAGGATTTAAATACCTTTTTGTGTTACTTCCCTGCCGAAGATATTTTGATCTCTCCCCACTTGATAATTGCTGTGGTTCTCTTTGTTGCTGCAGCTGAAACCAAGCCTGAGGAATTGTGTCTCGGGGCTACCATCTCCCCGGACTTGAACTTGAGCAGGTTGACAGTGTTCTGAAAACCTCCTTCTATTATTCTTGAAGCAAAAGGAGATGGACATGGCACAGTGAGAGAGGTTGCCAGAGACAGAGAGCCATGAGGGTGGGAGAGCACAGCTGCAGTGAGTCACTGCTCCCACAGAAGGCTGGGGAAGGCTGTACTGCATCTGCACTTCTGGTGGCTTTTCAAGCATACATTGCTAGACTCCAGGCAAACCAGAGGGTTTGTGACACCAAGAACAAGCTCTGGTGTTATGGGGTTGGACGAGCAGAGGATGGTGCCTGGAGACCAGAAGGGCTGTAGCTGAGTGAAAATGTCAAAGAAAAATCTTAGCAAGTGCTGAAGAGCAGATCTTAGAAAGCTAATTGCCTGGAAGCAGGGACATAAATCCTAAAAGATGGCTGTCTGTGGGTTACAAGCATTTCTAAAATGTATTTGTCTTAAATGGCAAGTTAGTGTCCTTAAAAAAACCCAAACAAATAAATGAAATATATTGTTATTATGTTGATTTCCTGCAGGTAATTTTAAGGGTAAGGAAAGTAATTTCCCTATGGAATCTAAAGACTTCTGGTTTGGTTCTGTTTTGGTTTCTTAACCTCATGTCTTAGATATATTTCAGCAGATGTAAATTCTTTTCTCTAGAAATCCTCCTGATGGCTTAGCATGGCCTAACCTTATTCTCCCATAAAGTCTTTTGATGCATTCTCCCCTGACCTTAAGAAGATGGTTTTTAAGCTAGTAGGCTCCTGAACTGAGTGAATTCTCCCTGAACTGAGGAGCAAGTTCACTGTTAGAATGCCTGGAAAAAATCATTCACAAATCTATTTCAAATGCTGGGTTTTTTGTAATAAACAATATTTCTGCTATTATTTACTGTGGTTTCAAGGGAATGGGAGTTTACAGCAATAACAATGAAATTAGTACCCAGCTGTTAGATAAAACGGAGAAATAGCCTAATTATTAATTAGATGATATGATAGAACCTGTATGCCTCAACCCAGTTGTCTTCTACTGAAAAAATGTCGTATATCTCATAACCCTTCTACCATTTTATTGGGGGAAAAGGGTGAATTAAGGATAGAACAGTTTTCTTCTTAGATTACTGTGAAGGCTATACACAACCACCAAGATTCTTGTTTTAAATACTGTTTATGGTTTCCCTGAGTGATTCATATGTTTAGCAACTTCTTAGTTTTATGCAGGGTATCTAATCAGTCCCACACAGCAAATGTGTTATATGGAGAATAAAAATTGTCTCCAAAATAGGAATAGGACCGTGGGACTTGAGGTTCTGTATCCTTTTAGGACACATTTGGGGTTTCTAACTTTCAGTAATGTAATTTCAGCCTGACTTTTCTCACCTAATAGGAGTCTACCTCTTTTTTAAAGTGAATGCCTCAAATGTCTCAGTGTTACTACAATGCTTTCATTTTCTCATTGGATTGCTCTCCCATTTTCACACTCCTCTGAAAGTTCTCCTAATAGTCACAGAAATGTGTAATACTCAATTTAACAATACATTTCCAAACCCATCCTATTAAAATATGTCAGAAATTTACTAAATCAAGCCTGATATTTTTCCCTTTTCAAAAGGGAAAATGTGACCCTTGAGGATGTTAACACATTTATAGCCAGGAGGTTCCAGGGAAAAATCTGCAGTAGGACTTTATTTTCAACATTGAAGAAGTTCAATGAAAAATCCATTCCCATATGGCTAGTAATAATTCAGAGCTATAATGTTATTTCATCTATGCTGTACAATATTTCCTTATCTAACCCAATTTCACCCTCAGGTAGTGATTTGATTCAGGTGTCTAAAGTGGCCAGTGGAACTCACTTTAAAAAAATTCCAGTCTTGATTTTAATGAGCAATCTACAAACAAATGAAGTGAAAAAGACCCTAAAGGTGAGTGAAGACTAGAGAAGGGAAGTTCACTGAGCATGGCAGAGCTTTTGGTTGACTGATACTTAACTGAGCAAACAAATGTAGTCTTTAATAAAACAGTTATGTTTCTGATAATACCACTCTCTAGTAATTTAGTTAAACTGTGTTAGTTAGAAGTTAATCCACAGTTACTTGATTCCACAGTTTGCAGCAGGGATATGGTTCAGCTCCAGGTGGGTGCTGATGGAATGATATGGGCAGCAAAAGGGGCTGGTGGGGGCACAGCAAACACTGTGAGGTTTGTACTTGCTGTCGTAACACACTCTTTGCTCCTTACAACCTTTGGCAGCCAAGGCTGTTAGACCATATTTATATTGCATGGTAAACTTTATTTGTCTATCTAGGTAGTTTTGGATTTTCTGCTGCTAAAAACAAAGAGGGACCATAGATGCAGGGCTAAGCTACTAATAGGATGTTTATTCTCCCTCCATCTTGTTTTACTTTGCTATCAAAACATATTTTGTTTCTGCTAATGTAGAAAATTAAGCTGTAGTAATCTAAAGCCATTTACCCTGAATGAAACCATTCACATGCAGCTTGAATATGCTGTAACTTACATAAATTGACTTCACACCTTTAGCTGATTGATTTATTTAACTTTCCCTAGTGACCCTTTGTAGGCAATCCAAAATGTTTAATTAGTAAAATGAGGACTGTCCTGCAAGCTGTATCTCTTACAGCTTCTCTCAGCCCCATCTTGCACTTTTTCATTACCGTGCAGATGTAAATTCTTGCAAGGGGCCTGAGGCCAGCTTTAGCTCACTGCTTGGACAACAATTTGGACCCAGCCTTTTTCTCACTGCCATAGGATCTTGCTTCCAGCCCTGCTCCTGCAGCACTCCATCCTCCCACCCAAGCAGATTTATAGGGTCAGGACTTCTGGTGTGGAGTGCCAGGGTGTCCTCCTACAATACCCACCCACCCCCACTTTTTTTCTTTCCCTTTCTAACAAATTTTTCTGCTTCTTTATAGTGTTATGTTAATTTGGTATTTTTCCTGGAACCTTTTCCAACAAGGGCTCTCTCAAACACATTTCCTACCAACACAGCATAAAGCAAAGCCCTGATGTAGGAAATCTATGAGTGCCCCCTCTCGTCTGCTTTCCAGTAAAACAACTCTGACATCTTTTCCATGGAGGGAGAGGAGAACACAATAATTTGGCTTAATCAGTCCATTTGCATTTCTGTGCAGGCTGAAATGGAATAAAATAGAGAAATTCACAGCATGATAAATGTGGATGCCTGCACATACTTGCAGACTGAAAGGTTGGGCTGTCCCTTTTCAGTGTGAAGGAGATTCAAAAGGCACGTGTAATATTAGTTTTTCTGCCTACTCCACATTCCTCAGCTTTTTCTCTGCAGACAGAGAAATGCTTTTGGTATTGCTTTGATCAGAAAGATCACAGATGATAAAATATTCCCTTTTTTCTCAGCCCTGCTTGAACCTTGGGATTCACTTTTCCTTGAAACAGGATCTTCAAAATGGATACACCACAATATGCAGAAGTCTGATTTCCCAGCTAGTCAGACCCATAAATATTAACATTCTTACAGTCTCTCTACAATAATATGGGGGGAAAAAATCTATCCTTTTGAAATGTCCTAGGTGATGAGAATGGAAATGGCAAATGGAGGCCGCACCAAGAACTAGCAGGAGAATGGATCCCCTGTGGTTACTATAGCTGGGCTGTCATCTTCAGAGCCAAGTCTGCAGAGCAGAGTTCTGTCAGGGCACTGTGCTGTAGGATGCCTCTGGACAGAGAAGGCTGTGGGTAGGACCCTCTGGGAGGTGGATTCATGCAATCTGCATGCTTGAGAGCGGCTTCTGGCTAGGAAATCATCAGCTCCTTGCAGTTAGATGAATATGGAGGGCTTGAATACAAAAATCCTAATCTGAGGGTTTAAATATTTACCCCCAAAACCCCTGAAATGTTTTTTTTTATCATTAATTGAAAGTCTGCAACACAGTCTGATTTTTGTTCTCTGTCTTGTTTTCATTCTCCTCCACAGCTTTTGGTTTGCTGGCTGGAAAGTGACCCCTGGAGACAAATTTAATCTTATTTCAGGAACTATGCCCACAAAACTGGGAGATGGCTGTTGAGTTCTGGCTAATATTACATTTTTTAAAAACTGCAATGCAGCACTGAACTCTGTGTGAAGGCTGTGCTTGGGAGCAGGGCCACACTAACAGTGACAGGGAATAGAGGCTCTGATTTACCCACTTAACATGCAAGTCTAATGCTCTATTTTCCTGCTAGCATATCTAGATGTCAGGACTTTACCATCTAATCAATATGGTGCTGTGGCTGGCCTAATTAGCTCCAGTTCTTTAATTGGGCCAGCCAGGATGCTATGCTGATGTGGCTAGGCCGCATTGGGACTTCAGCAAGTGTCTGTGCACATCTTTGCACCACACAGACCTACCAGTTTGGTGGGATTTGAGAGGCCACTCTGCACTGTGAGGGATGTGGACAGTGCACTCTTGGTATTTGTTTGGTGCTCAGTCTTTGCTGAACTGCCAGACTTGGTCTAATTGAGCAGTTTGTGTGCTTTGTTCATGCTGGAGCTCTCTCCTGAGGAAGTGAATGATCCTGTAGCAATTGGCAGGACCAAAATATATTGCAGGGCTTTGCCTTAGTAATCTCCAAATAATTGACTCCTCAGTCACAGTTTCTGTCTCCTGGGCGGATTCCACTGAGGAGAGAGTTCATGTCTTGCTCTTATTACAATTGAGTTAGAAATCAGTCATCTATGAAAGGTGAGTCCACCAGAATGGGGTTTAGTGAGTTCCAGGGGTTTGAGAAAGGATGCCTCTCTTAGGCCCACAGGATGGGCTAACACCAGCCTCTTCCTCCACCTTGCCCAAGTCATCCAGTGAGGTGATTTCACTTGTCTCCAATCTAGTCCAGTTTTTTTTTTCAAGCCCTTCAATGCTTACATTTTTTTTTAAATTGTTTTCTTTACAGATTTGTGATATTTACACTTTCCTAGGATACTCTTCCTGGATGAGACTGCACTGTATTGCCTCAGATCTCTGCCAAAAGGAATTACAGATATTTCAAAGGAAATGTGCAGAAACCATGCGGCTGAAACAGAATAAATTATGCTTAAAATGAAGGAAATGTCCTAATAAGTGAGAAATGCACCAATTTCTCCAAGAGCTTTTTTCCCTGCCTCTACCACCTGTGTTTATTTTTGGTTTTTTTACTTTACTGTGTGGTACAGCAGATGGTTCTTTCACATGAAAAAGTCTGCAGTAAGGCCACGGTTGGAGAGTATTCTTAGAATTTCTGAAATTTTCTAACTTCAGAGTACTTTCCTGAAATTTGCAGATGTGTTTCTTTGTCTGTACAACCAGAAAACATGGTTCTGGAGCAGCTCTTGGAATGTTCCTGAAAGCCCTCCCTGAAAACTACAGATGGAAAACGTGACCCAGTCATCAAGCAGAGCCCTAAGTATGGGCAGAAGGATCCCCACCTTCAATCAGTGGAGTAAAATGCGTTCCTGAACTCACCTGGATGGCACATCTCATTCACTGTCTGCAACAGGCTGTGAGAGACTGAAATATTAAGGGTTATCATGACTCAAATGATCGACCTCTGCAAAAGCAGGGGAGATTTGCTGGCAATGTGTGAAGTAACAGCCCAAGTGCAGAGGGTGTGAGGACTCACCACCAGAGGCTGCACACTGGAGTTTGAGCCAGATAAGGAAAGAAGAAGATCCTGCCTGGTGGGATAGTGCTTTTACCATGCCAATGTCCTCCCTTGCACAATTGGCTCAGAGGTGAAAACCCTCCTCTGAGGAAGTATCAGGACATTCCCACGTAGACCAAGTCCACTCTGATGGGCCATAATTGGCTTAACTACACTGATGTGAGAGGCAGCTGTCATGTCATGTCATGTCTCAAAGACCCCCAAAGTGCCCCCAGGCTCATTTTTGAGGCCTTCCACCAGAGGACTGCCTGTGATACCCAGTGTTGCATCAGATGGTTTAAAACTCTCTACCCTGCCCAGGATGGGCACCTGGACATTCCATAAACATAGACTTATACAAACCTATTGAACTCCTGTGTTTTGTGGGCTTTCCCCACTCCTAATGGATCAAGACTGAGATCATCACTTCTGCCAACAGAATTTGAAATTGCAGCAGTCTCATTGCACAGGTGGTGGTATCTTTGGACTCTTATCTTCTTTTTCTCTTCCTTTCTTTTCCCTATCCATTTTCTTAGGTGTTATTTTTTATGCTTTTATATCACTGTATTTCTACAGATAAGATGCAAAATGGCTTAATACCTCCTTTCCATTTCAACCAAATCATTCTGGAATAAACCTGTTGATCATTTGGTGTCATTTCTCTCTACACCCCAAAGGATCTATTATTACCAAGGACCTCAGTTACCCCTGCTTCAGGGAGGGTTGTAGTACATGCTGTGCTCAGAGAGGAATATTACTCATTTTTGGTCTTCCTGTAGCTGCATCCCAGGAGGAAATGCAAACTTGAGTGATGTCCCATCTCCTTGCTTTCCAATGAGCTTTTCCCTTACTTAGCAATGCCCATTGCCTGCACATATATGTACTCCAACAGTGTAAAATACTTCTGGTCAGCTAATTTTAGATTTTCCTTTCTTAACTCTACTTGAAAAGCCTGGCCCAAAGTCTCAGAAAACCTGGTTCAATAGAAGATGCCAGATTTTTACACCTTCCTTTCCAAACCACAGCTACTAATCAAATCTGATGGGATCACCGAGTCATTCTGGAGAAAAGGCATTTCCACCCATTTCAGTTAGGAAAATACTTCTTAGATTAAAGTTTATCTGAAGATGAGGAAGGTATTTTTTCTACACATTTCTACTCTCTGCTGGATTTTCTTCTGTGTTTGACTTCTTTAATTTATCATATGCTCATACTATCAAAGGTCAGGTTCTCTGAAGAACCACGAGAGTCACAGTAATAACATTCATGAGATGAAGTCATCTGCCCTGTTATGGAAGAAAGCTGTAATTCCACTGGAATTTCATTGTAATTTAGCATACATTTGTCTGCTTTTTCGAAAGTTTTTCTGGATAATGAATTGCATCCCTGAGGCATTCCGTAATAGTTCTTATTTTTGTAATACTACATCTTCTATGCATTTCTAATACCAAAAAAGTTCATGTCAACAAAATGGTCAAACTGACTGTAGTTTTCCCAGTGTAATTTAGCCCAAATTTGAATTCTTTTCTAGCTATGTATTTTAATTATGCAAACTAGGCACTCAAAATGATTTTGTTATGTTAACAGAAAGGACAACTGATTTTCCCAATGTGAAAACATGCAAATCTCCTCAGCTTTTGCTAGGTTCCCAGACTTACTATATTTTGATGCATCTTACAACTCTGTTGTACCACGTGCATGGAGTCACCTCTCAGGATCTCACTATCCTGAGTGTGGGTTCTAAGTGTGTGGTTTGTTTTCTGTAGTTCATGAGTAAGCTATAGGTTGCTATTGGTTTCTTTGGTAACGTGATCTCTGATTGTCTGGTCTGTGTTTGGGAAGAGGTTGAGCTGTTTCTCCCAGAAATATTTGAAACCACAGAGTGGAAATGAATCCTGAGCCTGTTCTCAATGCTCCCCACCCACCCTGTAACACTGAACAGTGTGCCCAGTTAGGGCTCTTACGCTGCTGGGATCTGCACATGCTATCCTGTGTCACTTCACACACTGCAGCTATTGTCTCCCTATGTTCCCCTCAGCAGCCACAATCGTGCCTTCCCTGGCTCTGCTATCACAGTCACATGGATTGTTTTCCTTCAGACTCCAATAATAAGTCAATTAGGGCAGGATTAGCCTCTGGGAAGTGAAACCAGTTACTCTCTCTCTCCCAGAACAAGGACCTTAAATGATTTTCTTGAACATTTTGGTTCCCTTGCTTTTGCTTTTTTTCCTGCAATCCGTTGAATCCCTTCTTTCTAATTAGCTTACCAGTAGCCATCTATCAAGCATTTCTCTCATTAACTTACAGACAGCGGAGTCTTCTGTAGCATGTTGTCAGACCAAAGCCAAATTTTGTGCCTGGTAGAGCCTGAAAACAAACAACCAACCCATCCCACTTCCAAAAACACTCTGCCTGACTCTGTGCTAAGTTTTCACACAGAGTTTTCCTCCCTGGCTGATGCTCTCATTTCACTCCTCTAGCAGTTGGGAAGAATCATGGTGGAGATCTTTTTTATAAACACCAGCATGCCAGTGTTTAGAGAAGGGGACAAATTTCTGGTCATGATTTTCACTTCCTGGATTAAGATAGGCAGAAAAAATGTGGTTAGCCAATATAAATGAGCTTTTCTGTGTTAAAAGGTAAGCAAATTCAAAATATCAGCCAGTTTACTGTGGCTAGAATTTAAAGGATCAGCACCAACTCTCTGAAATCACATCCAAGCCTTGCTGCAACGTCAGGAAAATCCAATCCTCCTGTTTGCCAGGCTGATTTATGAGGGCAGTTGTTCCAATGGATGGTCATTTGCCCTGGAAAGGTTATGAATTTGCCCAGTGCAGTTTCCCAGAGCCTCTGCTCCCCCAGGAACAGCAGCTGAGACTGGGAGTGGCAACTACAGGAAAGGAGCAGAAAGAGTCAGGGAAGCACTCCAGCTGTGAGCACAGCTGTGTGAGGTCTCCCTGCATCCCCTGCTACTGCCCCCAGCCATGCAGGGGCTTCTCCATGGTGTTTGGAATTTTTGCACTATGTTTCATACTATATGCATGATGCAGGTTTTGCTGCAGGGCCTCAACCATTAGTAAGGAAGTAGAGGAGGCAGAGCATGACAACAAAATCTGCTGGCAAATGAGTTTCTGAGGAGGTACTAAGAAAAAAACCTGCAAAGACCCTGGAGCCTGGCTGTGGACCTTTTTTAGATGTTTTCTCAGAGCCATAGAAAATATGCATCTTGTTTCCAAACAAATCAATGTAACTGCAATCTGGCTATAGCATGGGCCTTGATTTATCAAAGAGCATATCAGGAAAATTTAAGTGAATGACAGCATGGATTTTCTTCGAGCAAACCTTTTGAGAAAAGGTAGTTGTTCTCAAATCTAGAAATGCAGCTTCTGCTTTCAGCTTTTCTACCTGCTGGGTGCAAGGAGCCTGCAGATGTAGCTGGATGCTCTGGGTGCTTTGCCTGGGACCATGTTCTGAATTGCACACTCATGAATCTTCATCTTCTGAACTGCAAAATGCATCCCATATTTTAAAGTTAATAAAGCAAATATCCGTTGACAGGGAATGAGATGCTAATGCCAGGTGGAGCCAGTAAGAGAGACAAATGTAGAGATGTGCAGGCAGAAAACATCCAGGCAGTTGCCAAGCACCATTTAATCCATTCTGCTGGCAGCTTTGCACAGAGCATTCAGCAGCACCAGTGCCTGCCACGGCTCTCCCTACCAAAGCACTCCCAGCCATGCAGGCTGGACTCCCGTGCAACAGGCTCTTCTCAGCATCCTCCTCCTGGCACTGGAGCTGTGATTAACAGCCCAGCCAGGCTAGGCCAGGGGCCTCTTGATATATTCGGTATTTTAGAACAAAGCCATCATTCTCCAGGGCAGTTGAATGTGCCATAATGAACTGAAATAAGGCAGAATGTAAAGGCTGGGAGATACAGGCACTCTGCTGGAAAGCAAAGTCATTAAAAATAATGAGCAGTCTTTCACTTCCTTCTTTTTATTAACTTTCTGCAGAGGACAACCTGGCACTTTATTTTTAACAGTCTCCCCTTTACTAATATCTGTCAGACAGATGGCTAACTTTTTTTTCTACAACATGTGCCACAATATTTAGAAAAACATTAAAAAAAAAAAAATAAAGAAAACCTGAGCTACCCCCTCCCAATTTCTTCTTCTCTATTTACCTCAGATGGTTTCTTTTTCTGAATTCAGCAACTCCTGTTTCACTTTGTGGCAATCACATGAAAAGCAATGCAAAAGGATGCCACACCCAGCAGCATTTGAAGCATGTGTATATTGACCATCAGTAACAATTGGTGAAAATTTGAATGAATAAAGTTTTGCAATCTCTTCCTTGGGACAGACAGAGGCATGTCTGTAGCCACAGACAGAGCCCTGGCTTCCTGACTGGGTCTTGGTAAATCAGTCCTGCTCTGCAGAGCAGAACTGAAACACGTGACAGGATCCACCAAGAATTGCATGTCTTGGGTTACTTTTGAAGTTGTTGCTCAGACACAGCTCCACAACCCTTAGAAAGGTCTGATCATCAGAAACCAGGCTGTTAATCACTCTAGCAGCTCTCTCTTCTCCTATAACTACAGAAACCTTTGGCCCTAGCTTGGAATCATAAGGTCAGGTGCTAATCCCATTCCCTGGACTAACATCCTTGGGCTCCTCTGCCCATGCACACTGCCCAGGCTTGTAGCCCTTTGTAGACACTGAAGTACCAAGTCCACTGAAGGGTTAACCTTAGCAACAAGCAATGCTAGAACATTCCATTGCGTGGGTCAACTCATTGCTCCAGATCTGAAGAGCTGTTGAGTAGGATTTAGCCTTCTAATTTACACTTGCAGTTTATCTTTGTTGCAGACTTAAACTGGGGTGGTTTCTTTTAATTCATTGCCGCAATCGCACCATCCTGGGCAAGGCCTCCTGGAATCCTAAAAACCAAAGCCTCTCCCCAGACCCCCCTTTGGTAAGATTTGTCCCTGCTCTCCCCTTAGATGAGTTCTTAATTTCTGCACTGACACACAGTACTTCTGTGCTTAGATCACAAAAATCTGCCATGAGGCCAGAAATGAATATTTCAGAAGGGTGTAAGATAAACTGAATGAAACATCAAAATGAATAAGCAACGTATTTGCATCAGGCTTGAGAAGCAGGTGTGTGGGAAGGGAGAGGGAGCTTGCTGAAGATAGACAGCAATATCACACAGCCCCGACTACCTGCTGGCTACGACCTGAAGTGGTGGGAAAGCCTCAGAGGTAAAGCCAAAGGAGCCATGAGCAGCATTTTAGTGCTCTCCTGGTCTTCTCAAGCATGTACAATCCCTTGCACAACCTCCAACTGAATTTAGCTTCAGAAGATGACACCCTGCAGCCACAGGGGCCCAAATCATTCTTTACAAACACCTTCACAAGCTGCTGCATGGCGATTTGGGGTCTAGGGTATAAAGGTCTAACAAATTTGTATAGGCATTTTCCTGCAAATTTTCCTACAAATGCACATCATCCTATAGCCAAAGCTCCTATAGTTCATGCTAGCCACGTTAGTCAGGATTTACAGGGTTGTCATGATAACCCAGTGGTGATCCCCTGATAAGAGAACAAATATTTAAGTCTGGGTTGGTTGCAAATATTTGCACTGGAGTTGTGCTTCCCAGTTGTAACTGATAAAAAGAGAGCTGCTGTTTCTGTGGAGGAAGGTCAGGTGACATTTTCACAATAACTTCCAGAGGGATATCTCTCTGAGTTTGCAATTCGTACTCTGGCTAGTTTTACAGTCACTTCCAGCAGCAGCAGAATGGACAAGCCCGTACACCGGCAGCAGGTCTGCATTTCATACTGGTCGTTGAATTTTCCAAGTTAAATATTTTTAGAATTTCTTATTTGTGTCCGCATTTTTACATACAGTTGTGTGTTAAAATATGTCTGTCCTGGTTGGGACTGAGTCAAATTTTTTAAAATCTTAACTTTTCATGAGCAGCATGAAACAGCAAAACCTTTGTTTCAGTCAGTTCACTACAGAATGCCAGAGGAAATTCAGTTAAGAGAAAAATATTCCTTGTGCTTATGTATCATCATGTATTAATCGTCTTCCTCCTGTTCCACAAATTGCTTTGGGCTGTACTGGTATACAAGGTATACACCAGCTGAGGATTTGTTTTTGAAATCCCTGTTGGGTTTGCACTCCAGCAGGGCCTGTGCCAGAGACTATCTCTGACAGCTCAGAAGAGATATGAACTGTAATTGATTGTGCCCCTGAGAGCTTTTCTTCCTGTTTGTCTGTGTGTGTGCATGAGAGAGAGAGGGAGAGGGAGAGAGAGACTGTCTTTTATCTTTTGCCAAAAGTGGCTTTAATCCAGCACTGAGCTTTTCTTCTTCACTCATGTTCTGAAATGCTCAACATTATGTGTTTTCAGGGTGGGATCAAAAAAAGGCAGCTTTCAGGGAACATCTTGCTCCAGAAATTTCAGAAAGAAGCCCTTTTTCTTTAGTTGGGAGGCAAGGGAGGCAGCAGCAGCAATGACAGAGCTCAGTTTTGAAGACATGGAGGGAATGGTATTGCCACACCACAGCAGCCCTCTGTCATGCTGAAGTACTCCATCAGCAGAGCACTGCCAGATCCTGCCAGGGCAGTTAGAAGGGTCACAGCTTGTCCCTCCTCTGCCCCCTTACATCCTCTTCCCCTGCCCAAGTCCCTGTCCTGGTACATGGGATGCTGAGGCGTGGAGGGCTGCATTTCACATTCAGCCCGCAGCCAGTGAGGAGAAGGCTGATATTTTCACCAGGCTCTGACAGAAAGTGGAAGGACATGAACCGCTTTCCCTGCTGCTGCATCTGCCCAGCTTAATGCCTGTAAATCAGAATCATCGATTCATATGAGGTTGGAAGGAACCTCAAGTGATCATTTGGTTAAACATTTTGAAGAAAAGCGAGATTATAGATGGTAGTAGCACCCTGACCAATCACATACTGAAGTTCTCAAATGACAGAGGATTCCACCACGTCCTAGAGAGGTTATTCCAGTAAATGATTGCTCTCACTGAAATAATTGCTTCTGTATACCAAGATGAAACATCTCATAGCAACTTGCACCTGGTGTCCCTTGTCTTCCCTATGTGGCTCCTGGTGAAGAGAGAGACTCCATTCTCTTTGTAGCTGCCTTTTAAATACTGGAAGGTTATGGAGCTGTTCCTTCTGGAAGACATTCCAAAGAACATAAAAGATGGGAAATATTTGGGAATAGCCAGAGTGGAGTGAGTAATGAACAGCCTGGTAGTCCTCTGTACTGAGGTGACTGGGAATCAGACAGGGGGAGAGCAGGACATAGTTTTCTTTGACTACAGCAAGGCTTTCTGTGGTATCCTTGGAGGCAAACTGGTGAGACATGGACAAATCCCTTTAAGTACAGGATATGTGGAAATTGATTCATTGGATGGTGACCAGCAGGGCTTGTTTGGTGCAGAGAAGAGATGTCTTTGGAGGGACATTGTTTCTGTCTGCAAAAATTTATTGGGGTCGTAGAGACGAAGAAACTATATTCTATTTGGAAGTGTGTAAGGCAGCAGACATAAATTGTAACATAGCAAATTCCAATTAGATAGCAGGATAGAATTTTTTTCCTCAGTATGAGAGTGGTCAAACACTTGAAGAGGGTTCTCAGAGACTGTGAAATCTCCATTGTTGAAAATATTCAAAACTCAAATATCCAATGGGATCCTGAGCAACCTGATCTACTTGGTCTTCTAGTTGGAAGCCAACTAGGAATGAAGGGGTGGGGCTCTACATTTTGTGTGGAAATTTTCATTCACATCTTAATTATTTTCCCCCCTCATTCTTGTATGGGGCCAAGAACTAGTCCCTGTGAGGCCTGATTTAAAAAAAAAAAGTCATCTGTGAATATTTTCTCTTCTACAGTTACATTTTCCTTGTTTCTGCTAATGAAAAATCCCACAATGATTGTGCTAAATGGCCTACAGAAGCTAAATAACTTTATAATCTTAAAACCTTTATCAATGAATCTTATTTTGCTAAACCTTCTGTGTTAAAATAGCTTGAAATATGTTCTATGTGAGCCTGATGAACTGTTTTCCATAAAGACAGATCGAGTGGCATGGCTGACAGCATTGAGTTGCAAAGAGAACTTTTCATCAGTAACTCTGATGTTTTGCCCAGGATTGATGGCAAGCCCAGAAGCCTGCTTTCAGATCACTGCATTTATGCCTTTAAAATAATGGCACACATTAAGGTCTTTCTTATAGGCCTCTGGAAACATAAGCCAAAACTTTCCCAGCTGGATGCCAAAGACTGCACATTTAAATGATGTTTGCAAAGGCCATGAGAACGGCAGATGCTTAAAAGTAGGGCATATTTATTTATGTGTTGAACATGGGTTTAGGCATCTAGCTTCTTATATGAAAATATACAAGTGTGAATAGCCCACTTCAGACAAGCGTGGTTATGTTTGTGATCATCCTCTTTGCTCATATGCAAAAACATGCTAAGAGTGGGTGTAGACAGCAGGAACTCCTACTGCATGGTTGTGCCAGCAGGGGAGGGCAGGATTTCCTCCACCATCAGGTATCAAACGCAACATCAAACAACAGCAGAGGTGTGAAACATACAACATGAGGATGCACCTGTGTGGGAATTTGCCATGGAACAGGTATGGAATGAAGATTATGTGGCATTTGAAGAAAAAGTTACAGAGATGCAAGGAGAGGGAGGGAGGGAGAGAGAGAGAGGGAGAGAATAATGCATAAAATTAGATTTAAAGTGGGAAAATGGTAAGTCCTGCCAAGTCCTACTAAGCTACTGCCGCTGAGGACAGGGCTGTCCCCAAGTTCAAACCATTGCACTCACTGCCACTTACACTGCCATCAAAGTGTGCTTTTCCAACTGGCTGCATTCCATCTCCCAGACTAGGAGTTACATATTGCTACAAAAAAATCCAACTGAAACTCATATGTAGTGTTAAAAATCATGAGCATATCACAATCAGCCTGTGTTAGTTGTGGCCAAAATCCACAGGAAAGAAATTCACAGCAAATGTCTTTGCAGTGCAGAGGGTGGGAGGTGAGATTTTGGAGGCGATCTAAGTACATGCCTCAGCAGGGATGATTTCCCTGCAAGAGCTCACGTGGGTGCATCATGTCTGATAGTCAAACAAGCTTGTTTGGAACAAGCTGAGCCTCTCTGCACACCCCTGTTTTATCACAAAAGCTTTGGCTCCTGAATGCATAAATAACTTTTAAGTGGTACTTCTGGCCAGAAATGGAATATATTTAGAGACCAAGTTCATACTTAAATCACTGAGAATTAGATGACTGAATACCTTTGAAAATCTGGTCATGTGGCTTTCAAGTCACTGAAATGCCTCTGTAAGTCTCAGCCCAAGGATTGATCTGATATTGTTACCTATTGATAGAAACTCACAGGTACAGCTGGGAATGTATTTTCTTCACAATCTTTTTCATGTACCTGAAAGACTGGAGCCATTCAGTGTGTTAAACTCAGCTACCGCCTTGACAAAAATAAAGAGCTTGTATTTACATTGTCCCTTGAGAATGTAATTTTTATTGTTTCTAAAACAATAGGACCCTGGGAAACAACTGTTTCTAATACTGGACAATACTTTTACTCTTCAAAGACCAGCAGTTTGTAATGTGGAATACTTTCTCCATCTCCAGTATCCGGTTTGATGGCACAACACCCAAGAGGCAAATTCTGCAGTTCAGGCCCCATTCAGGTTCCTCTGCTTGGTTGCTTAAAGAAGCAACTATCCCCAACTGACCATAGTTAAATATGAAAAGAAAGTCTAATAAAATATTTTGGGACTAAGTGTAAGGGAGAATGTTTCTAGCCCTCCCTAGCACCTCACTTCTAGAATCTCACTTCTTCCCCACCATATTTGCTCCTGGTCTTGCCTCTAGAGAGCACTGCTCTTCAGTGGCTACCTTCCTTATGCCTAATGCCACAAACCATGCTACTTTTTCATGCTTAACTCAGAAAGGAAGGAATTTATGGACCAAAAGACCTCATGGAAAAAAAAAAATCACGGAAGGAGGGAGGGAAAGGAAGCAGTCTGGCAAAGGGATGAATCAGAAGCAATAAAAGTAATTTTCTTTCTCCAGCACCTACAGAACTTGTAATTCCTAATGTGGAAGGATGGAAACTTGCTATGTAGTCCTGAAGTTAATTTAAACTACAATCAACAAAGTTCTTAAAAAGAATGAACATCTGCCAAATGAGTAAGCCATTAAAACATGCCCAAAGTATATTATATAAGCAGATTTTAATGCAACTGCATGGTAAGAAAATATTTGGAGTGGCTAAGTCTGTACATAGAGCAAATCAAAGTGTTGCATTATTAGAATTGTTTTGTCACCGCCTTGTGCGACATTAGGGTAACATCTGGCTTGCTCCTGATTTCAGTTTGTGGGTTCAATGTGTGCTGAAGAAAATGGTGAAAAAGTGGCTGCTCTAATATTACAGTGGTGTAATATATGCAAACCATACTGCAAAATTTCAGATCACTTCAAGTGCACTTTAGGGCTCCTTCAGCTTTATTGTTCTGCTGAGCAAACTTTCCAATTTGCAGGTCAAATACTTCTTTCAAAGGGTGTATGCAGATTCTTATAAAAGTTGCACAATAAAGAGGGAAGAGAAATCAGATTGCTAACATAAACAGCTATGTCTTCTCAGAGAATGTCTCTGTTTCAGCCATCTGATTCCAAATGGTTTCCTTAAGCCCTAATTTATTACTTCAAATTCAGAAACTATGCCTAGTCTGAAGATGCTTAAGAAATATGCTCCCTCTCTCCATCAGTCCAAGCAGTTGGTCTCTGATGCAAACTTTTCTGGGTAAATGTGAACCAGATGTTTCCCAGCCCTAATTTGTGAACTTCTGTCCCAGGTTTCTATGCCGAGGCAGTGCAAGAGAGCTGTGCAGCAGTAAAGGGCTGTCTGGGTAAGTGCTCTGCTCCAGACACCATTCAGTGTTGCAGCACTTTTCTTCTTGTGCTTGGCCACCTAAACACAAATCTCTCTCTTTCTAGGGCCACTGAACAGCCCCCAGCATAGCAAAATATATTTGTAGTGAACAAACGCACCATACTGTGTGTTTGTAGGAGAGGTGCCAATCCTGTGTGGGCTCATTATGGCAATCCCTCTGTGCCAACTCTGCCCATGGAAACCACCCCACCACAGCCAGCCTCCTGCTATTGCTGTGATAGCCAAGGACATTGTATCTGAGAGGTCTGGGATGGAGAAATCTGGAGTCAGATTGTATTTCACAATTATTAATAAAACTTCCCTTGAAATAAAAGTAGAGGATCTGGCACCTCTTTGTTGTTCAAAACCACGAATTCCCCGTCTCCCACAATCTGCCAGAATTACAGACTCTTCTGCAACTTCTTAAAAATTTGAGATGTTTTCATCAAGTGAGCATCCTCCCCCTTCAAAATGCACCCAGGGAAGTTTAGTGTTCCAATTTAGCATTGCCGTTTATGAGAGAGGGAAGGCTGATACTGACCCAGCACAACAACATGCATTGGAAATACATTAGCAAGAGTTTCATCACTGCATTTACCTCACCTTTTGCAGCCAGTGTCTCTAGGAATGATGTTCTGTGGCCAAGGTGAAGAGTGTAAGCCGTCTGTGAGAGGAACAAGGGGAATCTCTTTGCTGTCATCCTTAGGGCTTCTCCTGGGCCAGCAAATGAAGCAGAGCTGGAACATGGGGTGACCTCTGTCTTGCTGGCTCTGGCATTAAATTATTGACACATTTCTGCGTGCTATTTTGACCTCCACCATTCTCTGAACAGTGTGTGGGCACATTTTGAAGCAGCATGTGCCAGAGGCTCCCTGCAGCAAGCAGGGACCCTGCCTTGGAGTGGGGATTTATACCTATAGACATACTGAGATGAACTGTGTTTTGCTGTGCTGTCCTGCTACTTAGTAGGGCAGATGCAGCCATCCACAAAGGCAAGAGTTGAATTGATCTCTGGCAAGACCAGCTCAGTATTTCTTGTCTATATCGAGTTACGTTTTCTTGTTAAGAAATACCTTTGACTGTTATGCAGGTATGCAGAGAGCTGGATGGGAAATCATCAGATAATTTCCCAGATTTTAACAGCATGCCTACCTTATGTCTTTCATTGCTCAGAGTTTTACAGTTCCCCTCTTCCAAAGCCTCTGGCTATATAAAATAGACCACTGATGTCAGATGGAGCATCTTGTTATTATAGTAATGAACTTGTAAAATTTGTTACATATAATAAATATAATGAGCAGTCAAGGATCCTAAACCACCCAACTCAAGATTTGAAGAAGGCATCTTGCATGTTTGATGTGTCTTTCTCTTTCCAACGAGCTGAAAGACTGCCGACTCCTGACCTTCATCAGGGCAGAATGAGGTCTGTCCTGAGCAGGACGCAGCAAACACCCCAGTGCTGAGCCTTGGAGCTGCACACAGGACTCCTACAGGAAAAACTATGAGATTGATTCTGGGGAACCAGCTACCACAGTGCCCCTGAGATGTGGAGGCATGAGCTCTATGCTGACTGCTGAAGCCCAGGCTGGAAGCAAGCAGCTCCCTGCCTCCCTCCTCATGGCCAAGCACTCATGATGACAAAGAATCAGCACATTATCACTGGAGAAAAGGACAGGGTCAATGAGCTGAGTGAGGACCGCTTCCTAGTTGAACAAGCAGGGATTTTATATATGCAAGGGAGACTCTTGGACCTACTCCATAATTCAGCAAATGGGATCATGCTGGTTTTTTAGGAAGAAGATCTAGATTTGAGACTATCATCTACTAGTTGAAGCTATATAGATAGGGAAGACAACCTGTCTCCTGCATGTCAAGAGGTCATTTTAATGTCCTCATATTTATTGTTCAGATATCTTTAGCACATTCTTGGTATTGCATGATTTAGCTTTGGCTCGTATGGTAAAAGCCTGAAGTAGCAGCACAGTATACAGATCTTTAAAGCAAAACATACCCTCAGATTTGCAAGAAATTTCTGCTTTCAAGCAAGTGATTCTTGTGTAGCTATGGGGAATTCAACTGGCAACCTTTCAAACAAGACAGAAATTTCAAATAGCAACTCCTGATGAATAAAATACCCCACAAGAGTTAACTGTGTTACACCATTTATCCTGTATTTCTCTCAGCAATAGCACATTTTGAAAAATAACAATTTTGAAAAATAACCACGTGCTTTGTCCCAAACAAAATGCTAGAGGAAGGCATATGGCCAGGAACAAACATCCAAAAAAACCCCAAAGCCTGAGGTCTCAACATGGGGAACTGGATCCTCATACAACATCTGTGCACCGGTGCAGTATTACGTGGGTATTTTTGGGATTCAGCGAAGGGCTAGAAGTATGGCCTACCATGCTGACTTGTGGAATCAGACCAAGAAATCTTATACTGAAGAGTGGTCATGACAATTCACATACATTTTTTGTAACGTACCATGTTACAAAGAAACCCAACAACTTTGCCAGGTTGGTTCTCATGCTTGTGCTGCCTTATGCCTTTTGATATGGAAAATGCCACTGGCTTGATCAAGAATGTAAATGTGGGGGTGGGTAAAAATATTTAAATACTAAAATATCTGGTTGCTTGAATCTGGGTTTCTAGGGCAATATCATTAAAATAAGAGACCTCACTTTTTATTGTGAGTAAAGCAGAAAGAAAAAAAATTTAAGAACTAATGTCTCCAGAAGAATTATTTTTGGTTAGAAAAGTCAAGCACACTCAAGAGGTATGAAATAATGTTTGCAGTGTACAGAACAAAACAGAGAGAAAAAGTCGCTGAGCAGTACAAAATTGCCTGTAGATACATTTTTTAATTAAAATTTTATAGTTCTTACAGCTTATATATAATTTAATATGGCAGTAAAAACACAACACTGGTAACAATGGTGAGGGGGTTGGTTGCATACAGGCTAGGTAAGATTTTCAGGTAGCCAGAAGCACATTTCCTTATTAAAGTCCTCTCTCTCCCTCTGCTTAAGCAGGGTGTAAGTTAATGCTGGAAACAATGCCTCACACTTCCCTTCCTTTGCTGCTTGGGAAATACTCTGAACATTGAACTTCATATGAGGCAATGCTGTCGACAGCTGGTCAGACAAACACATTGCAGGAGGCTGAGCTTCCAGCCCAAAGAGTATTTCCCTTTTTCATAGCTGCCTATCTGCATTCTTCAGAGACCTGTCTCAACATAATCTCTCAGTAAATATTTGGCAGCATGATACCAAAAATTCACTTGTCCACAAAAGAAAAAACAGCAATGACTCTCTAATCCTGACATGGAAAAGAGGCTTCTAGACGCAAAATAATGTCATTCTTTGCTGTGCACTTTCTGGTCCTGCTTTTATGTCAGCACACAGGTTGTGTGGTTTCTCTTTGAGGTAGCAACTATGAATTTACTTCTTTTCCCTTCTTTCTCCAAAGTTAGAAGTGGAAATTTAGTTAAGGAACTGGAGACACTTACTTTTCAGGCAAAGGTAGAAATAAGCCCAAGACAGAAAACAATAATTGAAGGGCAAAAGAATTCTTAGTTGAATACCTTGTGAACCCTGATGAAAGGGGCTACTGGTGGCAGCCTTCATAGCCCTGTCTGATTTGCAGAGCTTCCAGGAATACAAAAGCTAGCATGGCTGCTGTTTTCTTTACTGAGGGGTAAAATAAATGTTTTTACAATAAGCTTTTCTGCAAGATGTTTTAAATACAAAAAAAACTAAAAAGAAACTTTAAAAAAAAGTTTAAAACTAATTTTACAAGCACAAATTTCTATTTGCGTTCTGTGCAACCACATTTTTAATTAGTCCATCTTCCAAAAGTAAATTTTAAAACTCATGGAGAATTATGGACTGACCCTGAATGTCATTAACATGATCAATAAAGGACTGCCAGAGACAGCTCAAATGCAAAAAAGGATTTCATCCTACAAGGTGTAAATATATACTGCTGCTATGAATCACTTTAGTCTTCTGCAAATAGAAAATTCATGAGCTCTCCTTGAATGTTTCTTGCTTCTGTAAACCAGACTGCAAAATAAGCCCATACAGTTATTTCAAAAAAAGCCTTTCAGTATTCATAAATGAGGGGGTTTGCTTTCCAAAACAAAATAGTAATGATGAGCAAGACAGAAATAGCTTGTTTTATTTCAGCTCTTCAGAGAGAGTCATTTGCTACCATTTACAGCTTGGATTCTCCATGTTGCAGGCTTTGTTTAATTATGCAAATAAGATTTGAAAAACATATGTGGACAAGAAAGTTTTGTTGCAGGAACAGAGATAAAACACACACGTAGATTAAAGAGGGAAACAGTTGTTTATTGAAAAGGAAAAGGTTCTGGATGGCAGCACAGAGTCAGACATGAGACAGATGAATGCATGCACAGCTGTTCATGTTTAAAGGCAGAATATAGACATAAATACAGTTAGATCTTTGCTCTGCTCTGCTGCTACAGTATTTTTATACAATCAACTCAAAGAAATATCTATCATAACTGAACACAAGGAGAAATTTATCAGAAACAGAGCACAGATTGCTTCTTTAAAGCCAGGACAAACAAAGCTCAGAAAAGCCTCTCAAGCTATAGTATTGCAAAATAAACTTAACTGTGCAAAAGCAAACCACCTTCTGTGGATGGCAATATTAAATGTCAGGTCCAACCCCAAATCAGATAGCTTGTATTTCTGTCTGAACAAATGCAGGTAGTTTACCCCTACTATCACAGTTCTGCTCTGTCTGAAGGAAAGCCAGCACTGTGAAACAGGAATGCCCTTTAAAAGCAATACTTTGTTTCTGTGATCTATAAAGCTTATTTTCAAAGCACAACAGAGGGGCCCCCTCCACATTTTAATGATTAGATTATGATTATTGAGACCATCTCGAAAAATGATAAATGCTCAGGAAATGATGGCCAAATACTATAGGAGAGCAAAACAGGCTATACAAGAGAGACCGTAAACAGGTCTATAGGATACAAATACTTCCCCAGAGTTGCCACTTCCTAGCCTTTAGAGGACATTATTTCATATTGGTTCTGCCGTGCTGACCTCCAGTCATACTTCACCTGCATCAAGTAAGATACCGCGTAACTGTGCAAGGCATTTCAGTGCAGCTTTTAGCATTAGATGGTTCAATTTCTACAAAAGTAGAAATATGGAAGTCTATCGTATCATGAAAATTAATTCTTGAAAAATGCTTTGACAGACCTCTTTGGTGTGCAGTAGGAAATTGTTTCAATCTATAAATAAGCCAAACATGGATTAACTGCCAACATGGATTAACTGCCAACATGGATTACTTTGAAATCTCAGCTGTGATGTTTATATATGATGCTCAATTAAATGTTCCTTATTTAAATATTCAGTTCTCTTCCTTCAAAGTTAACTTTTGTAAATAGTTTTCCTTTATATTTTTCAGTTAAAATATTATAGCATATTTCAGATCTACTTATAATTCAAGTTCAGTTTTGATAGCCACAGAACACCAACTTTCACATATCTGTTTCTTTATGGAAAGTATAAAAACAACCCTACATACTCCTTCGTAATCTTATTTAAAGCTTTGCAAGGCGTAGAAAGCACTTGCAAGATAGTAGTATTTTATTCATACTATGAATTTCCCAGGAATCTCATGTTTTACTGCAATAAAAATGCAAAGACACAAACCCCCTTCCCTGCTACATGTAATTTTCATTTCAAATAGCCAACAAGACACAGAAGTTACGCTGAACATATTCCAGGTCACAGAAGTGGAAGAAAATCCCCAAACCTTTCCTTCATCTTGTCAAATATGTCTTGGATATTACAGCCTTCCAGTTAGATAAGAAAACACATGACTGTCCATCAGAAACCTGCATAATCACATACATGTGCTGAAATCACTCAGTCAAAACTCTGCTCACAAACGTAGGATTGACTGATTGTACAACACATGTGTTCCAGATCCAACATCTCTGCAGAGGGAAAGTGGCACTACAGACCAAGATGAATTCTGCTAGAACAGAGACCTCTTAGTGTACCCAGAGTCAAAGTTTCCACCTCCTCTGCCACCTCCCACATACAACCTTTGGGGAAATGCAAGTAGAAGATGTCTAGAGGATGAATTCATCAAGAGAAGTCACAGGTACTGTCACATGACACATTCAGTGACATTTTGTTAGAGAAATATGAGAAACAAGGTTTTTAACATCTAGTCCCTTTTTGGCACTTAATATTCAGATAAGCATTAAATGTGTGTGTTTGCACACAAAGGCAAGTTAAGTGCAGTTCTGTCACCTAATATGTAATGCTGCCATTGATGGGATTGAAAAGATCCTAGAAGCCATCTAACAAAGCACTGTTACAATCCTCTTTAGCTATTACCACTTATTATTATTTTTTTTTCTCTCTCTCTGGAATAGTGATGGGGCATGAAGCCAAGCAGGAGAGCTGTGTGACTGTGATCAGCCATGGGCAGCTTAGCACATGCAGACCCAGGAGGTGGGGCTCACAGCACTGTCATGGAGCACCCTGCCACTCTGGCAAGCATCTCGGCTGCCCAGTGGGATGGAAATACAGAGAACTTTCAATTAAAGGATGTGGAAACATCTTACTGCAAGTACAAGCCATGATCTTCTTTTTTGTTTGCATGGCCCCCTAAAATGTCAGCATCATCAAGTCTCCAATTCCTTCAGAGCAGATCATCAGGCCTATGTTTTCCTAAATTGTCCTCAGGATAAATAGTTAAAAAGTTGAAAATGGGATGACTGATTAAGCCCTTTTCCCTCACCCAAAAAACCCCAAAAAGATTCTTACACAGGGAAGTCACAAAATGCCAGAACATAATGATTACTTTTTCCCTACAGCAGGGCTGCAACTCTAAATCAAAGGTATAAGAAAGAAAATATGCAAAAACTACAATACAATATAGTGCTGTTCTATGCAGAAGTTAGACCAGATGATACGCTAGAAGTATAGAAAATACATTTTTTACTCAAAAATAATTTTCATTATCCAAGAAAAGCATGATGTATTGAATACCACGTTAAAAATCACTTTGTTCGGCAGTGGATTTTCAGAGTGATTTTGTGGCAGCAGAGCTGAACATGTTGTAGCCTTTAAATGAGCTGAAAAGAAAAAAGTCCTCTTGGGGATAGAGATGAACTGCAGTTGCCCTTCTGCCAAAGCAGCAGGCAATGGAGCATGGTATAAAGGTCTGAGTTAGCACAAAGAGAGGAAAATTATTTCAGATTTCTACATTATTTCAGTTAACAATTTACAGGGCAACCCTCCCACCCCCAAAATATAGCTAAATGTAGGAGGATAACTGGAAAGAGCAGACAGACATGGAATTCTTCCCTCTGAAGTAGGATTTGCATCTATAGAAATTGTTCCTATTACTATAACCTCCAGTTATTCCAGTACAAGTCAATGTATACCACTGTAAAGAAGTATTAAGAATGTGATTATTCTGTGCATAAAGAAGTTGAAATATTTTTGCAACATTTTGTGCTTGGAGTACAACACCAAAAAGAACCCAAACGAAAGTATCTTGGTACCATTCACACAAGCATATTTATTATATAAATATTTTATAAATTACAAGATTTTAATTGCAAATGTAAACACTTCTAGGAAAATAATGTTTTATAGTCTTATTAATGTTTACAACTATTTTAAGGCACATAGTGCAAAAATACATTTCTGATGCAGAGATCACAAAATAATTACCTATATGTGTTATCTTTAAAGAAGCTGCATACACTTCTGTGGTACAGTATTGTTTTTAATTAATACATATTGCTAATTCATGGCTAACTCTGTGGGTAAAAATATGATATAGCTGCCACTTGATCTACCAATTGTACTGACATGCAAAATAAATATTTGGTTTACAGAATGCATATAGTCAGAAAAGCATGTAGAGTTACCTGGTACATTATAGTTATCTGGTACAATAATATACATTATTATGCAGGTAGAAAATTTTATTCTGAATACCTGAGAGTTGGCCCTGAAACATATTATCTGTATATGCATGTATTTCTACAGTTCTGGACTGTAAAGTAATACAAACCAACAAATCAAAGCGCTAGATAATTTTTCAAACCTTGTAACTCTTCTTTAAATAGCAGATGTTAGAACTGTATTTACAAACATTGAAAAATCAAACTGAGTCAAAGATGGACAGCAAAACCACTGTGGGGCTTGACCCTGCCTTTGTTTAGATTTTTCACTAATGTTATTGAAAATTATGCTGAATCAGACTTTGAAGGACGCACACTACAGCCTTTACTAATGTGCATTGGCCAGGGTTTAGGAGTAAGGTGGATATGGAAAGTGTTTAAACAAATACATATTTGTGCAATTATACACAAGATCCTATGGTAAACAGAATACACTGCTTTCACAGTATACTTGGATGAGAGGTGGGGATTTAAAATCAGGTTTTGAAGCAATTTGTTTACTTATTTTCTTTTCCTGTAACCACAGCAAACCTAAGACCTGATGTTTAACGTGCTACAGAGACTAAAAAGGTTAAACCACACTTCTCAGTATTACTGCTAGGATTTGAGCACCACAAAGAATATAATAAAAGGGATGGGGAAAAATGCTTTCACTGACAGAGAAACACACAAATTTATAAAACTATCTCAAGCATTTTGTCTACGTACTTTTATGCTGTTAGTTATTGACAGATAATCCCTACAAGTTTGCACAAAATTGGAAGTATTTGAAATTACCTGTCTTCTTTATATAACAGTAAAGCTCTCCTTTCTATATTTTAGCACAATCTATCAAAAAAGATCAGTAGAGTATAAATTTTACTGAATACTGCATAAAGCATTATACTGGTAAGTTACAGGTAAAGAATTACAATTATGATAAAATTTAGAGTGTTACCCATGGGAGTAATCCCAGTGCAATTTACTTGCTAGTATATACTGTACTTTGAATAAATGCTTCTCCTTTAAAACCTGGAGGTTTCTGATTGTGATTTATGCACTTGCTAGCCCACAAACAGATAATATGACCTTGAGTAAATCTTGAAGAAAACAGGAATTCTTACTAGTGAATGTTACAGTAATGAGCACTACAGACATGAAAAAAAATTAATATACAGAGCACCTAAAATTTGAACCTAAATGGAAAACGTCCCTGCTTTGATGCTCCTAGTATATCAGAGTTCTCACTGTATTTGAAGCTGGAGACCAATAATTGTGTTAGGAACACATTTTCCACAAAATCCTCCACATCTTCCATATATTTTAGTACCATCCTGGGAATTAGACAAAGAGAAGAGTCAATCAAGAAGAGTAATTGAACTCACAGTTGCACAAAAGGCTTCTTGAGGTTTGCACACAACAGACCTTTTGAGAAATCATACCTAGAAACACTAAATCAAGAGACAGCAGCATCAGCAAAACAGGAACAGAGATCCTTTATCACTACCACTCTGCACCTTGCTCCCAGGCTTACCATCCAATGTTGTATTAAACTGTGCACACTTACTGTTCTTGTTTAACTGGTCTTTTGGTTTCCTATGCTAATGAAGTTGGGAGTAAGCAACAAAAAAGATCATCTGCAGTAGGATGATCTTGACCAAAATGTGGAGGGTTGGGTGTTGTGTTCGGGTTTTTTTAAAAGCATCTGCAAAGCTTCTAATAGACTAAATTAATACAACAATAACCTCTTTAAATCAGCTAAGAGAAGGGTAGGCAGGGAGTGCTGATCTGAATTAGATACTGGACAGTGTGATTGAACATTGCTGAAGACAACTTAAATGGGTCAGAGACCTTGAATGCTATTTCTGATTCACAAAAATTACTGTAGCTTTCACTACAGTCAACACTTACACCTCTTGTCCAAGCTGTAAGAGCGAGTAAAGGAAAACAGCATTGACTCACGTGGGATTTGTGTATGTCAGCAGTTGCATAGTTGCCCTGAGCAATCCACCTCACTGTACTGGATAATCTCAGACCTGTACCAGCCAAGTTAATGCTGAACTGTCCCTAGGGAAAAAAAAAAAATTAAAAAAAAAAAAAGGAAAAGGAAAAGGAAAAGGAAAAAAAAAGGAAAAGGAAAAGAAAAAAAAAGAAAATACAGAGCTGATGAACAGAGTTCAAAACACTGAAAGACTTTACATTGGCATATTTGCACATACCACTTAGGATATGTCTAAACATGAAGTAATCAAAGGTGTGTACAAAATATGGGCTGGTTATGCTACATTTTGCCCTTTCTAAGGACATCCACAACACAAAACTAAGTTATTCTGCAATAAGCACCAGCTGATCTGCAGCATCTGGGTATGAAGACAAAACTAGCATCAGACAACTGAAATTATTTTTGCCCTTCTACAAAAGAAATTTTAATTTACAAGATGTACAGACTTGCAATAGGCAAGAATGAATCTGGTTTTCTTGAAAGACTATTTTTTTTTAAGTTCCTGATTTTTTTGGAAATAACTTGATTAAAACATACTGGTGTCTGTAAAGACAAATCACTTTTGGACATCTAATTTTCAAACATTTGCACACTGTCTAAGCATCCTCATTTTATCATGTTCCATTGCTTTTTCAGTATAAAAAATAACACAATTGAACAAGAACATAAGTGGATGTTAAAATAAATAACTATATTTTTAAGTAGAATGTTTTGCAACACAAACCACTCACAAAAGATATAGAAGCTATTGATCCTAAAACATTTTGCCTACACAAATACAGACTAAAAACTAGCTTCAGTCAGTTCCTACGAGAATAAGGAATATATTAAAAGTAACAAATTGCACTACCTTGGTAAACAAACTGGGATACAGAAAATTATTAATTGCATTCACAGAGAAGTGCAATATGCTACAAAGAAGTACTACCTCCACAAAGAGCCTAATGATTAGTTCAGGCAGCACTACAATCAGAAAACTGCACACCTCCTCATTATTCACTGGAAGTCTGGATTTCTGTATTCAGATCTAGAAATTTTTCATTGCAAATGGTAGCTTCTGTGTTTTATTGCTTAATAATGTCGTACATGTATAAATATATATATAGCTTTTATTATGATGATTCACTTAAATTCTTTTGCAAAAAATCAGTTCTATTGCTCTTTATAGTATGGCAGATTTATTTTGAGAGCACTTCTCTGTAAAGTTGCTGTGCTTATACCAGTCATGTAATTCGGGATGAGCTAATAAAAACCCATATGGGTAGGACAGGTTGTTCTTCAAGTATTCACCAAGTGGAAGACTTCCATTTAATGAAGGAGGAAATTCATACAAATGGTGTGGAATGATTTCCACAATTAACAGTCCCAGAGTAATTTCTTTCATGGTGCCATCATTTTGCAAAAATAAATGAGAAATGTTATTACAATTACAATGACAGCTGTCTGACACATCCTGTAGCATATGCAAGACCAGGAACAGATTTCAAGGACTAAAAGTACAGGAAGGGGAGACTTTTGACTGCATCAGAAGTGTTAGCTTCAGTCAGAACTTATAGATGGAAATGTGTCAGTGCCAAGCCATGTAAGCAGAATGACCTCCCAACAAAAGCCAAACATGGCAAACAGATTTGTATTCTACTGCACCCAAAGGATTTGCAGGTTGAAGGCATCCAAGACTAATGAACTTCAACAGTTTTCTTGTCAGGGGTTTAAGGCTGCTAAACCTAGGCACTTCATTTGTACATAAGTTGCACATAAATTGTCTCTAGCTGTGTCCACCCACAAAGCTGGACTTAACTTTAGACAACCGGGAGAGATGGACAACAGGGATTCACTTCCAAGCAAGTGTGAGCCAGTTGCTCTTAACTCCTTTACAATCAGTGAAAAGAAATTCACTTCTAGAGGGCAGTTGACCTCATCCTAAATTGTCTAATACAGTAAGATAAGCTGAAGTGTTTTCTAAAGAATCCTGTTTCCCCCAGTGGGCTCCAAAAGTTCATTCATTAGTCCAGACTGCAATCACCAAGAAAGGCAATGCAGTATAAGCAGACCTGTAAAGCAAAAATGGGCCCAGAGAGCCCAATGCCTCTAGACAGTGCACAAATCAGGGGCTTATTTTGGACTAACTCTCCCCTAGACCCATGGACTGGATCCTCAATAGCATTAGAATATATTAAGATCCTTCCTCTGAAGCTCATTGCTGGCTTTGGCTGCATCCAGAAGGGATCCTGTTCATGCCTTTCAAAACTATTCTGTGATGTGAAACAACAAACAGCAAACTGGGACAACATAGAGATTAATCTAAAAAGCACCACCCAATACAACTAGAACACTAATGTAGACACAACAATGCATGTAGAAATTTTAAAGTAAACTGCCAAAAAAGATTGATTTCCTCTGGTAGTCTTCAAAGACACGAAGCATCAGGAGAGAAACAGAGAAAAGATAAGGAAAATTATGCAGGATTATAGAAAAGTCACTAGAGGAGAACAAAGAATGATAAAGCATTAGGGGAAACAAAGGATACATCTCATCCAGAGAGAGGTAGAGCAATACATGAAACACACAGCTGGATACACATATATGGAACCTACAGGGAAAGGGTGTAGTAAACAATTTGAGGGAAAAACTATGAGGAGGGGGATGGTGGAACAGGAGAGAAGAGAGTAAGAAAAAAACCCCAACTTATTAATGTTGTACACTGACCTCATAGAATAGGAAATTGGCTTAGAACCTTATAGATCTAAACAAGTCACACTTTTTTTCCCCCCCCTCTTATGTAAACATGTCAAGGGCGTAAGAAATCATAAATACCTGTGGACATCTGGCTGCACTGTAGCAATCTCCAGCTGTAGCAAATGGTACTGCTCTCCCAAGTATAGTCTGAGCAAAAAGAAAATCTGTGGCTAGAAAACAGAAAATTACTCTACACAAACTGCTGCATTTGAAGTTTAGGGGGAAACAGTGAAAAGTGTGAACATGGATGTTTTATTGTTTGCATTGGGTGGGGTTTTTTGTTTTTTGTTTGTTTGGAAGGGAAGGTTGTGTGTTTTGATTTGAGAAACAATGGTATGAATTTTGGTTATTGCACCACTAGTCCAACCTACAAGTCCAGATTTCTCTCTGAGATATGACTGGGCTAGGAGGAAGATGAATGTGCACCTGGACACTGCACCAAGTGAGCTGGTTGTGGGCCAACTTGCCAGCTTCAGGCAGGAGCTTAAAGCACTGCAAGATTCCCTGTGCATTTATTTAGTGTCTGCCAGGGTCTGAGCAGGGGCTAAGCAAAGCACAGAAATGAAGACTTCCACAAGAAAAATAAGCTATGGACTTAGTGGTGTTCTTTTTTTGGGAACAAAACNTGGGAACAAAACCTTAGGGTAAGTAGTGGTGTTCTTTTTTGGTTCTTTTTTTTTTTTTAATTTTACTTTCTTTCTTTCTTTTTTTTTAAATTGACATTGAATTCTTAAATTAAATAAGAATTTTGTTTTCCCCAAGATGGCACACCTGGATCTGTAAGTGGGTGAAAATAGTAATTGGGTAATTGTGGCTGAATACAATTTCAATAGAATACTCAAATTGGCTAAAACTAAAAAAAAAAAAAAATTGCTTATTTTTAATTTGCATAGAAGCTACATCAAATCTTATTTTGCTAAAAACTGTGAAGCCTGATGCAAGGTAATCATTTCGACAGGCACAGTCTTGCCTTCTGCTTCCATTGAAAGGACATTCATATGGATTCTGCAACCTAAAGAATAGCAAATATTTAGTTTTACTTTTGAGATTTTTCCTCAACATAATATCATAGTGAGAAATAAATGTATTGCACTATGCCACATAAAAAATATTAAACAACGTTTATTGAACAAGAAGCACACCTGTTCATCTTGGCTCAACTGAAACACTAATGTGAATCAAAGCCATTTCAACCAAAGTCAAGACAGAAAAAAATGATAATCATTTAGTACAACTAATATAATTTAAGGCTGGAAGTATCTACATTTCTGTATGTGTGCTCGCTCACATGCCTGGATATTTAGTACAGAAAATCAAGGGAAAAAAACCCCAACCCTACTCATATTCCTCACAAAAAGTGTTATTTTATTCTTTTATTTTGGAAGGAATAAATGCACTTCATAAAGTTACAGAATCACTTCTGTACCTGTATCCATATACTTCAGAAAAGTTTTCTGCTTCACCTTTTACCAGTGTCAAATATTCTTTGGGATTCTCTAAGTGCATGCCCGAGCAATAAATCTGGGAGAAAAAATGCAACCCTTCAGCAAAATCTTTATTAGAAAAGTGTTATTTCATAAAAATATGTACTCATAAAAGCTCATAAATATTAACAGTACCTTTATCATCCTTCCCTTAATGTTAAGTAGATATTCACCATCCTTTCTAATCCCTTTTTTAATCTGCATATCTTTGCAGGTGGTAAGAATTTCACCTTCAAAATAAATGATTAAATCATATTAATATTTCAGAGACAGAGATTAGCTTTAGGACTTAATTTTGCATAATTGCACTCCAAATATATTTATAGCTTTAATATAAGTAACCTGGGAAAACATTAACTGCATAAAATCACAGCTATGACTTACATTCTTTCTCGTGGCAGAGCTTCCTAGCATCTGGTTTTAAATGTGGCAGGCACAAGTCACTAGATAAGCCATTTTCAGTCATACACTGTACTCTTCTCTGCTTTATCCCCACTCCACAAGATGCTGAGCACTAGACACAGATGGCCATTAAGACTCAGTTTAGAAAGAAGCAAATAATTAACATCATTATGTCAGCAAGTTATTCTTGGCATCTATTCATTTTAGAGGCAGCTATAAAAAATGAGCTTGCACATCTGTACTCACTTTGGTCCACCTCCCCACTGTCCACGTGGCTGCTTGTGAACACCCTTTGACATGACATTTATAAATGTAGGGGGATGGCTGTACGGGGCATTCTCGGTATGCTACCATCCGAAGGCCATGGATGTGCCGGCTTGGAACAGAATGGATCCCGATACAGTACGTGATCCTCTGCTGGTAACCAAACCCACAGCTTCCTGAGCACTAAAACAAAATCCCCAAGCACAGACATTATTTTTGTGAAAATTTCTGTGACATTTCGGCAGAATTGCGTTACAGGTAAGGCAGCTCTGATCCTTGCTCTGGCAAAAGCCTGTCATTGGAGGCGTGCCACCTTGGGATGGAACATCAGTGTGCAGAAGTGAAGGTCTGCAGTAGTTACATGTGCAAGGAGCCACAAAGCCCCATGGTGCCCTTTCCTCAGAGGTTCCAGAGTCATTCCCTCTCAGCTGTGGTACATGCACAGACATGCACACACAGGCAGTGCAGATGTGCAAGGAAAACAAAGCACTGATCAATCACTTCACTGAAATCAAGGAAAAGCTTTTTGGTTACTTCAGTGAGGTCAGCTTGCAAGAGAGTTTCCTGAAAACCAGCAAAAGAATCATGTGGTAGGGGCAGCTCTCTTCTTGTTGGAGATCATAGGTCCTGGAGAGTTAAGGGAGAACTCGTAACAGCCTCTACAATAAATCATGGCTGACTTGGAAGGTCAATGTGGAGAAAGTTTAGATAGCGATGCTCAAATGCAAATATACTTCTTCTTTTCTCCACACATGTAACCTACATTTTACAGCAATATAACATTCTTAAATGTAAAGATATATAAAAGATGTGTGAGCAGTATAATTAGTGTACCTGGGACAGTTCTCCTGTGAGTACAACGTATTTAGAGAGAGATACCCTGCAGGTTTTGGATGATGGAGGCTTTGTGGCAGGATCACAGAAGCTTTCATCCACTTGGAGCTGGTTTTCATTCACACATTTAACTTTCCGGTATATCTCCTTTCTTCTAGGTGATGCTGAGCACTAAAAGTGAGAAAAACAATCACAATTAAACTAGATATTTACAGAATGAAGTTACCTACTGATGCCCACACACCGGTAAAACCCAGACAGCAATACCTTTTGACATCTGCCATCAATGTCAGACTAAATTATTCACTGAATCAGAGTCTTTTAATTTGTTTTCAAAGTTCAAGTACTTCTAATCAGCTGAAAAAAACAACAGCATATAATAACAATGACACTGTAACTGCTGGGTGAGATGGAGGAGAAAATGAAAATGTCGAGCTAAGAAGATGGGTTGAGTATAAAAGCCTTTCCATATGAAAAGAAAAGAGACAGAAACATTAAAAACTTGGTCCTGTAAACAAAACAAGTTGATCTTGAAAACAAAATGAGGGAGAAGGAGAGGGAGAGGGAGAGGGAGAGGGAGAGGGAGAGAAAACTGCCTATTAATCAAGCCAGTGCCAGTGCCAACTTGGAGCAGCAGTAGTTGTTGAGCCTGTGCCTTTGCCCTGAGGGTCCTCAGACTGCCCCCCATGGAAAGCTGGTGGAATGGTGAGCCACCACAGCTCTTCCAGGACAGGATAAGAACCTTGCTGCCACCAGAATCCAGAAAAGTGGAGGTCCAGGCCAAGTAATATATATCAACAGCACATCCCCAGCTACGGGTACCTGAACTAAGCTAACTTTCCATGGCATGGAGCAGCTCAGAGTGTTAAGCATATAAAGAAAAATCCAGTCACAAGGTAATGGGGACAGGCAGAAGATTTCTTTTCATGATGCTTTATATTTTAGCCTTGCAGGCATTCATGACTGGTGAGGAGAGGAATGACACAAAAGCACCCAGAGCTAAGACAGTTGGACAAAACATGACAAGTTTGGTGGAGGACATCCTACACTGGGAATGGCATGCAGATGGATAAGCACTTGAACTACTGATACTACATGTACAGGGCTGTGTATGAAAGTGGTGAGAGAAGGGAACAGAACACAGGAATTTCAAGAAAACAGCAATATACATGTGGATGAAGTTATGAAATAGCTGGAGAATGTACTGAAACACAATGTGTTTGTAGTGGAGAGCTCAAAACATTCAGCTGAAACACACAAATGTTTGCTGGCAAAGGAAAATTCACCCTCATTCATTGAAAGTGTGTATTTGTGCTAGAAGTGCATTCTGAACCACTTCCACTTATTCCTGATTTTGACAGCTACATATGAGAATAGAAAACTTGAAAGAAACATGTATTTATCAGCTTTCCCTCAACATAGCTTAACAAATGAATATATATGCCTGAATTGCATTAATATAATCCAGGTTTTGCAGAGCACCAGCCAATGTTTTACATATTAACAGTTGTCACTTCTATAGTACTGTGCTCCCAAGACTTTAGAGTCTTCATTTTTCTAGGGGTGTGCCCTAGAAAATTTATCATGGCAGATCATTAATATGACACAAATGCACAATTTTTTTTTTTTTAATATTAGAGAAAGGCTCTTCTGCACCATTTCAGGTACCATTTTTTCTCTCTTCCCCATCTTTATATGTTTGTATTTGCAAACATAGCAAAATTTATTAAATTTTTAGCATGTAGAAAATAGTAATTACACCTTTAGAAATGACAGCTGTCTCCGGAAGGTATCTGTAGATTTTCTTAAATATGAAAAAGCATATTTGGTAAGAGAATGCTGACTTTTATTTTCTTATCTTCCTTTCTCTTTGATAGGAGAATAATGAGATTTATTTGCTTCTTATCTTTTCTTTAACAAGAAAAGATGCTTCAAGTTTTTAAGATGCTTTAAATCTTCCATACAGAACTTCTAACAAACACTGTTGTCCAAAGATTTAATCTCCAAGGTGTTTATTTTCACATGACATTTCTTCTGAATTCCTGTTCTTAAAAAGCTGCTTTTTAAAAAGATATTTCATATTAAGGATTTATTAAATATGCTATGCACTATGTAGAGAAGTATGTAGAGACAGTCCTAACAATAAATACCTGCTCAGAACTACACCAGAGCTTTAGTCTACAGCAATAGACAAGCAAATCCCGTAGAGGTTATAAAAAGAGAGTATAAATAAAGTCTTTGACATTTTTTGTCACTTTTTAAGTTTTGCAAGCTTGAACTTCAAAATTTCCAGCGTGGTCATTTGTTATTCCGCAGCATAACAGCTACTAGAAAAGCACCCAAACATGCGGGAAAATAAGGAAAAAAAAAAAGAAAGAAAAAAATCCAGAAAACTCCAAACTTATTATACCATATTACATAACTCAATGGAGTCAGAGAAGTTAAAAACCTTACTCACATTTTCCCACTGCTGCGCCAGCCACTGGTAGGGGAGGCAGGCGGGCAGGCGGCAGTGCCTCGAGGCAGCGGGGCGCAGGCCGCGGCTGCACATCGCGTCACTCACGCGTCCCACGCCTGCCACCTGGCAGGACACGTCCCTCTGCTGAGTCCCCACTCCACAGGACACAGAACACTAGAATTGATCAAAATTAGTTGTGGCACTGTGAAACGAGACAGTCCCCAGAAGGGAGTACAGCTGTCATTAGAAGTTCTTAGGATATTATTTAAAATACACTTCACAGCCCTGGTGATATGAGTATGTGAAGAAACTTATGTTGAAAATGCAAAACTACAATTAAAATGTTTTAAAAATATGGAGAATAATTGCATCTGAGGTACCTAACTGAGCTCTCTGCCTAGCTTAATTTACAGTAGGGACAATCACTACAAGCATATGCAAAGCAAAAGTTTACATTTTTGCAAGATCAACAGATACAGCTCTGAGTTTACATCTTGTCTTTATTAGAGACTGACAGTCTTTTCTGTTGTTTTAAAATGCAAATATTACAATAAAAGAGAAAAAAATCTCAGTGTTTTTGCAATGTAGAAAATTTTGCAAAAAGTGTGACATTCTGAGGACACTATCTTTTGCAGGTATTGCTAAGAATTTTGAACCCTGAGCAGCTTAAATGCCAAATACTCCTTTTCTTTCTTCCTGTCCAAAGGAATTTCACCATACCACTAATGCCTGCTGAAATAAACAGCCCCTTTTACCCTAGGCAGAAGCACAATTATGTCCCAAAGATTACCTAAAGGCTCAAGCTCAATCCTGAAGTTCATATTGTCCTATCAAGTGTGGCCAAAATGCGGAGAGTGGTACTGTGTCTTTACCGATGTGGGGAATCATGCGTTGAAAGCACGAGTGAAATGCAAAATATTGCAATGTGTTCAGTTACACACAATTTCACAACAAGGTGAGAGATGTGTTATAAGACCAAGCCAGTGAAAAGGCCAGTATTTGTGCACACAAGCCCTTTTTCTTGTCCTTTTTCCACAAACCTGGCTTCACTTCACTATTTAGACTAAAATAGCAAATAGTGATACTACTGAATTATTGCAGAAGGTAAGAAGTAAACTTTAAAAATTTACTCTTAATTTACAAGGTAAGATGAGGAAAGCCCTAAGTAGCTATTCAGTACAAAATTGAGATTAGCAAATAATTTCAGTTTTCACAGAAATTTATTTTTCATTACTCTTAAAAGAAGGAAAAAGAAAATATGATTAAGTGCTCGCTAATTCATAAAATTCCATTGCAATGTGTGTACTGACAATTATTCCCACTGAAGCAATGTATCATGACTATGGTTTTGTCTTGTATTTTCACGGAGAACATAATTATGGAAGCTTTTACATACCTCTTTCCATCTGCTGGCCTTCCAAGAAGGACACCTTCCAGCTCTACATATTTTGTATATTCGTGGTTTTTTCAAATGTTTGCAGTTTTCTTCTTCTATTTTTGCTTGGAAGCTGTTAATACAATGCACATCACGAAACTTCAAACCTTTTCCACAGGAAACAGAACACTGAAAAGAGAAGTGTTATTTCACTACTTTGCTAAAAATCTCAGAGCAATAAGAAAACCAGAAGAAGCTGTGGCCTCACCAAAATGGATTCAGCCATTATAGGAGTTTCTGTATTGACACAACATCAGCTGTACATGTCTGAAATTTCTCTGTGAGCTCTCTCGTACTGAGCATTACTGACTAGGTGCCAAATATCTCTTACATCTTGTTCATTCATTGATGTCATCATTGAGAAATACCTGTGCTCAGCCATCCACATCCATGCAGGCGACAGCTTGATACTATGATCTCACAAGAACATGCTCTAGCAGCTGCCTGTTTCCAGCATGTGTACTGCTATTTTCATGTAGGCATGATGCTTGTCACAAGTACCAAAGAATGGAAAATGCAATATCATGGCTATGTGTGCTTCTAGCTAGTGGGCTACAAAGTCATGTTTGCTTGACAATTCCCTCCATGAGCTTTGGGTATCTTATGGTGTGTGGCAAAGAGGCAAGAGAAGAGGTATGAAGTAGACACTGCCAGTTAAAGTGTGGTCCTTGGAGGCGTGGACTTGTCCTGCCACTCCAGTATCCCATTTTCTCCAGAAAGCTGCCACAATATACACAGCTGGTTATAGGACCTGCCTTCCTTCCTCCAGTGTCAATCTGATGGGGCTGCAAGTTCATTCTGTGAAACCCACCCAGGCAGCGCGCCCTGGCCGAGACTACGGCATGCCTGATGGATCAGGCTCCTCTGCAGAAATGGCCATTCCTCTGCTAAATTGCTGAACTGCTATCAGACTTCAGTGAGGTTTGATTTTAATTCACTGCATCAGGGTTGTCCTGTACACCTGCAGAGTAGGGCTACAGGATCTTGGGAGCTTTCAGACAAACAAGGAAGTCAAATATCTGAACTTCTTCCACATTAGGTGGCTACTCAGTTGATTCCTCTTGAATCACGAACAACATGAGTATAAGTACTTTAGTATTTTCTTCTTAAATATTGGAATGAATCTTATTTTACTTCTCCTATTAAAAAGTTAAGATCAATGGAGATAATTGTTTTCTGTCTGGAAAGAGAACATGCTTAATTTGTTCTAGGATTTCATCCATGCTTTGTTTTACGCTTGAAAAAGCACTTGCTACAGGAAGATAATTAATTCAGGTAAAAAAAGTAATAGCCCAATAAAAACTGAATGTTTTGTGGATATGAAAAAAATTTAAATATAGACTCTCCTTAAAAGCAATGAAGATATTCCTCTTCCCTTTATGTTACACCGTCATCATCTACATCATTAGCATTGCATGCTAACTTAACAAAGCATTTTTGAATACATATGTTTTCGATTTTCAGGAAATTAAGTTCAGGTCATTCAGCTTTCAGTACAAAACCTGGTAAATATTTGCCTGAGAACAACAGCAGGATGAAAGTTTTTAAAATAGAAAACAAGCAGCTGCAACAAATTAATCTGCTAGGTAAGAAACATTTTTGTTTAACAATTTTTTAAACAGAATCTCAGCTTACTTAGTTGTCCTCAATATCACATGGATTTCTATGTCTTTAAACATTTATATGTATAATCTTAAAGGTTTAATGGAAACTGCCACTGTGTTTAAAATTAAATCTTTGCAGTATGAAGCAATACATTTATCACACAAAACAATGGGTGGCATATTTCTATTATGCAACTATATTTACAAAAAACATAAGGGCACTGATTTGGCCGCAGTTTGTCTTTTACACGTCTACACTAAAATCTCCATAAAAGAATGCTTGTTTCTAAATTAAATTATTTTGCTCTCAGCAAAACCTTTCCATTTACTTTTTTAAAATAATGTTCTTGTAGGTTTAGAATTTATGTTTTATTAATTTGGAACATACTTTAAGATAGGAAAGTAACAAAAAATACCTGAAATTTTAATATATGACTAATGCAGGTCAGAAAATTAAAATGCTCAAATAATATAATTATAAAATTCTTTCAGAAAACTTAGCTCTGAATTCAGAGGATTTATCAAAGCAGGCATGATAACTTGTATGCATAATAACTAAAATACTGTTACTATCTACAAATTTACCTTCCCTTAAAGCTTTTTTTCAAGAATTTCAGACATGAACTATAAAGGACCCCTAAACTCCAAAGATTCTTCCCTTTGATTCTTTAGTAGGAAGTGAAGTGCAGCACAGGCTTACTTAAACTCCCCTTATGATGCATTAGAAAAATACTGCATTTCCCTCCTTCTTCAATGGCCTCCTCTGCAGAATAAATCAGGCTCCAGAGAGCTCCCAGGAGAGGCCTTGGGGGGACAGTGCTCCAGGCTGAGAGCTGCAACCAAAGAAATTCTCCTAAGAAGTCTCCACTTCAGAAGTGAGGCTGCCACAGCACAGAATAATCTCACAGCACAGCATAGTCTCACTCTCTAATTTTTTGTTGCCCTCAACATTAAGTACTACAACCCTTTTCAGCAGATATGCATCTTTGTTTTTACACCTTGTGCAGATATCTTATGCTCAACAAAAGTTTTATTTATTGCACAGGGCTCATGGCTGCCAAGAGCAGTAGACTATGCAAAGAAATATCTTATCCTGCATCTCAGCCTTAGAAAGATCTTCCCATTTCTCTACTCGCTAGATACAACATTATGTGTTGACTTCTACACAGGGGAGAACTTGAACAGAATTTTTGTACGGTTGGCCTGGATTTTTTCTCTTTGTTGGTTCAAATTCAACTGAGTTAAATCTCTGTTATATTTAAATGCCCTTATTTGATCTTTATAATTTGTGCTATTACTTCTAAAGAAAAAACTAAAGATTTGTGTGTTAATTTATTAGAAGGCATTTTTAGCAGTTCCAGAGCAATGCCTGCTTCTCTTTTATAAAGATGTTCTACTTACTTTTGTAATTAGAATACAATTATACAGGAATTAAGAGAGGGAATATAGAAAGGAAAATATCAGCTTAGATGTTAAAAATAACAGAGGCTTTATGAACAGTTATTTCAAATATTTCACTCAAATATTGTTTAGCTTTGATGACTAAAAGTAGCTGAAACCTAGGTATCTGTAAATGTAAAATGTAAAAATGCAGAAACACAGATGAAAGATACCTAAAATCTGAAGGCAGAAATTACTTTCAATTATTTTAAGAATGCTTGTATTTAAAAAAAAAATTATAGGGAATATAGTTTATCTTTTCAGTAATGTAACTTGTATAAGTCATCTGATTTTTTTTTCTTTGCTGTAAAAGGCAATAAGTTAAAAAATATTGCCAACTCATACCATGTAAATATCCACATTTATATAACTTTTTCCAGGGAGATTTTTCACTCCAAACTAATTTAAGTTATGTTGAAAACTTAAAAAGACATGTTCAACATGTTGGGACTCTTATCAAAAAACATTAAATCCTTAAAAGTGTACAGAGACAGCATTTCTGCATATAGAATTGCTATCTTATTTTTTCCCATATTCATCAAGATCTGATTCTCTGTTTATATGCATCCAAAACTTTTGTTGAATGGACCTTACACTGAAAAAAAAGGACTATCACTCTGCAGGAAATTATTCACTTGTATCCTCTTATGGGTTTCAAGAGCTTTTCAACTGGGGATTTTTTGTGGGTTTTTTTTTTGGTTTAGTTGTTGTTTTGTGGTTCTTGTTTTTGTTTTTTGTTTATTTGTGTTTTTTTACTTAATTCATGAAAGAATGCTGATGTTTAATTCATTATATTAATGTGGTTTTGCTCTGAAGGAATGAAACTCCTGATGCTTTTAAAAGCCAGAAAACCCCACAGATATTACGCATCTGTAAACTTCTGCTTAAACATAATTGCCAAAACTTAACAAATAAAGCACTAAACTAAGATGTGCCTCTAAGCAGCTTTGCTACAACCAAGTGTTTGGGGTACTGCATCTCCTGGAATTTCATGGAGCTGCTCCTGCCCACTTCAGAGTGGTTCCACAGTGCCAGATCCTTACATCTGAAGTGACCATCTCCCACCAATCACAGTTTGAGGAATAGAAACCTAAATATCTCTAAGGACCAGATCCTTTACAATTTCACCAGTACCTCAATAAAATTTAGGCAATTGATTTGAGGACTGTTATTCTTAAAGCCTTGCAAACACATCAGTTACAGAAGCACCTAGACTGCCCTGAGCCACAGCCAAGGACCTTTAAAAAGTTCTCTTAAAAAGTGCTAACAGTCTAATTCTACATGCATGCACAATCTTTTTAACAGATTGGCTGGCTCAGTGCTTTACAAACCCATAAGGACAATTAACATCCTGAAAACAGATTTTCCTCTATTTCTAATAACAAGTTAAAGAAAGAAATTGGTCTAAGTGCACATTGCAAAACACAGTGATAGATGATATTTAATGCTGAAGAAAAAGAAATGCTCCAATTTTTTTTTTTTTCAACACATGAAAAAGCTAATACACTTGCCATGGATGATCCAGGATCATCAGTGGAAAGTTCAAGAGGGTATATTACTCTGCATGTACAGTATTCTCCTGAAATTTGGTATATTCTGGCTTCATTCCTTAGATAATATATAAAAAAAGTTCTTGAGAGGATCAATTCCTCCGAAAGTGTTTTGGCATCATATGCAGGCAGGCTCAGCTGTGCTCTTTACTGCATAGTGACCCACCTTCAGCAAGAGAAGACTATTCCAGTCCAAAACATTTCTCATGGGAGACTCCTGACAAGTAGGTAAGTGTTGCCTGTCCTCCCTTACAGAGAACAAATAGCAAAGACAAAACATCAAATCACTCAAATGCTGAATAAAAACGTTTCATCAATGAAAGTCATGGGGGATGACTTCACATTTCTGTAAGGACAGAGCATAGATCCTGCTCAGTTCTTTGAATGAAAATATAGATTCCATGGAAGATCTGAGTGGAATTTTGAAGTGCCTAAAGGCATCTAAATGCAACTTACCAGGAGATGTCTTGCACTGACCTCTATCCCCACGAGACAGTGTTTTCTTTAGAGAGCTGCATACAGAACACTGACCTAAGACACCTGCCTGCCTGGCTTTCCTTCAGCTCTGTAACATCAGTAAGAAGTGTCACATTCTCATTGGTGCAGGAGCAAAGCCTTGTTCTGTGCTCAGGAAGCCACTCCTGTCCTCTCAGTGCACTGAGTCCACAGTGCATTTCTTACAAGGCTGAGCTTTAGCTAGTGCAAGCCTGTGATCCTTCTTTAAGCTCCTAACGTGTTATTACACACTCTCCATGGAATACAGTCCTCTCACTGCTTGGTGCCCACCCTGCTGTGGTGGTGATCTTCCCAAGGCTTCACTCTCCTGACCAGGGAAAGTACAACTGCAGTAATTCTGGCTGCTTGACCGCCCTCCACTCACACTTGAACATGTTCCTTGACTACTTGAGTGTGGTCCTCATGGCTCAATTTGTCTATAATGGGGTTTCATTTATATATCATTCCACACAGTTGGAGGTTTATGGAGAGACAGCACAATTTTCCATCTATTTTCTGCAGATTAACAACGTAGGAAGAAAAAATCTGCGAGAACGTTAAACCTCAGAAGAAATATGAACATTTCCTCAAAAAAATGTGAATTGAAAAAACTCTATCCTGTAACCATTTTACACAGAAATTCTAGCACTTGTCTCAACATTGGATAAAGTAATATTTCCCATATGTCATGTTCTTTTAAAAACATAAGTCTGCAATAAAAAGCTGGATTTCATTACTATTGTTCAAAGCCATTCCATAACACTGGTAACTAGGATTCATCTGTTTGTGTTTGCTTCATAGCAATAAAGTTCTGTAGGGATTAGCCTGACAGAACTCATGCTTTCTGTGGCAAAGCTGGATTCTCAGACAGGCATGCCATCATCAATTCCTACCAAATTAGGGCTCCTCCTGCAGCAGACATGCAACTTCACTAAAAGCTTTTTGATTCTTTTGCTATTATTATTTCACTGAAAATTTGAAGATCTTGTATTATTTGGTGGATTCTGTACCAAATTTCCTTAACCTTTTCTTTAAAGGAAGTGCTTTGTGTAGTTTAGCTGGTAGCCTAGTGGGCTTCTGGATACTGAAAAACAGACCAGTAAATGGAAAGCAGGTAATAGTTTCTCTTTGTATTTGTACCAGATATAGAGACTTAAAATATAAATGACTGACTAGAAGATGATAGAGGTAATTTTCTTCATAGTAGCTAGTGCAACCTTTTGGATTTGTGACCAAAACAGTGTTGAAAACACATGGATATTTTGGTTATTGGTGAACAGTGTCACTCAGCATCAAGGCCAGTGAGGATGCTGGAGGTGCAAAAGTTTTGAGGGGACACAGTCCAGATCAAGTAATGTCATGGTCAGCAATAAAAGCTGTGGGGAAGGAGGAAGAAGGAGAGGCATGTGGAGTGATGGCATTTGTCTTCCCAAAAACTGATCATGCATGATGAAGCCCTGCTTTTCTGGGGATGGCTGAACACCTGCCTGTCCATGGGAAATGGTGAATTAATCCCTTGGTTTGCTTTGCTTGTTGGTGCAGCTTTTGCTTTACCTAGAAAAATTACTTTTCTTAACCCATGAGTTTTTCTACTTTTATCCTTCCAATTCTCTTCCCCATCCCACCAAGGAGGAAGGAGGGAGTGGTTGTGTGGTGTTCGATGCCACAACAGCAGCACTGAAAAAAGAGAAAACATATTACAAATGTTAAAAGGTATTTTCTTCCTTTTTCTGCCTTTTTTTTGGTCAGAAACTTTTGTGACTGGTCAGGAAGTTCGGTTTAAAACAGGATTAAACATGGTAGTTGCTTGAGTTGTCTGGCAAACTGCATTTTGATGATCTCTAACTGGCCCAAAAGCTTGTTTGGACTCTTTTAATATTCTAGAAGTAGAGTGGGATCACAACTGCACAAGACCTTAATAAAACAACACTTTGAACATTGCTTAGTTGAGAATTACTTTCAACTTTTCATTTGCTGTATGAGAACTAGATCTTCTTGTGTCTGCCTCCTCTGCTTGCTGCATCTCCCCAGGGGTTTTTGTGATGCTTGAACACAATATGCATTTTTCAGATAAAAAGCACTTAGAGTTGTTTTTTCCTTTAAGTATGTTGACAACTGTTAAGAAGCAACACAGACTCTGTAATTAGATCCTAATGAATTCTTTGATTCAGAGTCAGTAATTCTTCGCTAAAACAAGTACAAACACTTATGCCATTAGCTCATGCACCCAGAAAGAACCAAGGATCAAACATTCCATCACTCCTGAGAAAGACTGTATTGAACTCCAAGAAGTGTGTGTATTATTTACCATCACATCTAAGTTATATCTACGTCAACTACAGAAGTTGCACTGAACATATTTTTAAGTTCTCTCCTTGATTATGGATTGATTTCAAAAGTTCAGTGTTACATCACATTTCTCTGATGTTCAGAAGGTATCTTGATTTTACTAAGTTCTCCTTCCATCTGCAGTCTCTTTGCCACTTTTCTGACTGTGCTTTTGCAGCTATAGAAATGGAAGGGAAGAAGGCTAGGCTAAGAAGGACTTACAGACATCATCCAATCCATGATGCTGCTCAGTTTGAATCAGCTATACATGGACCATTCCTGACAGCAGTTTGTCAGTCTTGTCTTCAATGACAGGGATGCTACACCCTCACTTGTATGAAGTTCATATTTTTTTTTCTTTCCCAGGCTTTAGGCAGAGACAGGTCAAAAACGTGGATATTGTTCTGTTCAAGCTCTACAGTGAGACTTCACAATGCAAGCTGCCAGTTCTATCCCATAAAAAAGACGTAATTTTTACCTGTTGCAAGTACCGTCATCTAAAAAATATGGATTTGGATTATTCAAGACTCAATGTACTTTTTAGACCCGCCTGATATTCCTTTCTGAATCCCTGCTAAACCTGGATTCTACAATCGCCATGCCTCACCTTAACTGTAAAGAAAAAATTTTATAGGCCCTGAAATTCATTTTTAACACCAGATCCTTATCCATCCAATGTAAGCAATAAATTGCTGTGAGCTTTCAGGATATTTTTACAAGGAAACATGTAGGCAAGCTTAAGAGTCCCAGAGCCACTTTATTCTAACACATGAAGAAAATCTTCCTCTGTGACCTGAGTTATTTGTAACTAGATTCTGCAGATTACAAACATGTCTTTCTAGTTAATATTGGCCTAAACTTCATCCAGAAAGTATCACTGGGTATTCTTTTCACCTCAGAATTCCAGTACTTATGACAACATCTCTTCTCTATTCAGATAGCTTTCAAGTAAGAGTACTGCTCTGAGTTGAATTGATTTATAGAGTTACTTCAAAATCTTATATTTGAAGACTTTTCCTCCCCAACGATTTCACTTCAATTACTTGTGATTAATTAAAAAACTCACAAGCGTGGCGTAGTATACATGACTTTTGTAATGAAAAATACTGTTGAAGATCAGTTCCCATTATTTTTTATGAGGGACATTTTTAACTTTACTTCTCAGAAGCCATTCTCTTCAGCTGAGCAGCTCAGGAAGGACAGGCCCTATGCAAAGGAACTGCTGCTATCCACTGCCCTGAGTGGAACAGACCAGAGCACAATCTGCTCCAAGTATTAGCATCTAATATTGGAATTTTTTAACTCAGAAACAAAAGGCAGCAGCAATCCTTTTCTCTAGGCTAGTCAGTCCAAGAGGGACTTTTACTTTTTTCCCCCTTTCAGTCTAACTACGTATTCTGGCTGTGTAACAAGCTGAGAAGCAGGCACACACCAAGTTTCTGCCATCCACATTGTTTTCTGGGGCTTCCAGGTGCGCACTGGGGATGTAACACCAGCACTGTCCACACAGTCCCAGTGTGTGTGTAGGAGCCCTGGAGTGCACTGCAGTACAACCTAACAGCTGTCTGCAAGTGGCACTGAGCACAGCGACTGCCGTGACTCTCTGAGGTCACCTAGCCTGGTCACTGTCCCCAGCCACACCTTTTCTGCCAGGACTGAGCACTGTATGCTTCATAAAAATGCTGCTTCTATTGGACTCCAATTTTGTTTCAACTTTCATCTTAAGGGTAACAAAAAACTCCTGAATAACCATTTTCCAAGCATGCTGATATATATATATATATATAACAGCTGGACATAAATGAGAAGCTACATACATCAACATACAAACACAGAAAAAGCAGGAATGATGGAGGAATAAAGACAATTAAAGACAGATTTTAGGATTGATGAGGATAACAGGAAGGAAAAACTGCTATGAGAGGATATATCTGGCATCTACTAGGAATGTGCTATTCCTCTTAAACATAAAGACATCCTGATTAAAACAAAGTCAGAACCATCAGCACATACATTGAAGGTAAAAGGATTTCACATCTGAAGAACAACACTCTGCTGATGATACTGAGAAACTTTAGATTATATATTTTTAAGTTGACAGCACATGGTCTAAATTCTTTTCTGCAGTGCAGCTGGCAGTATACTTAATGCCAGAAAATGGCAATCTGCCTGCATGTCAGATGAACAAACATACCCTTTGCAGCTGTTGGAAAAAATGAAAACCAGAACCCTTGAGATTCCACTTAATGATCATCTACAGAATGTCTTTTATTCAGTCCAGTTAGATTTGTGAGTAAGTCTTAATTTGGCCTATCTTTCTGACATCTCAAATACTATCCATTTCTCCAAGTTCAGTACAAATAAAACACATGAACAGGTCCTTCTGTGAAAGCCCTATCACGTCTTTCCCCCTCAGGATGAACACCACTATTCTGCCCATCACTGCCTAAAGCCTGACATCCTTCTTGATGCCAACTACAGAGCATTTGAAAACCAGACCATGCTCGTGGGCAGACCAACTCCCCAGGAGTTGCTATGCTCAGTTCCCCACCTACTGTGATACTCAGACAAGCTTCACTGTGCCAGGTATTCCTACGCTGTCTAAATGGGACTGAGCTTTTCCAGTCAGCAACCTTCTCTTTGTTTTACCTACATGACTCTCATGACACAATTAGATTTTCAAACAAGCTTTTAGCTATTATAATAACACAGGAACAACGAATTATGGAGATGTTAATGTGGGTGGAAATTTAAAAATAAGAATTCTATTTTCATGAGTTCTCATTCAACAGAGGTGACATACCATATTTGCTATCTCATTTACTTCCTCTTTTATATCTTCCATTTCATCTCTCAATTACAGTAAAAATTGAATTGTCTAGTTATTCTTCCTGCCTTACATGCTCTTGATTTGAGTCCTCTTTGTCTGGTTAACACCTAAGAATCAGGAAATCAAGAGGTATTTCTGCCTCCTTTTAGCAGCCATTTGGCAGGCTCAGCTACCTCGTGCAGTCATAAATTTGCACTGAAGGTTCTGCATGTATCTCTGCTAGGAACTTCACCATCAGCCCTCATTCAAGCAACACTGAAACTGTCATTCATGACAGTATATATTTAAACAATGAAAAGTATGATCAGCTTATTAATTGCTGGGAGTGAGAAAACAGATAAACTGCTGTGTTCAGCCAGCATTCCTGCAGCAACTTATCTGGTATGTGTACCTTTTATCATCTTCCAGTTGAATGATATATACAACAGACAGATGGCTGAGACAAATCACAATTAAAAATAACGAAACATTAGTAAATTAAAAAACAAAACCAACATCCCCAACAAACAATTCTGCCTTACCTTTCCTTCTGAAATCAGTGGCAATCAGGAACAGAGCTAGACTCTCACTAGGGCTTTTTGAAAATCTAATCTACAAGCATAAATTTGTGTCAAATTTACAAAATTGCAGTCCTGCTCTGTGCCTTTGATATCTTCTGCAAGAGCTTCATATGGGCACTTTCACCATTACAGCATTGCTGACATCAAATTGCTCACTTGGCCAGACTTCAGCAAGACTCATCTTTCTGTACCCCATGTTCATGTGGGACTAGTAACACTTTTAAGCAATTACATCAAAGCAGCAGCACTGGAGACAGTGAGTAAAGTGTAAGCATCAAGAAATGGAGACAGGAGATCTTAAGGAAATCCACCATGAGAAAAAGAAATGCAGGGGTTTCTCTCTGTTTCAAATAAATGGATACATTTCCAGACACATTTTTCAAACAGAGAACAACAGATGTATCTGTGTTCATCCAGCAGCTGTGTTCAAAAACCAAACAGCAAGCCAAAATTAATTTATTTATTGTCCTAAAAACTGGACACAGTTTAACAGACTGTATCACAGGTAGGTTAGCCTCCAGCCTCCTGTGAAGCTGGGGGAAACCAAACAAATAAACAGGAATGACATAATCTGCACTCTCACTGAAAAATAACTTTGGCCCCTTGAGAGGGACATTTTGTTCACAGGTCCTCACAATGACAGTTGGAGCATATTTTTAATATGAAGGAGGATCTTTATTATGGAAACTACATTTTCACAAAGGGGTTACACAGTTAAAAAGCCTTTTCTTGTAATATTTTAACTATTTAAGACTTCATTTTATTATCTAAAAGGATAGGGTCTTTTCAATCAACCAGTTACAAAAGTAAGTAGACATAAGACACTTTCACAGCAGCAGATGAATTAGTTTCAGCTGAGTTTGCAAAAATCTAAGTATGAGCAAAAGAAATGCTGGATCCCAGCAAATGCAAGTTCTGATTTATCACTTTTAGTCATGTTAGCAACAGCAAAACTGTAGCTCAGAAATTAAAGGAATGACAAATACATGAGCTATGTGTGCCTCTCTGCTCTATAAAAAATATTACTTTGTAACATGTCATTTTTTTTTCATTTGATTAAAATCTAAGATTTTGTATTTGAACTTTAAAAGACTGGAATTACAAAGCAATACATGCTGGCACAGTATAATATTGTCAGAAATTTTTTACACTTCTCAGAAGCATAGAAAATCTAACTTTTTCTATGGCACTTACCTAAATATAACTTCAAGAAGTACCAACACTCCAATTTATATTAAATATCATTTTAGCATGAAAGTATGATATATTTTGGATGAGAAATGCAACACTTTACCTACCTTCACATGTTGAAATCCAGTTTCCTTTCAACCTAAACCACTTTTCTGTATATTTTCAGTTTACTAACAATATTTCCAACATTACACTTCCTATACATAAATATGCAGGCATGGAAGCTTCTGAAGGACTGATTCAGCAGGAAATCTAAGTGTTTAATCCTGCTGTCACTGAAGTGAAAGGGCCATAGATAGATGCATGCTAGAACACACACTGATCAATAGAGCAGCCTGTCTTAGGGGAGTCACCAGTCTCCAACAATTACTGTTTTTCAAAGAAAAGACTGGGAACTCCTGCAATACAGAACTACAGAACACATTGTTCATTTCCTAACCCATTCCAGGTAATAAAAATATTTATGTATTGACTCTCAAAAATGTTTGGAAATGCTAATACTTTAATATATATTTAATAACTTTTAAATCTGAGTTCCAAAACTGCTTTGAACCAACATTTATGAGTTCTCACTGGGGTTTTCAAAGCTGCCACATACATACAGGCAGCTCAGAATGATTTTCACAAGGATCTGACCACCTAGAACTCTTCAGCTTTTCTGAAAGTTCTAATAAATACACCAGTAGCTTCATATTCCTTTCATTCTCATTAAATGACTGTATGTATTTAGGCATGGTATTACACATCACCTGCTTCCTTTCCCCTTTCATTATATTCTGGTTGTTGGGGTTTTATGTTGGGTTTTTCTGGGGGGAGGAGTGTGTGTGATATTATTATTATTATTATTATTATTATTATTATTATTATTATTATTATTAATTGTTTTTATTTTGACTAGGTCCCACTCTTGCTTGTTCTCTTTCTAAATGGAAGGTCTGAAAGTTCTGCAAACCTCTTCCTGGCAAAAGTGTTTCAGGAATATAAAAATCCATGTTATGTCTTCGAGATTAAGAGTTGAGCATTATATTATGATCCTCATTCTTCTCTGTGTTTTGTCACTCACTAAGTGGGAGAGGACTGAGCCACAGAACTACAGCTCCAGCAAAAGGTTCAGGAGCTAGGATCTTTTAGCTTTACTGTCAAAGACTATGTGCCAACTATCTATTTCAGTCCAGCTAATCAATGACATCAACTGCTGCTTTTATCAGTAACAGTATTTTTTTTTTGTGTTCAAATATAAGAGCTTTCCCCATGAAAATAATGTCACTAAAGTATCATATGAAGTTAATTTCAACACACAGGTTAAAGAAAACCCTCACTTTCAGCAAAAGTGGTTAGTACCTGTTCCACCCTTTATTTTTTTAAGAGCTTTAAATACTAACATTACTTAACAAAGAGCACAATAAATAAAAACACAAAGCCACACAACATGCATGAAAAAGAAGGGTTAAAATGCAAGTGTATTTTCACAGACACAAGTCACAGTCATTAAATTAAATTATTACACATACATTATAACTTATTTATTATTTCAAGCTATACAGGCAACATAGCACCAAACAGGAGAAATTTTCTCTAGATGAACATTACACAAGTATTTTGTTTTTGAATTTTGGAAACAAGTATTTGCTTTCATTTTTATCAGAATGACATTAAACAAAATTCACTATCCCAAGTCTGTTTTATGACATTGTTTGGGCAGTGACATCTGCTACCAGTTATCTCTCATAAAGCCCCCCTCCCACTTCCAAAGTTTTAAAAAATTAATAGCAGATGCTAACATCAAGATTTCAGGCAGTGGGATAGTAATTTAATGTGTTGTACTGGCAATGAGGTATTTTGAAGTTCAACATTAGGCAGCAGCAGAAGTAGAGGTAAAAAATTGAAGGTGGTTTCGAAAACCAAGTTCACTGATTCTGAATTCCCTTTTAATATAAAAGATTACTTTTAAAAATATAAATACTTTTTACACATTAGAAAAAGTGAATGAAGGCACTTATTATACATAGTGAGAATTTCTGCATTAAAATGAAAACAAATAAATATTTTACTTATGCAAGTTTGGCCTGCTTCTGCTCCTGGAGAAGTCAATGGGATGCCTGGCAGTAACAACACTGGAAGGGAACTGGGACTATTTCTAAAAAATAGATTCATATACATTAAAACTAATAGCAGATTTCTTCCACTACAGCAAAGACAGAATTACATCTAAATTTTTCTGGACCAACTAAGTAGAAAACTGAACTATAAAGACAGCCACTTTAAAGAATTTATTATCTTATGTGTCTGAGGGGCAGTAAGAAATGGCAGTAACACATTTCTAAGACTTCAGAGTAACTTTGAAAATAATCCATTATTTTTATGTCTATTTTCTCTGAAATCACAAGTAATACTTATGAATTACATACAAATCCTAAGAGTGAGGAAAAGAAAAATAATTAAAATCTTTATTTTATAAACATTTCACACAAACAAAATATAATTATCTTCTGTAAGGAGCTATCTATTCTTTCCAAAGAAACAAGAAGGGATGAGAACCAAACATATTTCAAGTTGAGATGTATCTGGTTAAAATTTTCATGATAAAATTTTATCAATATGTTGGTTGTAACTACCAACACTCATACAAGAACTGATTGCCCAAATGAAATACAAAGCTTCCAAGGTAACATCAACTGCTACCACCAACTGCCTAAGGAGAAACCTTGGTGTTTGGTGCCTGGATCTTCAAGGGTTTTTATAGGAACTGAAAAAGTACAGGGGGCCAAAAAGAAGATCAAACTCCTAAATTTATCAAAATCCTTGTTGTCTAAAAATGTGAACAAACTTTCCTCATTATGCCAAGCCTGAAGGTATTGTCTTCCCTTATAGGAAGAACTTATTCTATTCCTCAAGTGTAATTCCTGCCCAAGCTTCCTAAAATCTTTAGAAAATATATAGAAGTTAAAGATACCTTTAGAATTTGAGATTTACTTGCCTCACATGCATTTGGATAACTGCAGAAACCAGGAGCAGAGGAGTACATTGCCTTTAAGCTTTGTGAGGGTCAGCTCCAGCAGCCACTGACAGACACTAAAAAGTGTAACAGCCAACAGCTGCTAAACTGCAGAGAGCATCAACCAAAATTCTGACTTCAAACCATAAACTGCACCTTCCTTGCAAGGGCCCTTTTGTGCATTTACAATATATATTTTATGTTAATTATGTTGTGTAAAATTAATCAATAAGTATAATAATAATGAAACAAATGTACTTACAAGGCATACTTCTAAAAGTCCTCTGTTCTCAAATATATAGCAAAAGCTAGTGAAAGAAGTTAGAATCACAGAATCATGGGGGTTGGAAAAGACTTCCAAGATCGTTTAGTCTTGCATCACAGTTTCTGCTTAGGTTTCAACACTGGAATCGCACTAGTAGACACAGAAGCTCGATGCATTGCTCACCTGGCACAGAAATATTACTCAATACGCCTACAAAAAATATAAATAGTTATTTGTCTGGTTCTTGCAATCTTATAAAGAAGGGAGTAGGTGTAGATGTGACAAGCTTGAAGACTTTAGCAGCCAGAGAGAATCTATTCATTAACAGTTCCCTATATTAAAGCATATTTTATGCCAGAAATGTGTAAGATAAGCAGGCCATGATCTATTGCTGAACTAATAAATCACTAGTCAGTCATGGCCAAAAAAAGCTGTTCTAGGCTACAACAGCGTTCCTGTGAGTAAAGCTTTTACTGGTCCTTCCTAATAGTCATCCTTAATGAATATATTTTGCTCTGCTTAAACAGCAACAAAAAACAACTAAGTCTCTGTGTTGGCAGCATTCAAACTAGTTAAATAATTAAAATGTGACAGCATATTCAATAGGTGAGCCTGCTTTTATTTCCTGAATCTGCTACATTTGTTTCTGCAGCATGAGACAGTGTGATGAAATTAAATCTTTTATGACACAACCATACAGCTTGTAATCATATATAAAAGAGGTCTCTCTCTCTGATAAATACAATCCATTCTAAACTTGGTTTTTGAAGGATTAAAATGGCTTTTTATGCCACTTGAGAAATAAACCAACATGAAAATCTTTATAAAACTAAGCCATACGCACCATTTAAAATATCTTACAGGTAATCTATTCATGTAGGGCAAACTGAATTATACAGGGAATGAACAGGTTGTGAATAATTCTTGGTCTAAAAGGAAAACAAATATTGAGTTCAAAGGAAATTTTGTGCTGAAGCCCGCTTGTCTTCTCAGCACCTGATGAATAGTAATTAGCGAGATACCACTAGTTATTTGGAAAATAATTAATAAAGATTTGGCTAAACAAGACGCTCTGGTGTCTGCTAAACACAAACCCTAAACTCTGCTTTGCTTAGTGGAAGAAAGAGATAACAGTGGAAAACCATTAAAACAAATTTACGTTTTACAGTCTCTTTGCAATAAATTAGAATACCTTATATAAACAATAGCAATTGTTATAGTTGAAATCGGACTTTTTTTTAAAATGCTGCCATATTAATTCAAAGAGACAAGTTACATAATTTTATTAATAAAAAAGCCCAAATGAGTGTTGTCCCAGACCATCTCCCAGGGATGTCAATGACAGATTTTTTGCTGATTTTGATGAAACCAGAACTGGATCCAACCTCCTTTGATTGCCATGACTCCCCTTAGAATTTAGCATGATAATCAATACTGTTGTCAAATTCACAGCTTGGAAATTATAATGTGCTCTATATTGCAGAGCTTGCTATGATTACTTCAGTATGCTAATAATCTGCTAGTGGCAATTTTAAAGATTAATGGTGATTACAGTAGGCATTTTTACACATTAATAGACAGTGACATATAGACAATAACATGTTATAGTTACATACATAATTATACATAGATAACTTTAATTAGTCCCTGTTTTAAAACCACTAATATAAACTTTTATACACAAATGTACAAGTAATATGAAGTAAAATGTTTGATGACAGAGTATAATAGACATGGGTGTGAGTTATTTTATACTTCAATATACTTTGGGAAAAAAGTAATGCGCTAAAAAGTTTAGCGTGTTTTTGGAAATATAAATACTATGGCATAGTTTACAGCATAAACTTTTAAATTTAAACACATATCAAATTGTAACCCTTTCAAATGGAACACCTATTAGGTACTGTTATCAGTTATGATGACTTCAGGTAATTTTCAAAATATTCCCTATGATTTTTTACAGAGCATGATTCTGCTCCCACTGAAGGAACTCATTTAATTCTGTGACTGCAGGAACAATTGCTTTATAAAACTACATAGACTATATTTCACATGCATTATTATTCCACTGTTATCAAATAAAACAATGACATAAAATCTTTTAAAAGACAAGGGGAAATAGAGTGACAGAAAGAACAATAAAGCAAAAAAATATTATTGAATGCTATCGTACCGATTTCCACGGTCCCCGATGCCAAGAAACATCACCAGGGCAAGAATGCACATTACATTGTGCCATGTTAGGTGGCTTGTCTAGAATTTCACAGTTTTGATCACCCAGCATTTGGCCAGTGGGAAGCTGACAAATGACCAGCCTTGTCTTTATTCCATCTCCACAAGTCTGAGTACACTGAAACACAGAATTTTGTATGCAATAATTTTATTAACAGACATCACATACCATCAAACTAAAACATATAGCAATAATCAGTACACCATATTATTTACTATGTCTATTTCCATATTCCTTGGACACTCTATTCAAGAATAAGGACTTAAAGTCTAATCTCATGTAATTCTCCCACCATTTTATCAAACTACCTTTTTATGGCTTATCAAGTGATTTTCTGCAGCAAGTCTCAGTTACAGACACTCTATTAAGGAGAAGAAATTGTGAGAATAAATGTGCATGTATCTCTTCCTCTCTTTAGTAAGAGGAAAAGATGGAAATATGTCTTAAAAGTAGTTTTCCCTGCCAGACCATGGCAGAAGACTCAGAAAACTCAGATAGTGGGCACACTTTTACACAGTCCAATTTATACAGACTAAGTGTAAAATACTAATAGGATGTGTTTTCTGGGTTTCAGTTTGCCTGTAATCCTTCAATACCAGTTCTCATTCCTAATGAGCTCTTAAAACCAATCTATAATAGTTCAAACTTTTTATTGTATTCTCAATGATTCTAAATAAGAAAAAAACTGCATCACCTCCATGAACTGTATCCCAAGTCTATGGCTATGAACAGAAAAAATAGGACATTCAGACAGACCTTGATAACTGAATGGCTAAATCTGGCCAAAAAAAGGAGAAAAAAGATAAAATAAAGAAGTCACTCAACCAATTTTTCTTCTTTTTTCAATTCCAGTAACTGATTTTCAAAAGCAAGAAAAGTGGGCAAGAATCACAAGAGGTTAGATTAGAACAAATGCAAAAATAATCAGCTTTAAACTCTTTCTGTAGCATTTGAGCAGGAACGTGTAGTCAAAATATGACATCACACAGCATGGAGAAACTATTCCTTGTCCAATAACATAAAATGTGTCATCAAAATGTTCTAACCCAGGCACAACTTTTAGATGCATAATCCCATCTCCATACTTGTAATTTGTAATTACAAGCCAGTAACTACTACTACTCCTTGCAGTTACTATTGTTAGTACCTACGAAATGACATGGAATAAAGTTTCTCTACTGCTTCTTATGCTCTTTTTTTTTTTAGACTAGCTATTGCACTGTGGTTTTTCTGCATACAATCCAGCCTTTTGTAACAGAAATTAATTTTCTATGTCTCAAGATATGTGTTGTGCAACTATATGATTTGTTGATGCATATCCTTAATCTCACACAATACTTCTTTTGGATGTGTATTTACATTACTTATATTTCCACTACAGTTCTGGATTTGATCAAAGTTTAGATAAACAGGCTGAAACTCATCCTTTTTAAATTTTAAACTCAATTAAATAATGAAAAACAAGGTGTTCAGTTCCACTCACAGTCAAATAATTATGTTTCTACTTCTAAGCTTTTGTGGTAAACAATGATCCCTTTTGTAGGTGAAATGCTCTTACTTCTCCCCAGCTCCCAAAGTTCCACTGTGGGCAGGGTCCAGAATCACAGTGTCTCGACTCCAAAGGTTTTGTTGCCTCATCACAGCTACTGGCACTTCTTCCTTCCTCATCTTGACATACTACAACTCGGTGGTGAAATCCACCTGCACAAGTGCTAGAGCACTACCAAAACAGGTAAACATACATTTTGCCATTGCATGAACAAAGAAATGTCAAATATGTTGGTTGAAACAGCTTGGTTTTAAACCTTAACTTTCAGAACTGAAATTTTCAAATAAAAATGACTACTATGTAGAAGTATTTTAAATTTGAAATCACAGAAAAATTACACTTAGAATTTAATATATTCTCAATAACAATAAGAACAAGAATATCAATACTTTTAAAAATTAATGTGCTTCTCTTTTGACCAAATTTGTACTGCAATAACATTTCTAGAAATGTTAACACACATGTGACAGAACAAATTAATATATTCTAAAAAAAATTCTTACTGCTCCCCAGGGTCCAGTTCTCCATTGATATCCTCCCATGGAAGGACGGTTCCACTGGTTTAAATTGTCTTGTGGAGGGTGTATTGGAAGGTAACCTGTTTCTGGAAAATTGCTTGGATGGTCATGTATTTTTGGAACATGATGATAAACTGGTGGACATGGTGGCATGCTACATTCTTGTTCCTTAGGAGGTCGGCCTTCAGGATCACAGTAATTCTCATTGATTTGCTGATGATAGTTGACACAGATGACTTGTCTTGTTACTATTCCACGGTCACACGTAACTGTGCACTGACCAAAAGATTAACACAGTGTTTGTCACAGAACATTGATGATTAATAAACAAATACATTTATATTTACTTTTGACAAGAATGAACATATATTTTGCTTTTTCAAGGGATGCAATTTCAACCACGCTTGCAGAAAAAAAATGAACTCCCAATTTCTAAACAGAGACTTGGCCAATAATCTAAACACACACATTAAAAAATTGTTACAATTAATACTTACAGGGGACCAATTTCCAACTTTCCACTCTCCACATGGGCTAAAGCAGCTTGAAATTTCAGCTGGTCGTGGTAAATGAGCACACAAAGATTCATCTGCTATGTCTCCATGAGCATCTCTACAACTCACATAGCGGGCACGATCGCCCTTCCCACAGGATGCAGAGCACTGTCAGTGAACAATTCAAGGTCATCAAACTTTAGGAGACTAAAACAAGATTATGCAAGCAGCTAAAATACTAACACAGTTTCTGTGGGCTTGGAACAGAATTGCATGGCCTTAATTCTCATGAAGCATTGCAGTATATTTAAGACAGCATTGAAACTATAACATGGAATAATTACAGAGTTGCAAGTAACAACAGAAACATCAGTAACTTCCAGAACACTTTAGTTGTTACACAGGGATGCAATATGTACATCAACTGTTAAAATAAAAAGCGATATTAACAATCCGTTTGCCATGGTGGTTTGTATTAGCAGATTCCACTAAGCCCCTTCTGATGCCTTTATAGCTGAGAAGTTCAAAGTGGACTTAATGAAGAACTGCTGAGTAGCCTCAGTTTATGCACCCTTTACTCCTACTTAGCTAAAAGAGCTGTGCAAAAACATAACTGCATTATATGTTTTGTTAAATATCTCAAGGGATTAATAGACACACCCACATTTTATAGATAATTTAAAATTTTCACATTGCTATCAAGTAAAACTAATTTTCAACATTATTAAAATAAAAAACATTCCATTGAAGAAAATTTATGTAGGAACTGTTTTACTAATGCTTATTTTACAAAAAAGCGTCAAATTAGACCTTTAATGACTTCAACTGTTTAGTATTACTATTCACATAAAATATTTAAATAATATTTTGAAATCAAAGATGTTCTCCATACTTCGAAACTGATCAGGTACATTTAAAATAACACGTCCTCATGCACTGTCAATCATACAAAAACTATTTCACTCAGAACCCCAGCTCCCAGAATTCTGCTTTTTTTCTTATTATTTTTCCTGGTTGAATTTGAAGCACACAGTTTGCTGGGAGTGTCTATCTGCTCCTTAAGAAACAGTTTCTTTTCTTAAGAAAATATTAAAACTCCTTTTTAATCTATCCCAAGCAGATTTCAGTCTGAAAAATATATTAATGAAAGCTTCATGGAAAAATGGGTGAATGAGTGGAGGACTGCTTGGCAAGGTGTGACTGCTACATTACATACTGGGGTCCATGATCCATATCTCCATTGGGTCACCTTCCCTGCATGAACAGGAGGAAGTGAAGTAGTCCATAATTTTGTATTTTCTGGACAAGAGGGCAATTCACATTCCTGCAGGGGTGAGGAAAAAGCTTTTTGGAAGAGCCAAATGTAAAGCAAATGGTTAGCATTAATTAACATGTACATACCATCTTTTACATTTTCCCTGGAATTATTCAAAGACCCTTCATTGAATAGCTTTGTCTTGTTTTAAATTGAGTGTCAAAGAAAATTTAGTTGATCTTAAAACTGCATTAGTAATAACTAATAATATTGGCACTATGAGAAAGAGCAGTTTTGGCCAACTTGTTGGAGAGAAAGGGCATGACAGTGTCCTGCTTCAGAGCCACAGGCAGCACAGAAGGACCAAGCAGAGTCAGTGGCTGTGCTATCCTGTCCTTTATACCTTCAGCTACTGAGAATATAAATTTGCCCAGTTTCAGTCAGTAGCCAAACAGGCACCATACTTAAAAATGCAAAGGATACTCAAACCCAGTGTTTTCACATATAAGCAGAAATAAACTATACCAATTAACTGGCTTTTATATTTAGTAGATTATTAAAGAAGTCGGTTGGGTACCATTTATTAAGCAGGATGGCAAGCCGTGTCCTTACAATATTCTACATGTTGGAGCTTCCCCCACTGCCAAATTACCACAGGCCTTTGGATTTCTTGAAGTCATATACTCCAATGCTTCAATCACATACCAACTTTCAAACATCCAGTCTCATAATTACCCTTCTTTTACTTAATTCCCTTCTCAAAATTTGACATTTGTGAAGAAAAGCATAGAGCTTCAGTATTTTTTTCTCATTTTAGAAGTGATTTCCTCCAAGTTCCCATACAGAGCCAGCAGACAACAGTTCTATTTAGACGCTTTTGACAGAGGAGTAGGGAGGTATTTTTTAACTTACCTGGCTGTCTGCAGGACGAGTGGCAGCGTTGCACTCCCTGTCGTCGCCCACAATAACGCGGTACGTCCCAGTAACACACCTGACCGCGCGCACCTGGTACCCGCGTCCACACGTCACAGTGCACTGTTGAGGCAGGAGTTTCATACACTTGAAATGGTGCTGTTTACAATCAAATTTCATTTTCAATCACATTTTCTACTCTAGAACTCTTTCCAAAATGAATAGGAGTGACTGCTGAGATGGGGCTAGCTTCCTTTGTGGCAGACCATCAGATACTTAACCAGTGTCCATAGCACACCAAAGAGCAGTGCTTGTGCAGGACAAAGCCTTTTTCTCTTTCCCCTTTTCTATCCCCTGGAGGTTGGGAGGAGACATTACAGGACACTGGGCAGGAACACTGCCAGAACACTGACCTAACCTGATCAAAGGGAAAATCCATGCTCTATAACGTCATGCTCAGCAACAAAAACTAGTGAATAGAAAGTAGAGGAGGGGAAAGGGAGGAGTAAGGAGTAGCTTCAAACGAATCACTAACTGCAGCTGTTAAATGTCTTTCCCTTCTATAGAGTTTGACCAGAGTGCACCCAAAGAAGCCACCTAAAACTTTAGATGGCTGAAAATACTATGACACAAATCCTATCCCTATGAATGTTGCGGTTCAAGCACAAGTACTTGTAAAAACTTGGTTGTGAATGGCCGTTACCAGGTGGTACAGCAGAAAAACTGCAATGAAAAGTTCTGCTTCAGTGACATAGATTAGTAAATTACTTGTACAAGCTATTTCAGAGAACTATTTTTCAGTCATAAGAATTTTATCGTGGGACTGAATTAATTTTTTATTTAACTTTTGCATTTAGTTTGTAGAAATGGAAAGTCACCACCTTGTGATCACAAGATTACTCTACATTATGTTAAATAACAGAGTGGTTATCTCTAAGGTTAAAAAGTAAAAGAAATGTCTAAATTAAAAATATACTTAATTTCCAAAGGTATATTTATTCTGTATTTTAATAATAGGTTGAATGTAAAAAGATAAAGATCAGCTGCTATTTGGTTATGACTTCCCACTAACATCCAAGAAACACTGAATAATTTTCTGTTGGTTTGAGCAACCTGATCTTATAAAAGCCACATGAAGTTACCTTACTTTTTTAAATTAATTCTCATTGGTTTACTGACAAAAGTTTCCTTCACAAATTAATTAACTTTTTTCTAGCATTTTAAATCAACTCTGGTTTACATTAGATGAGTGTCACACAGGAACATATTTTTCAACAGCACGTTCACATAAAGAGATAGCAGATCTTTTATCAAGGTAAAACCAAAATGTAATAATAAAATACTAAGTCCTTTCCCCTGCTAATATCAGCATATACATTTCTATGATTCATTGAAGTATATTGTAGATTGAAAGCTGATCTATAGCAATTGAAGCTATCACTTGAATATGCTCACTTACCTACAAATACTTGGTCTTTTACCTGTCTTGTTCATCTGAACAGTTTGCTACCCTCATTTTCATTATTCTGGTGATGCAATACACTGATGTGCAAAAGCATCTTTGGTATTAAGGCTCAGGATCAATTACTATTTTCAGCATTTAACCTATATATGGGTGTTCCTAAATTACAAGTTAGAAAGCCAATATAACCCTGCAAACAAACAAGTGAATCAATTCAACTACAACAACTGCTTAAGATTCAACTGCAATGTTTAAAAAGTATTGACTGATCACAGGCTGAACTATAAAACAAGAAGCCAGGAATCCTTATGTACTCACTGATCCCCAAGGCCCTACTTGCCAAGATGCACATTCATGAAGTTCACACGGTGTTATTGACACTGGTCTGTCATTTGGGTTACAGAAATCATCTCTCAGTTGTTCATCATTAAGTTGGCACCAGACTTGACGATGCTTCATTCCTTTGCCACATGTCACAGGACACTGTAAAATTATTATAAACATCAGTTTGCAGAGACATGAATCTGCATTAATGGCTTCAATTTCTTTTTAGTAACTTCTTGGATTTTAAAAATCACACAAATAACAAAAATATTTCATGAATGTAAGTAGTCCAAATCCTCTATTTTTTAATGAACTTTTCATTTCCTGTTAAGTTCAACTCAAATGCTAATACAAAGAAATTACTCTTCAAATTCTAAAGCTACAAATTATGAAAACTAAGTGCAGATCATTTATTTCCAATACAATAATAGCACATATATCACAGCTTTCACTGGAAAAATGTTTAAACTGTCCACAATTCTTTTATATCCATCTAACCTATAATAAAATTAATATAATTCTATTAAACGGGTGGCTGTATAGTTCTCATTGCTTCATTAAAAAGGAAGGTATGCAAATTACTGGAAATACATTTACTTTACGTATCTTCACTATCTCATTTTCATTTAACAAAATTAAGGAGAAAAATAAATTCTAGGAGTGTTTTACAGAAGTTCCCATGCCATTCATAGATGTGTGATGCGTATCAGACAAATCACAGGACTCTGGAACTTTCATAACCACATGGCTCATGATAAAATAAAACCCCTACACAGTTAATGTATCTTATTTTAATATTGATAACCAGAACCAAATGTACTTTAAGTTTTGCACAGTTTCATTACCTCACTCCAGTCAGAAACCGACCAGCTTGGACATAAGAATTCATTGCAACTCTGTGTTACAACTCTTGCAAGTTCCTGGCATTCTCTGTCAGGAAGATGGCGACCCAAGTTGTTCATACAAAAAGCTTCTCTGGTTCTGACACCTCTCGCACAGCTCCTGGAACACTGTGGTGTATAGTTATGAAACAGGAAACAGAATACAGTAAAACTGGGCCAAATACGTTATCAGTCTTAAAGGTAAAAGACTGTTAGGGTAAAAGGTTAATGATTGCACCAGACAAAAGTGTCCTCCATTTAATCCACAGAATGCTAATATGTTCATTTGAGATAAATTCAGCACTTTGTGTAATAGCTCCAAGATAAAACTCCAATGAAGACAAGACCAAAATTGTACAGAACTAAATTATTAAGACTTGTAAATAAAATACACACCTTTAATTACTAGATCTTTGCTGCTGACATCCAAAACCAAGCTGCAAACAAGCTACCAATTCTTACAAAAATATAAGGAAGTTGCTGAAATTTAAAGGTTGGTATTAACTGATTCTACATATCTGTATTTGTCAAGTACTGCTTCCTTTTAGTTATTAAACTAAAAAATATATAGAGGAATAAAAATTTGGTATGAATGCTAACCAGAACTACAATGATACAATTATAAATTTTTAAATCTGTACCTCTGACCATTCTGTGTAGTGCCAACTTCTTAACATACAGTCACCATGGCAAGGCTCTCTGGCTGCTGGTTTCTGCTGATCAGCACAGTACTTATCATCCACTGGAGCACTGAGTCCTCTTGCAGTAGAGTACTTTATGCAGTGGATCTCAATAGACCGATGTCCTGGGCCGCACTTTGATGTACAGTCACTTTTGCCAACACTGTGCCACCTAAAATGACAAACTGTTGTAGAAAGCTAAATATGTTTTAAAAAATATGACCATGGCAATTAAAACACTCAGAGAATGTATCAAGAACTGTAATGTAAATATAGATATCTGTTTTAGGGAACAAATAAAACTGTAAACTCTATCTCATGACTGGATTTTCAGAGCAATATAAAAGAATTTGACTCATAGGCTTAAAAGAACTTTTTGAATTTAAAGGATCTTTTGTCTTAATCTCCTAGGTGACTTTGACAAATGTAAGCTATAATTCTAACTCTTCACCCTCTGAATATTTCAGTGCAGGCTATCTTGGAGTGCAAAAACACAAGTCTGTTTCAAATTAGTTCCAGTTGTGGGTACAGTTCTGGTGGAAAATGTATTTCATGCAGCAATACAAGTTTTTGTGCCAGAATATACAGAATAGATTCACAATTCTAACAAGAGATTTTGCATTTTACCAATAAAAATTAGAAAAGCACCCTAGTTCTATGTGGAGTTGAAGGTGTAAATATCATGTATAAAGCCATTACACCAACAGATTTGAGGAAAACAAGGAGAGATGGGAAGGATGAGGAAGATAGAGAGGGATGAGGGGACAGAGGATAAAACAATCTTCATTACCTCGTTTCAATGTCAATCAATAAAATCATATAAGACCACAATACCTCCATCAGTTAGGAACCTTTTTTACCTTAATTCACACTCTGTATTACACTCCTCAAAGACACTTGGTACAGTGGGTATAAGTTCACATCTTTGATCAGACACTACCACATGGTCACTTTTACGTATACATGTCATTCTTCTTCTTCGAATACCTTGAAAAGGCATCAAAAGAAGCAAATAAAGGGCTAAAATAAGACTGCCTTATTCCATTCATCATTTAGCAGAAATTAGCACCATTAGCATAAATTGCTGTATACAGCAGAGTCTGCACAAACATGCTCCTTTGTGCAGCTCACTACATTTCAGGTGGATAACAACCTTCCCTTTTTCCACCTCCAGGCTGCCTACAGTGGTCTCACAGGATATCAGATTCCAGAGAACTACAAAAGTGCAACAGTCCTTTTACTCATCAGGCTAAGTATTCCAAACGCATCATGCATGTCCTGCTAATTAACATATTTCCTAAACCACCATGTTAACACAGAAGTTGTAATCCTTTCCCTTAAAGAGGCAGAAAATATGATCACAGGATACCTAAAAGATCTGGAGCTCTGGAAGAAATACCACAGTTAACAGATGTTCTGCCTCTCTAGCACGTAAGCATGTACACAGCCTGACCCAAAACCAGAAGAAACTCATGATCACACATTTTCAGGCTTTTCTAGCACCCACTTAGAGGAGTATTTGTCAAAAATCTGTGTACATACACTTTTATATATATATTTTATAAATGCTGTGGCTTTATATTTATACTGGAATTGACTAGAGAGTAGCTGTTTAAAATAGTCAAATATATCTTTAAACAGCTTCATGCCATGTAGCAGATAATCAAAAAGACAAATAAGTGAATATGAAAGACACCAGACAAATCAGTGATCACCTGGAAACGGTATAATGGAAGCCTAATGAATATTAATAGACATACAATACCACTTTATAAGAATGTATTAGATTTGATTCACCCTTTTTTAATAAACTGCTCCTATGTCTCCAAATGTAGATTTGAATATAGAATTGTACTACATAAGTATTAAAAATAGCAAAAACAAAAATCAGAAGCTATTCTGTCCTTAAAGGCTCTGTGAACTTAAGCTTACTGAGGGTAACAAGTTTCTTCCTTATAAGTAATGGCAAAATGTCAGAGAACTTAAGATGAGTCCCTTGCTTAATCCCATCAGCTCTTTGGTTCTGGTGAAAAAAATACTTCACAGTACCTTGGCACATCCTGCTGCAGTCTTGCCAAGGTCCATAAGGGTCCCATGTAAACAGTTCACTTCCATCTTCTATTGGGACATTGAATGAGTAACGCACATCAGGGTTGTACAAATTCCCTACACACAAAACCTTAATTGAGATAAAATGATAGCTGTTTTTCAGTGAATTTGAACGTAAAATTATGAGCATAATGATCATGTAGGAAACTTTCAAACTTATGAAAAAAGTAACATGCACCTGTAAGGTTAGTTCTTCTTCAACTCTATCAGTGCTGTTAATTCGTTCTATTGTACTGTTTGAACCACTGTACTCAAAAATGGCTCCTTGTATATTGATTTCTTTTTTTGACATGCTTACAACGAAATTTCCATTCAAGATAAAATTTCCGTGGGTATCTGATAAAGCTGTAAGTGAAATAAAATATTGGAAATCTATTTAGTTAAAAGATTCTATCAATAAAACCTCACCAACACGTAGCTTTATTTTAGTCAATGTAAAATGTTGTATCAAACAGTTCAAATTAATGAATTCAATCCTAATCATCAGTAGCTTTCACCTGAGCAGTGGTCATGGATTTTCTAAGCCATGGATTTTCTCTGCATTATAGTAATTAAATAATATTTATTCTGATGAAGGGCTGACTGCAGTCCTGACTTTTAAATTTGGCTAGGTTCTTTTACTGCAGAAGGAAACAATAATTATTGGTATTTCTGCCCTACTCTACAGATCACATCCTTGTATTCGCTACAGCTTCTTCTAGTTATGTGGGTTTTGAAAGTAAACTTGAAAATAAAAATAAATTATTAAGCATTTGTGATAATAATTTAATACAAGTACCTATTGGCAATAATAAAGATTAATGACAAGTTAAACATTTTCAAAATAAGGTAAAATTTGTAGTACAAGATGCTATTCAGGCATGACTACACTTGAAATGGAAGCTAATGTCAGGGGGCGAGGGTTGTTTCTGGGCAACAGGTGGCAAGGAAAACATTTTGAGAATTCTGAAGTTTGTTGGCTAGGATGACAACAGAAGAAGAGATAGAAGGTAAATATGCATCAATATTTTTTCAGGCACTTCAGACACAATGTAACTACTGTGAAATAGAACAACCAAGATTTTTGGTAGGATGTACTTATGAATTCTTTACTGCCCCCACACACTCGCACATCTATCAGCATGTGACTACCTTTATACTCTTTATGTCCCAGACATAACAGAAAGAGAGATATGTGAGACAACTGGCAAGTTTGCTGATGGTCAGACTGCTTTGTTCATAAACGAAGTGTATGCTTCCAAGATTTAAAACAACAAATATATGCATTATTGCTGAGTTCACTTGTGACATTCCAATTAACATTACGACAACAAAGTAAAAAACTGAGATAATGATGCAAGGTGCTATAATTCTTATTATCTGATGAATGAACATACTCATATAAGAACTAGAAATCTTAACAACATCTCACTGATTTATCTACTAGTTTTCTTAAAACTAGTATCTACAGAGAGACTCAGGCCAATGAATATAAAAAATAATTATAATCCAACATATTTATCAGACTTCTCATAATATATATCCAGAGCAGATCTCTGTCAAAAGCACAAAACCTATCCATCAATGTTGTACAATGGAGGCTTTTACCAAGGTAGTTGTCATCTTCAGGTTTCCCTGAGTAGCTGTGCTGTTGAATATCAATGTTTGTTGCTCCTTTGGGAATATTTACTACAACATTGTAACCTGCAAGTTAATTATATACAAAATTAGTCAACTATTAGTAAATATGAAAATATTTTTTTATTCACAAAACCCTACAGTGCACCAGAGACAACCAATACCAAATGCCTTCACGTGTTAGGTGTTAGGTTCTGTGCTCAGATATGCGAATTCAATTCTTTAGCACTAACATGAGCTCAACCTACTCAGAAAAATCACTAGAGAGCAGAACTACTCTAGAAAGCAGTCAAGTATATCAAGAGGGACACAGGAAACACTGTGACTGCTCAAAATTTAAACTTTTACAGAAATCAGGGTAAGCCACTTAACATGAAACATCTCCATTCCCCGTTTATGTGACTGAGGTAGCTTTTCTTCCACAAGAATATTTCAAGACAACACACTAAAGAATGAGTCTTAAGTACTAAAATATTGCAGTGTTGCAGGCCATATGCATAGGTAGACACAGCTGTTAAACTAGCCATGCTTGATGCACCTTCTTCTGCTTAAAATGTTGAGTTCACTCCCTTCAAAATACAAATGCTTCACAAATGAGTAACCATTTCTTGTAATATCTCCAAGTAATATTATGGTAGTGTTGCCACCAGGTAACAAAATAAGGAGCATCAAGATCTACTTTTTAAAAAAGTCATGCTGCACGTAAACCTAGATTAAAAAATCCAAACGTGTTTCTCACAGATGCTAACTGCGGATTCAAAAGGACACTTATGGCTGAGAAAAACAGAGTATGGCAAACATTGGAAACAAAGAATAAATACAAACATGGAACCTGAGGTATTAATAAAAATTTTGATAATTTTTCCACTTATTTCACTGTGCTTAACAATATTACTGTGGCTTTAGTTAATGCACCTCTGTGGTAAGAATTTAAATGGCACTATCCTTTTCATTTTGTACTGGGTTTGACTGGGATAGAGTTACTTCTCTTCACAGTAGCTGGCAGGGGATGTGTTTTGGATTTGTGCTCGAAAATGTCAATAATTCAGGGATGTTCCAGTTATTGCCGAGCACAGCTTACAGAGTCAAGGCCTTTTCTGCCTCTCACCCCACTGCTTCAGTGAGGAGGCTGGGGGTGCACAAGGAGTTGTGAGGGGATACAGATGGACCCCAGCTGACCACAGGGATATCCCAGACCATATGACCTTATGCTGGGCACATAAAACTGAGGAAAGAAGGGAGGGGGGATGTTCAGAGTGATGGCATTTGTCTTCTCAATTCATGTCATGCATGACAGAGCCCTTCTTTCCTGGCTGGACACCTGCCGGCCCATGGAAGTGGTGAACCAATTCTTGCTTTGTTTTGTGTGCACAGCTTTTGCTTTACCTATTCAACTCTCTTTATCTGAATCATCTGAGTTTTCTCCCTTTTATTCTTCCAGTTCTCTCTCCCATCCCACTGGGAGGTAGTGAGTCAGTGACTGCCTGTGTGTTTCCAGCTAGGGTTAAGCCATGACAAATTTCATAATTCATTAACTTCCAAGTGCTTTTAATCTATTAAAACCATGCCATGCATTTAAATGAAGATTTAATCTAATTACAGGTCCATCACGTTTACCAGCTGGGGGCAGCACTGCAATTGCAAATTGACAAGATGAATGCTCTGGATAAATACACAGTTTGTCAATCTTTCAACATACTGGGAAGAAAACCAAAACACAGTTTAAAAAGCCCCTCATCTCACACACTGAAGACCTTGTGGTAATAGAATGAAAGAAGACAAAATACAGCAGGAAACTATAAACAAAATTGCATAGCATGTTGTCAAGGATACACACAGAGAATAAATCACACACTAAGGCATTGAGAATGACCATTTTCCAAGAAAGCCTCAGATACTCTAATTTGATGCAATAATAATAGCCAACATAGTAATAATGTGTACATAATCAGATTACCATCTCCTAAAATGGAAGCCAAGTAAATTAGTATTTTTCTGTAATGAATTTTTGATTATTTCTTCACTACTGCTTACACAGTTACTGACATCATCATAACTGCATGAATATAAGCACACACCACAGGCTGCTATTATCACTTCCAAATTCTGCTTTAGTAAAATGGCTCATTTCAGTTTGAAAGGGAACCAAATGAAGTTAAAAGAAAAAGATCAAGCGCACATCAGCATACTCAGCTTGTGATCCTAACTCAGAATTTTTTTGGAAAATAGTATCTCCTCAGACAATGCCTTCAGCCACTAGCCTAGGGATGACTTAGACCTCCCATGGACACTGGAGTTTTAGTGATCAGCTAAGTACAATTTCTTGTTTGCATGGCTGTCTTCCTACTTGAGCACATCCTGTGATAATCCCAAATGTTCAGCATACTGTTCATTGGTATAACACAGTATTCTCTCTTATATGGTATAATTCAAGAATTTGAACACAATTTACCATTCCACTAACTATAAAACCAAATAATAACTCAAGATTTTCCTCATCCCAAAACATGGGCATTTCTCTCATCTCTAACTTCAATTCAAAGCAAGTAAGTCTGTCACTATGGAAAGTCATTAAATAGGAGAGAGTGACAGTCTTGACCATATTTACATAATGACAGTTTCACATAAGGGTCACTTGATTTGTAACAAATGTGTGTGTGACAAAGTTCATGTGCTATCTATAAACAACTTCTCAGGACAGACACAAGAAAAAATACATGTATTTGTATGGCAAGGGGAGCTGTATAATTTTTTTGGAATTTTTGATGGGTGTGTGCCTCCTGCCAGGAGAAAAAGAAAATCCAACAGGATATTTTCTCTTCAGCAACAAGCAACAACCTCTTTGTTCTATGAAGATCAGTCTTGGTAGCTCTCCAGTATCATTTTCACTTCACCTGTGATCTCTTTCAACCAGTGAAGTGGAATGAAGGAGCCTCTAGGCTGGTATTAACCTGTGACTTCTATCCCTGTGTTCTGTGCTCTAACTACTTAACTGCACTGCTACACACATACAGCAGTCTCTCCATACTTCAGAGGAAAGTCTACATATAGAACTATCGGTATCTCTATCAGAGAAACTAAATCAAATAAATAAGAAATACCAGGGTTATTCAGAACTTTCTCATTCACTGCTGTCAATGAGAAGGAAATAAATATTGCTACCCCTGTTCTCTGGAAGGAGGAGGCTCACATTTCACAAGCTGTATTTTTCACTCAAGGAGAAAAGGAACCTTATCAGCTGCTCATAACACAAACTTCTTGCCATCTCTTTACACAACCAAAACAAGACATTGTAATATGTCCTTCAGCTGCAAAGTTTCAGACTAGAGAATGCAAAGTACAAAGCAGGAAGCATTCATTCTTTTAAAGTACTTTTACTCTCATAATTTCTTTTATTTTTGGCTTTGATCTTTGAGGAGATTGATTTTTTTTCACTTGAATGAGTTAGTATGTCATAGTTTTTGCCCCTATATCCTTGAGAGAGAATGTGACTGAGAATCAAAAATATTTTTGTTGATAGAGTCCCTAGAGATCATACACTGAAATCCTGCTTCCTTAAATATAAAGAATATTTTCTCAGCCATAGCGAAGTGTGCATTAAGATTTAAAAAAAGGTAAAACAAACATACCATAATGAGCACTGTTGAAAGTACCTGCAAGTGTCTTGCAAGAAGAATTATCTCCACCACAGATTCCACATTTGTCTCTCCTTGCCTTTGAATTCAAAACATGATCACAGCCTGCTTGCTACAAAAAAATAACAAAAATAAAAAGGCCCTGTGTCACTCAGCCCAATGGAAAACAATGAAAACAAATAAGGTAAGCTTCCCACTACCCCAAAATATTGTTATTCACTGTATATATCTAGTCTTCCTTGACAACTCATTAAAAGCCATCAATGGTTTTGGATTCTGCAATACAAGGGCAAAATAGAATGGTGCAATCCCAATACACTCCATCTGTCAAGAACTGCATAAGAATACATAACAGTACATAAAGATTTTGTATTTTAAAAATCAGCATAATCTATAAATTTTAATTTATATTTACATTAAAAGTCTTGGAAGTCTAAAAGCAGTATGTATATATACAAGGCCATCAATTCATTTAAAGTCTGTCATTACTGAAAAGAAGCAAAGGAATACACATAGACTGTGCTGGTTAAACTAACATAAGCACAATTTTTTTTAATGTATCTTTACTTAAACTTCCAGGGTGTTTTTGAACTATGATAAACAGGACAATTCTTTGTCATTTCCTCTTTATTCAACCATATAAAAATAAGCTATATTTTCTCCTCATTCTGAATTTGCTCAGTTTCACTGCAAGCAGCAAAACCTCAACAAGACTTGACAAAAATTGAATTGTTAAAATATAGCACCTTGCTTCACCCAACAAACTCTCGTGGCTATGCCATAGCTGCTACTAAGCAAAGGGTGCTGAACTGATTTAAGGGTCAGTTCCTCCTGATTTTACAGCAAAATAATAATTACATAATCTATCTACTCTTGGATTTTCTACTATTTACTTCTTTAGTAACAGAAATACAATGCTAATAATCACACAGCATGCTTCTTTCCTCTGTTTATGCTCATTTTGGATCTCACTGCTCACTTGAACAATATTCACTCTCACATATGAGGCTTAATGAGGCAAGACTGTGGGTCTTCAGGTTCAACTATATGCTCTTAACTTAATTGCTTCCATTTCCAGATCTTTAATTTGATAGGTAATAAAATTAGCTTAAGTGAACTCAGAACATAATATTATCAGTAATGTGCATTTGTATTAATATTTAATATCTACTTTACCACCTGTTAAAATTGATTTTAATAATTAATAAGTTTAGATTTAAATACCCTGCATAAGCCTTGAACACAAAGGTCATTGGTTTCTGCTCCACAGGGAGTACCATCAGCAACTCTGTCCTTCAGCTGATAGTAGGAAGTTGTTCCAGAAACTCGGCAAAAAAGTTTACAGCGATCTTTCATAGAAACTGGAAAGAAAATCCAAGAGGTTTCTTGTCTGTTTTAAAACTTTATTTAAAGTAGCATTTTCATAGTTTTAATTGAAAAGATGTGTAATTACTTACTACCACTGTATTTTGGAAGCCAGCGAACAGCAGAGGTAAGACCGTTGATATTAAAGTGTTTGCCATCAAATTCAGAGCACTGCTGCTCCCGAAAATCTTTTTTGCCTTTTGGACATGAATCAGTATTACATGACCGAAATTTCATCCTGCGACCAACACAGTACTTTCCTCCATTTTTTGGCCTAAAAAAAAAGAGAAATGTAAAACACACTAATTTTCTAAAGTTGCTGTTTTCCATGAAAAGCAGCCTCAGCCACTGATCTAAAGAAGAAAATCTCACACAGCAACCTGTCAGCTGTGTAACTGACCTGCACACACATTCAGCTTCTACTGTGCATTCAATTTTACCCAAAATAGACCCAATCCTTGTAAAATACTGTTGCTGAGGTGGTAATCTTGCTACAGATGTTTATTAATGCATTATTATTTTTACTTCTCTTACAGCTATAACTATTTTGCCTGGCAAAAGCATTAATAATTTTAATGCTTTTATCAATTTAGCTGAGATTATATTCATATTTTTACACAAGCAGCATCTCCCTCAGTAATTTGAAATTATTATTTTACAGAGTGACAAAGAAAGAAGACAATTAGAAACTGGCACAGTCTTTTCTGCAGGCCTAATATTGGTTTCACTTTGGGGATCAAAAGAATAAAAAGGGAAAATTGTGGAAAATACCCCATTTACTATAAAGTTTAAAATACATTTTAACAGTTATAAACCCTGACACAAAATAAGTCAGTATTAGTATGTTCTTGGGGAAGCAAAAAGGAATAAATCAACAGCATATTAATACTACCAATCACTACAGACTGAAAGAGGCATTATCTAATGGCAATCTAGTCTACTGCCTCTTACTTATCAGAGAAAATAAAAGAACCTGGGCCATTTGATTTAAGTTCATTTATCCTACTGATAATATCAGGCTGACATGACTTCCTAGAAAAACCCTGAAACTACTCAGGCATCGTCTGCAAGAATGGATAATATTGTTGAAAGATACGAGTAATCTAAAAGTCCTCTGCATATTAGAGTCTGCAAACTTCTCTCTTTCCAAACATGGCTGAAACAAACACTTTTTGTTGGTGCTTCAAACTGATCTGCATAGCCCAAAATACCTGTATTTTATTTTGAGTCAACCCATAAATTTTTAATATCTTCATTATGTAAATGTAAAATACATTATAACATAATAAAAAACGTAAAACACAATTAAAAAAACATACTCTGGTCGATTACATAGCCTGGTGGTGCTCTTGATTCCACCTCCACAAGTTCTTGAACATGAGCTGTAAGGTCCCCATGGTCCCCATTCTCCATCTACAGGACGCAGCTCCATTTCTCTGCTCACACAAATTCCATGACGGCAGTGCTGCACAGTCGACAAACGAAATAAAATTTATAAATCAAGCAAAAGATTACTGTATATTTTAGGCACAAAAACCCCAAAATTTAGGCGCTCGCTACTCTTATGTGGATATTTTCTAAAATGTTCAATTCCCTTTAAGATGACTTACTCAGTAGTCTTTTTTTAAAAAATGCTATCTAGAATTCTTTGATTGCTAGGAAATCTACCGGATATTGAATATTTATCTGTCTTGCCACTTTATCCAAATGTCTCTAAAAGATCTTGAATTCCTGATACATTTTCATACATAAAGTTCAAAAATTGATTTACAACTGTCATTTATGTACAATATTTTTCAGTTTAATTTTGAATTCGTGCTGATACAAAAAGTGAAAAGTTATAAGAAACCATCAAGAAATTCAGGGTGTTTTCAACATCTCAAAAGCTAACTATCTAGTGGGATTGTTTGGAAAAAGCAGACAAGCATTTAAGACCTTGATTATGTAAAGTTAAGATGATGCTATAGATGCATTCTTGAACTAAGACTTTCACATTTACAACAAAAGGTATAAAATATTTTAATTTACTTATATTTTATGTTTTTTATGGGTTTTTTCCCTCTAATTTAATAAAGTTATTACCATTAAAATGGAATTAATAGTTAATTTTTTAAAAAAATAGCAAAGAAATAATTTTTAAAGCAATATACTACAGTGCAATGCCTATTCTGTTACTTTAGATGTTATTCTTGGTGAAGAATGAACAACTTCCACTAAAAAATTACAAAAAGGAGGAATTTTCATTATATCTGCTGGGATTTACATGATTGAGAAGACAGACTGCAAGACTATTTTGTTGTGGTCATGTTAGTTATGAGACTTCACCAGGCTGTAACTGTAAACTTCTATTATTTATAGAAAGTAATTATCTTTTTTTTTCCCCACAAGCATCAATCTCTTGCTTTTAGAGTGTTTACTATCCCCATTCCTGACTGCAAATATGTGTCCACCTCAGTGGTTATTCAAGAGGTACATGACCAAAAAGTCTAAATGAGAATCTTATGATTGGTGCATGTGTGACTTTTCCCAAAGAATCCGCAGGAATTACCAGGACTAATCCTACTGATGACTTACAGAAGTTGGAATTCTAATTCACTTGTATCCTTTAGAAAATCCCAAGTAGTATGTTTGATCACAACATAGTGGAATAGTTTACATACTAAAATAGAATATTTATGAGATCCTATAAATTCAGCATTATATATCCTGTTGAATTCTATGTGGAAAATGTGTCAACTTTGTCCTTGACTTCAAACACCTTCTGAGGCATCAAAGACTGCCCTCATCTGGAGACAAGACACTGGCCAGGACTGAATACATGGGATCGCGCTCATACATAATAGAGAGAATTCTTTATTTTAGATGCCTGTTTGCAGACTCAGGATTAGACTATCCATCAATTACGTTTGTTGTCAGGAGGGATTCTGCTAGTCATATTGACAGGGAGTGTCTCATTTCATCTTTCCCTGCAGGAAATACAGTATATGGATCAGTCCCTAGAGCAGGCTATATCAACTCAACTGCTTGTTATTTCTGAAGTCTAGGCTTTGCCTCTCTGCAGGACAAAACAGCCTCAAATTACGCTAGAAGGATTTTGATAAATAAAGTCTCTGGCACATAAAACAATTTAAGAACCTCTGATACAAAAAAAATTAAATAATAAAACAAGTACTAAACCTTTTTTTACAATTAATTTAAACGTTACACAGAATTTCTTAAGAGTTATTTCAAATTTATTGTAGAAACTACCAAGAAACCAACTTCGCTGAACACACAAAAATTGTGTGTCTTTCTGAATATAGCTGACTGGCACAAAAATCTTGTTCAGTGGTTTTATCACTGTCTAAAATAACTCCTAGATACAATTTTTTCCTAATTAGTATATGCTTTTGTTATATTGATACTTATATTCACATGCTATCAACCATTTTGTTCTCAAAATAGAAATCTGTCACAGAATCAGGTTCTCTTTTCAGGCTTCTGCCTGAGTTCCTAATCCAATTTGATGACAAAATTGCCTGCCTGCATAAATCCTTGTCACACCAACTCTTGCCATATTTTTTAGGCTGTGAGTGCCTTCCCCTAAGAATATAATCATTCCAGGTGATTCTCAAACCCAAAGCAAATGCAGAAAAAAAGGTAGATCTTGGCACAGAACTGTGTAAACAATCCAGTCAATTGGCCAGATCATCACTTAACACTAAACTAATGCTTTACCTTAAAACCAAAAAGCCACCATTATATAACTGCATATGAATTCTCACTGGAGTGCTTACTGTTATTTTATATATTTTTTTTTCAAGATGGCCTTCAGGTACCTTTACATCCAAGCCTTCTAGCACCTAACATCAAATTCCTAGCAATCAAAGGCAGACTTTCTATAGTCCATCCATTAGGTAAATGAGGAACATTAACAACTTGCCTTTCCAAGAACTGTCCTTAGCATCTTAGGAAATAATTTTTTACACTATAGACTGAAGAGTCTAAATCCTCCTTCACAAAATGAATACTGCATCCTAATACAGACAGTGACCTAGCACTTATGTCCTTCTTCCATCCAGAAAACCATGTACAATAACTTGAAGGAGGATTTCAAGAAAAGAGTCGTAAAACAGAATTTTATACCCACAACAATATAATTTTGATCTATAAAAATGCAAAGCATATGCTCACATCTGGGATTTTAATAGCTTATTCAACAAACTTGTCTCAGCTATTAGTCTGCTGCATTCCTACAGAAGCAACATGATGAAGTCACAGTAGAAAACTCCAGCACCAGACATGTTCCAGATATTCCTCTGTGTTCGTTTGAATCATTGCTTCACTGAGAATAGTATGATATTCAGAGCTTTCATAAATTTAAATATAATTGCTAACAATTTTTTTCTACATTTTTTATGGCAAATATAGCACATGCATCATGTAAAGTGGGTATCACACATAATTCCAAACATACAGATTGCAGCAAGTGGCAAGGCTGCTCTAGTCAAGATCAATGGATGGTTTTCTGTCAAAAAACCTAGAAATGCTACAAATTTGGAATCAATAAACCTATGGGTACCCAATTTTTTTTTATTAATAATCTCCTTATAATAAGCACTTTGAGTCTTTCCTGTGGTTTAACCTCTGACTTGATAAATTTAGAGAGCTTCCAATTTATCTCTTACTGAACTTGCTAAATTTCCAGGAAAGCAACCTTGAGAGAAATTATTGAAGCATTGACAGGCGACGCTCAACCTTGACTGGATCTAGGAGAGTGGTTGATGTACGCAGAACAGGACTAGAGCTCCTCTGAAACCAAGCATTCCCCACACAGCCCACCAGGATGAGAAGTGGGACCCTAAGGCACATAAAAGGAGCTAAGCCAGAGCAGTTAGTAAAATGAGCATACAAGGCAGAAGACATGGAGCTTGGAAAGACATCTAACTGAAGGTGTCACCACAGCATCTCAGGTCTTTATCTCTGTGGCATGGATTCCCAGACGAGTCTACATTTATTACTCAAATGACATTATCTACAAAACCCACACTATTTGAATCTTTTCAATGCTTTCAAATTTTTCTTGCAAAAAAATTGCATACTTTATTTCTCCCTTAAAACTTCTAATTTTTCTGAAATTATAGCTCATAGAAAAATATTTCACAGAAATCCCAGTTTACAGAAAAAAAATTACGGTTTGAGCCCATACTTTACTCTATTCTTACAGTTCAAGATCTGCTGCTGCTTTCCAGATGGTGAACATATTCCCCTATCCCTAACTCTGATAAAATCCACCTGACTTTTTTATACTTACTTTACATATATACACATGAAATGATTTATTCTTTCAGATTCAGTATCTTCATGTATTACATTAAGGAGGTAGTCAAGCTATGCAACAATTTTTAATAATAATCAATAAATGGGTACTACCTGGAAGTGAAGAACAGCAAACATACTTCAGAATTAGATGGGTATTTCTTTTACTGTTCAAAGCAATTTTTTTTGCTCTGCATCCCCATTCTCAGTTCTCCCTGTATCCCTGTCTTTTATGCCAAAAGGACTAGGACAAAATCCAAATTTACCTGATAGGTATTCTGAATATTTTTAGATGCTATCTCAACATACATTACATACCTACAGTGAATAGAATTAACACGTCTCTAAAACACAAAAAGGCCCATGCTTTCCAATCCAACTGTTACCTGTATCATGTGAATTCCTTCTTGCTGTTAAAGAGATTTTTCAAAACTTCAGTGACAGGGTTTTTTTTCAATGTTTAAGTGTCAAACTGCCATTACATAGAACACAGGGATATCTCCAAGATATGGAAAAGTTTGGGTCAGAATCATATAGCTACCTCCTACCTCTCCATTCCAATGCTCAAGGAATCAAGAGAATATGGGAATATTTCTATATTCCTCAGGAATCCAGGAAGGACCAGAGTGCAACCGTTTGGAGTGCCTCAAAAAACTAATACTAAACTACTCACACTATTGGGTATTTCTGCTGTTACTTTCACAGCAATAAAGGCTTGTTCTGAGAATGTCACTCCTGGAAGATAGGCGGCTTCAACAACTTTTCTTCTTTGGAGGCAGGGGTTTTTTTGACTCAGATATGCTTCACTAAATCCAATTGTTAGAGCAGTCCATAGAGCAAGATCCATTATGACGTGGCATTTGAAATCTGAGTTTAAAAGGTTGATACTAAAATAACAAATGCCTTAAAAGTATCTTTTCTGTATTCATCACAGCAATAATGTTGCAAATGCCAAATATAAACCAATTCAGCTTGCTGGAAAATATTAATTACAATTAATAGTCACCATGTCTTATGCCAAGTAACATCAGCAGGCACTTGCAGTCTGAGCTTGAGAAGAGCTGTCCCTTAGTCAGGAACAGATGACAATTTGTCAGATTAATTAATTGCTGTTCTTTCTTACATCTTTCAGAGGTCATGACTGTAATTAGCTCCTTACTTCCTAGAGAAAAATGGTTCCACTGCACTAATTACATAAAATAGGTTTTTGTATTCTTATATAAAAGAAATCCTCTGATGTTGGCAAATTAGAGTCAATTTAACTGAAGATTACAAATGAAGTCTACATAAAAGATGAACTTCCTTTCTGATGAGTGACTCACTGAAAAATGGGTTAAACATTGTAACACCAATAGCATGCATAGGCTATAATCAAGCAAAGCTTCCACTACAGCCTTCAAGTAGATTTTTCTAATCTTGCAAGACAAGATTAGAAGAAGCCATTTGAGACAGTTTACCCACTAAATTTGTTATCCATTAAGACACTATTTTCAAATTCCTCACTAATATTGTCTTACCAAACACAGAACCTTTAAAGATTAAAAGTTATTGGGGGAAATTTAGAAATAATTGAGTGAAATGTAGCAGCCTATTATACATAGAAATTAGAGTTTTTAATCATTTTTGAACATATAAAATTATTTTTTAAAAAATTAGCATTGCACCCACAGCCCCTGAAGCTGCTAAAGCGCAGTACTATCTAAAAGCAGCTCAACATCATAAACCAACCACATGTAAGATAATCACTGTCATACCTGACCATGTAAAAAATCTCAAAAATATTTATTATCACAACACCCTGACAAGTAAAAAATACTTCTGTTTGCTGGTGGTGAAGTGAGACATGAAGAAGCCAAATACTAGATCAGTAAAGTACTTAAGCACCTGATATCTGTTCACTTCCCAAACTATGCAAAGCCAAAACTCAAAGCTTCAAATCTTCACTGGAAACTGGATACAACTAGCCTCCATCATTACTTCTGTTTCTATCAATGTTCTATAAGTGCCTTGACTATATCTACTAATTAAATATTTATGACCCTTATGGACAGCCCAAGAAAGGCTATATTGTCCAAGTTTATAGATCAGGATCTGCATTCAAAAACTTGCAAATGAGGAAGCAGTGAGTGGCACCCTTAGAACCCAAAAACTCTTTACCAAATAAACCAATGACCAAATATAGGAAACACAGTTTCCACTTCTTTTTTTTTTAAAATTGTCAAAGCATTCAATCCATACTTCAAGCAGCCAGGCAGTCTTACACATTGGGGTATAAATGAGAAGAGATATCCTGCTTTTAGCACTGAACAGACCCAGGTATCCTGAATTATGTTACATTAGGCAAGACAGAAAATGCACACAAATTATGTGTGTTTAAGGCATTTCCTGGAGTGGGTGAAGAGGTACTGACACATGGTTTTATATTTTCTCTCAAACAGATACAACAGATACAAATAACTACTGAGACCAGATGTTAATCCAAAAGACTCCCTCTTTACAAAAAAGCACACACCTAAGTACCTAAGTGACTCATACTTAATTTGTTCTCCTTCTATGAACAGCCTCAACAAGATGAACTGGGGGAAACACACTTCAGGGATGTCATATTTCAGATAATTCTACTTTGGACACTACTCATCAGGAAAAAACAAACTTATTATGCATGAGCTGAACATTTCAAACAGATATCAACTTTTCCCTAGCTTCTTTCACCTATTTTTAACCAGTGTGGCATGTATAAACTTTAATAATTACTCTGAACAGACAAACTGTGGAGTTTTATGTCACAAGATTACAGAACTAAGAGAAACTGCAGATATAGTCAGTAATTTTCACACAATCAATATTCTATAGGCACAGTATTGCCACACAACAAGCACTGATTTTTCTTAACTACATCCAAAATCACAAGACTGAGAAACAAAACAAGGCTTACCATTCCTACGCCACAAACTGTTCCATCAGCCAAAGGCATGTGCTGAGTACGACAACCCTTGTGAACACCTTCTGTGCTTGTGCACCATAAACGTTTGCATTGTTTCTAGAAAGAAAACCAGATTACTTTTGTTGCACCTGCAATACCATTTTAGACATTAGCTGTGATTATTTTTATTTTCCCATACTGTGCAGGCTTAGTGTTTTCTATTGTACTACCATTTTCCACAGATAAAATCCCACAAAACCAAAATAAATTTTGCTTAAAGCCAGGCAGGAATGTGGAATATCTAAAATTGATCCCATCAGATTAATAGATAACTTCATTTTTTACTTCAGTAGAAAATTTTATTTAAAAATATGCAAGAGATTACAGATAATACTACACAGCACAGTTTCCATATAATCCCCCAGAAAAAGACTCTAAGTGAATTTAACAGGAATTAAATGTACTGACTAGAAAATTAAGCAGAAAGCCTCATTTTCAAATTGCTAAAAGACTCTTAACAGTCAAATAACCCATATGGGTTACAAAATTTACAAAGCAGTCTTCAGACCATTTTCTAGTGTTTGAAGCCCCCTGTTCCTTTTCTTTAATATTTCCATAAAGCCTGACTCATCTTAAACAACATTTTACCTCAACAAAAAGCTCCACTTAATTCAGTCTGAATCTTAAATGCTCTTCTTTAAACAGCTCCAACAAGACATACAATACTGGGAGAGAATTTTTACAAGTTGGTCCCAAATCTAATTCTACATGAAATCTTGTCAGCAGTGAACAAAGTCATAATGTTGTATTTGTGTTTCTATTGCAATGGCCAGACTGAGTTTTCAAAATACAAACTTAAGTTTCAATACTAATCTGGTCAAGTTTTCTTTCCATATGTACACAAAATATACACTCTGACAGGCATGAAAATATTTTTTGACTCTGACAAAATAGACGGAATCTACATTTTGGAACAAAAATTTTTAAGTTCCAAGTCTATAAAAAGTATTAAAAGAAGCAGAGAAGCAAGATGTGCTAATGTAAGATACGACTATACTGTGAAAACACTTGCAGGAAGTGCTGAAATAAATCCCTTTCAGTTGTTGCATGAAACCTTAGTTTATGCAACTTTAGATATCTTGAAGGAATTAGCACATTCACAGATATGGAAATCAAAATGTATGCAACCTACTTTCTATAGCTATAGATTTTTCACATGTAAAATTGCAATGCTGTCTACTGAACTCTTCCACTTCAAAACAGGGTAACTGGAAATTTTAGTTATTTCAGGATAAAATTATTCCCAAACCAGTAATTTTCAGTATAGATTAAGCATGACTTTGTCTGGTTTTCACTCACCAGGTAAGGGCACACTTGTGACCCAATACCAAATGTAAGCTCACACTGCTTGTTGACATCATACACTGACCCAGGCAGCTGAGAGGAAAGATCATATGTTCCTTCACTAGGTTTGTCTAGGAGGCATTCACCATAACCAGTACTGTTGTAAAACAGGAACAAAATGTGAATAAATCACTCAATTCATTGGGAACCTTCTCACTATTCACACAACACTTACACATGCATATCTCAAAGGAGTTACAGGTTTGCATGCTTACTTACCTATATAATGACTTTAATTGAATTAATAAATAATGAAATTTACCAGGTCACTTGATTTTCCTTTTTTGTATTTTGCATTTAGATCCACCAAACAAAAGTAAGTGGGTTTATCATTAAAAAAAAAAAAAATACTGCCTAAATTATACTCATCACTTATTTTTAACATAAAAGCTTTAGAAAATAAAAGGTGCCTATTCTAACCTACTAAAATAATCCTAAGGGTATTTTCAATAAACAATGCCATTACATTAAAAAAAAACTTCTAAGCTTTGCATGATCAGTGCAACTTTAATGAAGTCATAATTCACAGAAAAAATTAAATACATGTATTTTTCTGGAGGACTGAGGCCCTGCAAAAACTATATTTATGCAATACCTTTAAAATACTTCTCAGAAATAAATTAAATTGGAAAGGGAAAAAAAAAAACAAACCAAAAAACCCCACTCCAAATCACAACATTATATTGACACTCACTCAAGAAATTCAGTGATATATTTTTGACTGCATTTTGACCAGGTCCATGGACTTGTATGATAATTTAAAGTTGGAGCCATCACATGATATTGGTGTTTAATTCCAGCTTCTTTACATTTAAAACTATCATCATGAGGCACATTAAACCTAAAAAGCAAAACAGGCAAACTCCAAAACAAATTCAGCAATAATTAACTGAAACCTTCTATGCTGTAGCAGCAAAAGCTTGAGTTATGAGTTTGAAAATGTTTTAAAATTGAATGGGACTCACTTAATACATCTATCTGACCTTTTGGCAACAGGTATCTTTAAAATGCCTTACATAATTATCCCCTTATCCAAATGCTCCTAGTTATATAGTGGTGGGTACAGGAAGAATTTTACAATCAACATAATCTTTTAGCTTACCAGAAAAACTCCAGTGATTTTGGAGTGTGCCACTTTAAAGGAACAACCCACCTCCTCAACTGAATACACAGGCCATGGCTGGTCTGTCCACAACATGCAACCCCAATACTCAGATCATAACTCGTACTGTTCAGTAACAAAAACTGCAGAGCACATCAATACCATACTTAATGCAACTAACACATCATCTTATTTTACTGTCTCAGTCCAAGCCCCAAGACAAATAGCATGTGTCTAAGTGGACTTGCAGGGACATGAAAATGAACAAGCTAGCTACTGAACTCTGTAACATCGTCGTTACCTACACTGTGGCATGCTCATGGAGCTAGAGTATAGCACCTTTCTGCCATCACTGATGAGGTATGCTTCATAAAATAAAATGCTGTCATCTCCTCTTATTTTTCAGTGCAAAGTATTTCTCTTTGTGTTACTCTACTGTATTCTGAAAGGATCAAACACAAGGAAGAATATTTCTGTGTTATATTAACAATTGTCTTTGCTTAAAGGTAAATTCCTAACAGGGCTAGAATACACTTAGAGTTAACAGGACTGTGTTGCACTACCTAGGTAGGGTATGTCCAGTGTCCCAACCAGTTCATATGACAAAAGGACAGAATTCATCTCTTTGAACAGTTTTTCCTAAAATTCAGGATACCAACCAAGTTATAAAATTCACCACTTCTTTACCTGGCTCACTGCAAGGGGCAAAAATAATGACTCTTCTAAAAGGACATTTCAGACTACACGCTCTTAGAAATGCCAGCCCACTGCTGAATGTTGGTCATATTTAAAAAGAAATTAAAAAAAAAAATAAAATTACCTGCCAGGAAATAGGTACTTACACATGTCCAAGCTCATGTGCTATAGTAAAAGCAGCACTCAATCCATTTTCTTCACTTACAGAACAACTGCGTAGTGGGTCGCACATTGTACCTAGCTCTGCTAAACCTGCAAAATTGAATTGTTAAATAAAAGCTTAAGAGAATGAATTTTCACCTATAGCCATGTATTACAGTGAATGCTATGGCACTCAAGTTGGAAGGCATGCCTCAAGGATGCAGCAAATTTACACAAAATGAAAAACCACCTCACACCGAAGTACAAGCCAGGAGAGAACAGCAACAAGAAATGCAAACCCATCATTTTTGTCTGCATGGCTTGAATTTTGTATCTATTTTCTGACTTACTTCTAACAGATTTTTTTCTCCTCACACTGACATACTTAGATATAAAATCATACTGATGAAAAAAGAGTAACTCACCAAGAGTATCACACTTCTCTCTAGCTCTGCAGATATCTTCCCTTGAAAGAAAAGATTTATTTCAAATCATTACAGCATACAAAAGAATATTTTGAAAATATTTCACTGTTGCTACACTAGTTACAGCAATTGCAAATCTGATTCTCAATTTTTAATGTTACAGGCCACTCAAACAATCTGTATTCTAGTGAAAGAAGTAATTAAAATTCACCAGGCTAAGCCCACAGTACTGCTTTTTGTCTGGCATGCAAAGAATAAAAAATTATTACATTCTTTCTCCACAATGCAGAAGGCAGATCAGGTATGAAATTATGCTGAAAAATATGCTGATTGCAGTATACTTGAAACTTGAACAGTAGGGGGAAAAAGAAGAATGAAAAAGAGACTATTCGAATAAATGAACATCAGAACCCTCAGTGAGGTGATTAGCGTGCAGGAAGAAAACATACTAATATTTATATGCTTTCCATTTTAAGCTTTTGATACTTCTGATTACATCAGGGTTATCAGGAGCTGTCTGTTACTGCATTCTTCAGCTGACTATTACATACAACACTCCTCCCCTATCACATGTATGTACTATAGCTAAAGATTTAATTTCCTTGCAACACTTTCAGGTCTAATTAATTTCTATCATCTTTAATGGAAGGATCACCAGATGCTTATCTATCAACATAGCAATGTCAGAGTAATTGCTCACCTATTGATAATCAGTGTTTTGGAGGGGCAAGATAGTGTTATTCACTTATCTATGAACAATGTCAATGGAATGGTTGAAAGATTGCATTGTAAAAACAAAACTGAAGCATTTGTCTCACCTAGCTGAGTGACTGTGCTATTTTAGATACTGTACCTAGTGATGAGAACAGCAGTATCGTGATGAGAAGGGTGAGTATCATCCAAAGTGTTTTGTGCTTGCTGCCATAAGCAAAAATTACGAAGAGTGGTAGCTGCATTAAAAGTGATAGCTGGTCCTTCCTAAGTAAAAAATGGGCAAAAGCATCAAGTAAGGGCTTTAATATTCATGCACTTGCACCTACTGCATTGTCATTTGTGCTGATAATCTGCAAAGTAATGACTTGAGTACGGAAAGAAAGTCAGCAGGACATAAGAATTCTCTCAGCAGATTTGTTTGAAGGGTCAGATCTGAATTCAGCTACAAGTCATCAGTCACAAGAACCCATTATTCTAAACAACGTATGTGAGCATTTACCACGTGTTAAATATTAGAAAAATATAGTGACAAGATATTTATGATACATAAATATGAAATCCAAGTATTTGAAAAGGAAAAGTACTTCTTACAAGCTTAAAATATTACAGCTGTTAGGGCTGAAAGCCTTCCATCAGAACCCTCTACAAAAACTGCCATTTTCCTGCCATGTTTCCATGAATATAACCACACTTCAGTTAGTTCTGACATAAGCTTCCATATAGTATCTAATTTATGTCAGTATAGGTCAACTGGACAGGCTAATACAGAGACAGGCTAATACAGGAAAATACAGGCATTAAATACAGGCCCTGAAGTTAACCTTGCATTTCACATTTTTTTTCCTATTTTAAAGCAAAATTACACAGTTTAAGAAAATATTTTATATTTGAACTAAAAAAAAATAATTTTTTTAATTATAATGCACGTTCATGCTTTTTTTTTCTTACATAAGAACGAAATCTTTAAAATATTTCTTTATCTTACCTGTTCATTGTGAATTACAATTAATTTGACAATAACTATATTTATAAGATTTCCAATAGTTGCATCTTTATAGATTGCTGCAACCTAAAGAGAAAAAAAAGATTAGAGTATTAAACTCACCTGGTAAACTATTTCTTTTAATGAAATGAACAAATTACCAAAGAAAACCAAGCCGCTACACAATAGGTATCTCATGCCTCCAACTGTACCTTCTACCCAAGGACATGATGACAGGAAAAAAGTGTTTCTCAGTTTTTAATATCCGAAGAGCTTCAATTCTATATTAATTTCCAAACAGACAGACACCATGTTGAAATGCTAACGTAAAAAGTACATTTTATACAGTTTATTGATATCAAAGAAAGGAAAAAAGTAATGTTACTGTGACTGTGAGCCATAAGCTGCTTTACATGGATGATCTGTAGAATCAATACCTGAAATATTAGAGTTTTAAAAAACAATTATGAACAAATAAGTTTTTACCTTGCTTTCAATGGAAGCTGGACTGAGTTGTAAAACTGTATTGAAAATATACATGACGCATACAAAGACATCTTTCCACAGTCATAAAATTTGTATTTATATACCCAATGGGCACTTTTATACATACGCTTGCAGACAGAGAGTAAAAATCATGAGTCAGTTCCATACACCAAAGTGAACTACCTTGAAAGTCATTTTTCATAAAAGCAGTAAAAGAGTTTATACATGACAAGTAACAGCTTCAGATGTCTCATCTCTGTGAATTCTGGCTTAAAGCAGTAGTCTAATGACAGCCTTATATAAACAAGAGTTGCCATCAAACAGAAGTACTGCCTTTCCTCCCTTCAAGGTTGTGCTAGGGCTGCAAAGCTACAAAAGTTATCAAGGAACTGATCCAGCTGCAAAATATTTTTTTAATTATTTTTAATAAGCACATTATACTGATTAATGTGCTCTCATTTCTGGTGCAGTCTCCAACACAAGTGCTGACTGAGGGAAAGGGGAAGAAGAACAGACTTATTTCAAAAGACTTCTGAGCCACTTGAATTGACTCGAATTGCTTGTGAAATCACAGCCTTTTAGCGTATAAATTCTGTTTATTCTAATTTAATTCTAATTCTATTATACGTATTCTAATGACCTGAGGTCAAGCAATACTGCTAAAACTTAGAACTGACAAAGCACTGGCTCCCAGCTCACGCCCCACCTTTCTCTAAACTGGAGAGAACACAATATGCAGCACTGCCACTCATTTCTTTGTTTACAAACAAGCTGGAAGTAGAGAATTCAATAAGAGTAGAGAGGAGCCAGAGCTTCAGAACCCACGTGGAGAAAACATTTCAGAGCAGTACAGCTATTGTTTGCTTCTTTCCATATGGACTCCTTTCTTGGTTACTAACCAGCAAGTATCCAATTATTCTTAGGTAGGAATAAGCAACATCTCTCAAATACTCACTGAAGTGCTGAATCCACTGGGTATGGACAAATTCAGAAGCCTTTACAAAAGCTATCTGAAATGCTCAAGCACAATTTAGGTAGAACTTGAGTGGAATAAACTACTTTTTTTCTAATACCAAAATTACCACCATCAAGCTCATAATGTGTTCTTATACTTTGAGATCCACTTTGATAAACTTAGAAAGGATATTTCTGGATATTTATCCTCACCACGGTCAAGGCATGCTCCTGTAGGAACTGTTGTCGTACAATAACACAATTATCACACCCACCTCAACTCATGTAACTAACAGGGAGCAAATTCCATCAATGGTCAGTTGAGAAGGAGAAGGGATGAACTGTTTTGTAGACATGACTACCTAGAGTTATGTATTTAAACATACATTTTCATGTATGAAAGAGAGAGCAGCTATTTCAAGACAGAAAGAGCAGCTATTTTATTTCTTCATCCCTTTACTATGGAAGGAGACAAGATGTCTAATTTTCAGATGTATGAGGCAAAAGTAGATTAATTCCAGTCCAGCTCTTTCAAGTTTTATTTCTCTTCAGCAAAGAAGAAACAGAATATAGGTTCATATGGCATTCCAAAATCATGTCAGAGAGGAATGTGAAATGAGATCTGTGAGGATCTTCGGCTTATTCCAAGGATTGGAAGATATTTGTTCCAAGGACTGATTCTAGTACAATTTAAGCTGATATAAGAGGCACTTACAACTGAGAATTTGTTACAGCATAAACCTATAAAAGAAGATTACATGTGTATAGCATTAACATAGACTTCTTTCACTGGATATGGTTGTTGCACTTGGCCTTGTAGACCTTCATGGGATTCACACAGGCCCATTCCTCAAGCCTCTCAAGGTCACCCTGGATGGCACCCCTTCTCTCAAGCAACTCAACTGAATCACTGAACTTGGTGTCATCTGAAAACCTGCTGAGGGTGTGCACAATTACACTGTCAGTGTCATTGATGAAGATACTAAAAAGAGTTGGTTCTAATATGGACCCTTGAGGGACATCACTCATTACTGGTTTCTGTTTGGACATTGAGACATTGATCATACCTCTTTGGACTGGCTATCAAGTCAATTCTGTATCCATCTAACAGTCCATGCATCAAATCTGTATCTTTCCAATTTACTGGCTGTCTTGGTTTGGGAAGACAGGTATCTGCCAGGGAAAGCCGGAGCCTTCCTTGGAATGGAGAATGTAAACCACGCCCCTCCCCCCCCTTTCCAATTATAAATTCACGGTTAGAGGCTTTCAGGCAAAGATTTTGGGGATGGAAATAGCANCCCCAAAAAATGCTGAGAGAGAAACCCCGAGCCCCCCTGCCCCCAGCTCCGAGATTTGGCCACACTTCTTTGTTTCAGTTGAGTACCGTTAAGTACCCAACATTTGGTCTCCTTGGTAACTTATGGGGAAAAAATTCTTTAGAGAGAAAAAAACCAAAAAAACAAACCTAACCCCCAACACTGGCCAGATTGTAGTGGGGGACTGTTTCAAAGGCTTTATAGATGACCAGGCAGAGCTCTTTCCTTGCTCCTGATGTAGTTACTCCATCACAGAATGCCACTAGATTAGTCAGAAACATCTCTTGATTAACTTGTAAATCAGTCTAGTTAATGTCTGGTTTTGGAACAGAAAGCTCTGAAAATCAGGAACTGGATGCATTTCACTGGTTGTCAAGTAAAGAGCATGCAGGTCATCTGAGGGAGTGACACAATCAACAAAAACCAATACATGAGTTGTCCAGTACTCTAAAGATATATATGTATCAGGTAGTATAGGCAAAGGGATTGAGAACTAAATGGGAGAGTTAACTAAGTTCAGCTGAAACCAAATAACCCCTGAGTGCCTAAACTGTGACTTTCAAGCTTCAGTGCAAAATTAGCCTTAAGTTTCCCAATTGCCTCCTCTGCTACAGTAGAGATAATTTCTGCTCCTGGGCGATTAGAATGATCCAGGCAAGGAGTTGAGGCTGGAGCCTTCTTGTAACTAAAACTTAGCGGTTCTTGTTCATGGTTGTGGTAGTACTTATACTGTAGCTGATACATGTTCCCCCATACACACTAATAGTTCCTTGAAAAAAATCTTTCACTGCTGTGCAAGTGCTTTCTGCCAAGGTTATCCTGCTAACAAAATCTGGAAACACAGAGGAGGCAAGGAAACTGTGGGGAATGATGACAAAAATTCGTGCAGATAAAATATAGTGTGTATGAAATTAAAAGTATAAAAATGTATAACATGATTTTTAACCAAGCTAGGTATGCAGCAGCAGGCCACGCTTATCTGATCCCCTTCCCAGGGAAAACAATAAGCGTGGCTAGAAACATTTACAACATAAAGGATGTAGCCGAGCCCAAGATGGCCCATGATCGTGGACCATCATCACCTGATATGAATCTGGAGACAAGATGCTCAACAATCAGCCATGCTGGGAAATCCGCTCAGCTACCGAAATCTGGACAGGAAACTTTTTCAAAGTGTCGAGCACCGGACCCACACACCAAAACTTACAATAGACTTTGCCTGAGGATACAAAAATCCCTATAAATACTGGACTCTAGAGACTGCCGGCGTGGACAGGGGGAATCGGTCTCTTAGGGGACTGTCACTCTGCCACCCGCACCGGTGTCATTTTTATCTTTTATTGTGGCTTTTTGTTGTTGGTGATGAGATTGTTTTAATAAATTGTTTTTTATTATTTATGATCTCGCTTTTCATTCGTAACAGAAACCAACACAAAACACAGTCAAGAGTCCTCCTTCCTGTCTGTTGACCCAATGTCCATTTAAAATATTTGAGCAAAAGTGTATCTTCAAAACACAAAAATAGTTACTCATACCTCAGAGGAGATGCATTAGACTAAGTATATAAGAGGAAAATATCTCATTGCATTCCTGAAGAGAATCTGTTGCAAGACTGTCAACACTGTATCTATGCACCATCTGAATCATGTACTGGTTATCTCTGTGGAGAATAGCTGAGGACTGAAAAAATGTCATGTAGATGCCAGAGGTAAGCAGCTCCTGCCAAAATCTGAAACATACCTGTTTCCATTATAAGAGCAAGTAAGTTCATGCTAAATGTAAAATAACACTGCTCTCATTAACCCTATGTTTGAGTCAAACTATGGATCCTTTGCCTCATGAGCACTTCCATGACCTCCAAACATTTAGTTATTACCACTGCTTCCAAAAGATCAAAGAGCAAGATTTTATGCTGATAACAAGATGCCCTTATCAGCAAAGTTCAGTATACATTCTCAGCATGGTTGAACACATGTGAAGAGAAAAGTCCTGAAAACTGATAACCACAAATCAAACTTGAAGATTTACCTAAGGAACTAGGCAGACTAAAATAATCCACTGAGACTTGAAATTATATAATGATGCAGGGAACCATCAAAGCTCTGAAATATAAGATTCTTATATTCAGTGACAAAAAATTTAAGAGGTAAGTACTCCCTGCTCCTGTTGTCTAAGGATATGCCTCTCAATCATCTCTTATTGGAAGCATTCATGAAAAAGGATGATGAAAGGGGATAGGAATTTAACAGACTACACCGTTTCTTTACAATTTCCAGATCTACTTGCTTTACAGTGATCTAAATACAGGCTTCAGAGAAGTAGGAGGTAATAGCCAAGATAAAACAAAATTAGTTTCAAGAGATTTTTCACACTTTTAAAACCAGCCTCCACACCAGAGGCAACAAAGAATGGGAAAAAAAATTATATAAATGAAACCAGTTACACTTTAGTGGAAGTGTCACAGCTTTTATTCTCATGGAATTTTGAAAGATTAAGTCAGAAAGCTGTGGCTGCCACTTGACTGGAAGCAACTTGGTCACAAAGTTTAGTTTCTCTTCATAACCCTGTTGCAACTGTCCATGAAAGTGTGACTGTGAATAGTGGCAAAATGCCCTATTTAGAAAAGGTGCTCATAAATAAGTAAGTACACCTAGAGGCTGGAAGGTAAGTAAATGATATATCCAAATCCAATTAGATATATCTTGTTGAGCTCTTTTTTCCTTCCTTTTTTCCCCCTAAACATTGTATCACAAGACCTCTTTTTCTTTCCTCTTGTCTGTTACACACAACCATAGTACCAAGGAAATACATTCATATTCCCTGAAAGAAACACAGTATCACTTCATAGCTTGTATGTCTTTTGCAGGCTCCAAAATCTCTTCTGTATCACTGTAGTGCTGAAAGCATGTAAGATATCTAGGATCTGGCAGATTTCTCCTTCACCTTTTCCAGTGTCATACCAATTCCATCATATATTCCTTGAGACTCAAAACTTGTCTGAAGTCATGAGATATATGAGCAGTTACTGCTTCAGCAAAGGAGAAGGAGCCGCGTTATTTCTGTTGGTGCTATTCCTATTCTGTTGCGTGCATATTTCTGTACAAAACTGGCTTCCACAATTGGACCCAATGGCAGCAAAGATGTCTCATGCAAACTTGCCCAAGTATACCTATGCCTCAGATTTACCATGTTTTTCCCCTGTAAGTTTTAGGTCATCTAGTCCTCCCTCACCCAAGCCCTCTTCGATCTACTATCCCCTGAGTTAACCAAGTAGAGGTTCCACATCACCTAGTGGAGTGCTTTAATGGAGGCAAAATGAAAAAATATACCCCTTTTAAAGACTGAGTTGCCTTTTGTGTCTGTTTTGGCTAGGATAGAACTAATCGTCTTCATAGTAGCTGGTATGGAGCTATGTTTTAGATTTGTGCTGACCACAGGGTTGATAATAGAGAGGTGTTTTTGTTATTGCTGAGCAGAGCTTACACAGAGCCTTTCCTGCTTCTCGTACTGCCACACTGGGGAGGAGACTGGGGGTGCCTGGGGGGTTGGGAGGAGGCACAGCCAGGACAGGTGACCCAAACTGACCATAGGGATATTCCAGACCATGTGACATCATGCTCAGTGTATGCACTGGGGAGAAGGAGGACAAAGAGGGGGACGTTTGGAATGATGGAGTTTGTCTTTCCCAGTAACCATTACCTGTGATGAGGTCCTGCTCTCCTGGTGCTGGCTGAACACCTGCCTGCCATTGCAAAGCAGGGAATTAATTCTTTGCTTTGCCTATTAAACTGTCATTATCTCAACCCATGAGTTTCCAGCTTCTACCCTTCCGATTCTCTCCCTGATCCTGGTGGTGGGGGAGTAAGCAAGTGGGGGTCTTAGTTGCCAGCTGGGGACACCCTGTCAGGAATGTCTATGTTCTGTCTCTAACTTGTAACTGAGATGGGTGTAAAGAAATCCCTTTAATATTGCAATAACTCAAGATGGCAACAGTCATGATTATCACCATCTACAACTCTTCAGCGAAAATGCCACAGTTATAATCAGATCATATCAAATGCCATCATGTACAGCACAATGTCAATGCATCCTTCCTTTCAGAATCTAAAAGAAACTACATTAAAAGATCATTTCACAAGACACAGCCATAGACAGGTTTCTCTAGCAGTTAGAAGCTACTCAGAGAAACAGGAGTGTTGCTTGGCAACAAGTCTCCTTATTTTCCTTGTTCCTATTCTTATTATATGAGATGGGTCCCAGGCAGTTTAAAGCAAGGCTTTTGTCATAATTAAACAGTACCAAGACTTCATCTTAGGAACACTTCTTGAATGATTGCTACTGAAGAGAAAGTCATGGAGACAAGTCTAATCACTGAATACCTAATCAACAACAACCACCATCTAGACAAAAATAGTAGGAAATAGTACTAACAGCAGTGAAGTGTAAAGACAGGCAAGTATGTGCCTGCCTACATGCTGCAAAATAGAATCACTTAAGTAGGAAAAGACCCTTAAAATCACCAAACACTGCCAAGTCCACTATGAAACTCTATCCCTAAGCACCACATCTGCACATCTCACCTCCAGGTAAGTAAAAGACTACTTCCCAGGGCAGCCTGTTACAATGTTTCACAACCCTATCCATGATATAATTTTTTTCTAAACTTTCCTGGGGCAGTTTGAAACCATTTTCTCTGGTCCTTCACTTGTTACTTGGGAGACAAAACTGACCCCCAACTCATTACAATCTCCTGACAGGTAGTTGCACACAGTGGTAAGGCTCCCCCGAGCTTCCTTTTTTCCAGGTTAAACACCCCTAGCTCCCTCAGCCACTCCTCATATGACTTGTGCTCCAAACCCTTCATCAGCCTTGTTGCTTTTCTCTGGCCATGCTTCAGCACCTCAATGTCATGGAGTGAAGGGCCCAGAACTAGACACAGCACTCCAGGTGCAGCCTCATCAGTACTGAGTACAAGGGAACAATCACTGCCCTGGCCCTGCTGGCCACACTATTTCTCATACAAGACAGGATGCCATTGGCCTTCTTGGCTACCTGGGCACACTAATACCTCTGCATTAGTTGGTGGACCTCAAGATGCAGTGAGGTATCATTATGACATTTAATATACAGGCACTCTGGAGTTGCAATACAAGGACAGTCACAATTAAAATAGTAGTATTTTATACCCCTACAGATACCCACATGTCAAGCTAAGTAAGAAGGCCTGCTTAGAGAATTTATATGAATGATACTTTGAAAATAATTGTTTCCAGCTATGTATATTCATTGGTGCATAAACAAATATACACTTTCATTTTAACCACACCAAATGCACAAGATCATGGGGTTTTATATACACAGAAGAAATATAACAAGGTATATTCTTGGCTTACGCCAAGAAAAATATGCCTTGTCCTGGCCTTCTAGATTTTACTAGATGAGAGATAAAAAGCACTGAACATTCCTGCAGCTTTAATACTAATACAATGATCTGAATGAGAAACAGGCAAAATAGACTACTTAGGTTCTAAGAAACAGATACAATAAGGAACAATAAGGAACAATATATTCACCTCTAAATTTTGAATGTAACTATATTCATTGCCTTTCAGATGGCAGTCATACAAATTTAATTATTAACCTAAAAACTATTTAGGTCTACTGCCTATTTCTAAATGATGACTATAGGCAAAACCAGTAACGCCAAACATTCTTAAAAGTCAGGATGCATCTACGTTTTCCCGAGTGTATTCTGGAAAGATGAACTGTTACCTATTGCATAGTATGAACTGCAAAGAAAGTACAAAAACAGTCTTTAAATTCGCCCTATATATATTAAGATAAAATAATTTTTTTGGTTTTAAAGACGGGGCACATTGATGTACACAGTCTATCCATATAGAAAATACTTAATGATCAATGCCGATAATGACAATGGAAAAAAAATATAAACAAGACTCTAACTGGAAAAATCTTTTGCTGTTAAGACCTACTGCTCACTACCTTCCATTTCATATGTCAGTAAAAGATGATAGTTGTAAAACTTTTACTAAAGTTTTTGTCTTAATGAAAATCAAAAGCACTAGCTTTTAACACCATATTATAACGGCACCGTTTTACCATGATCCAACACCATTTTATGGTTTCATAGTCTCACTGCAAGGTAAATGATCTAAATTGATGATGTCTCAATCCTCTCCTTGAATGCATGGCTGCCTTGCTCCCATGCTCCACTTTTGCACTCACATGACCTGGCAGTCAGCCAAGTTCCCAACCTGAGCCAGCCATCACAGCCCTACCACAGGTGGTTTTACATGCCATGATTTCTTTTCAAAAAGGCAAGATTACAAAGGTTTCGCTGCAAGCAGACTAAGAACAGACCAAGTAGGTTTTTTATTACCAAACTATATAAGCAGTACAGTGCTTAAAAGAATGTCAATAATCAGGTTCTTGATTCAGAAAATGAGGACAGTACCTCAAAATGTTTCATGAAACCAAATTTCAGGTGGTTTTGAATTTTATAGTAAACTCCAGTGTCTTAATGAATTATTTCAGTTGCTAAAATCAAGCCTTCATGTTCGGGGCTTTGAGCTTTCAGAACATAGTCTAAGATAAAGTCCTGCAGTTACTAAATTCATTAAGCGTAACAGGAAGAGGTGGAGGTCATGGTGCAACAGTATAGCTATGATGTAGTCACCATCACAGAAACGTGGTGGGATGACTCATATGGCCGGAGCACTGCACTTGATGGCTACAAGCTCTTCAGAAGAGACAGGAAAGGGAGAAGAGGTGGAGGGGTGGCCCTTTATATTAAGAAGGCTTTTGACGCCATAGGTATTGAAACTAATGAAGATGGAGTTGAATGCCTACGGGTAAGAATTAAGGGGAAAGCCAACAAGGCTGACATCCTACTGGGAGTCTGTTATCGTCCACCGAACCAGGAGGAAGAGCTGGACAACTTATTCTACAAGCAGCTGGAAAATGTTTCATAATCATCAGCCCTTGTCTTGTAGGTGACTTCAACCTGC
>VXBB01023387.1:1134-22686 GCA_013399915.1 Illadopsis cleaveri
TGTTATAAATGAAAAGCGAGATCATAAATAATAAAAGGCAATTTATTAAAACAATCCCATCACCAATAACGAGAAGCCACAATAAAAGAGAAAAACAACACCGGTGTGGGTGGCAGAGTGACAGTCCCTAGAGACTGATCCCCCTGTCCACGCCAGCAGATTCTGGAGTCCAATATTTATAGGGATTTTTGTATCCCCAGGCAGAGTTTATTGCAAAACTTGGTATGCGGGTCCGGTGCTCGACACTCTGAAAAGGTTTCCTGTCCATATCGGGGTAGCTGAATGGATTTCCCAGCATCTCTGATTGAGTCCCAGATTCATATCAGGTGCTGATTGACGACGATCATGGGCCATCTAGAGCTCGGCCAAGTCCTTTCTGTTGTAAATGGGTCCAGCCACGCTTATTGTTCTCCCGAGGAGGAGATCAGATAAGCATGGTTTGTTGCAGCGTGCCTGGCTTGATTTAAAATCATGTTATACAGTTTTAATCTTATACACACTATATTTTATTTAGCACGAATTTTTATGGTTATCATTCCTCACATTTAAGAAATGTATTCTCTTTTTACTGCCTGGCTGCCACATGATTTTATAATTTCTTAAGCCTTGTAAACAATTATTAGTTCTCTTAGTTCTAACACCTCTGTTGGAGAGCATTTCGAAATAACCTGCCCTTGCTATTTCCATTAAGGAAATTTTGAATTGTCAGGAACCGCCATTATCAGAAATGTTTTGAGTCAGGTCATGTTTGTGTTTGTTTTGGGTGTGTCTGCAGGAAGGAATGCAGGAAGTAAACCTCTGTAACCATGAAGCAGAAAAATGGAACATTTGGATGGCCAATTTGTCCCCTACTGAAATAGGCTCGCGGAATTCTGGGGGTATCTAATGGGGAGTGCAAAGCTGCTTCTGCCTCTAAAACACGGTGCCATTGTTTGTGGCACACCATTTCCTTTTTTATGAAGCACAGTATAAACAACCAACAAAACCCAACCCAGAACTGAGTGGGAGATACAGAAATAAAGGCCTTGAAAAGTAGCTTTTGAAAAAATTACTTTCTAGATGTAATTTCAAAGTCTGGAGACCACTGTGGGTTTGGAGACCTCTGTTTGGAAGGAAAGAGGTTTCCAAGTAGTGGATGAGCAACAAACAATGCATAAGCAAAGTAGTCAAAGTTCTCTCTCCTGGCTTGCCAGCTCCATGCTGTTCAGAGGAATTAAACTGATGCTAATTTCTTGAAAAATAAAAAGAATGTTATCTTCTGAATAATTAAAACACCCTTGAATGCCTCACCTTTCAGATGGATTGATTGTAAAAGTGGGAGTTCAACTAACTCACTTCTTCCGTCGTATCTGATCTACAGCTTCTTCTTGAGACACAACATCAAGGAAGAAGCGGGTGGACACCTGGTATAAGGAAGGCGCTGTGCAGCTTCCCCAGCCAGGTGGCCTCTCTCCCCTGCCTGGCTGCAAGTCTGATGCTCAGACCTCCCACCCTGCAGCCCTTGCCTTAGCCCCCCCTGTCACGCCTGCCAGCTTCACCTGATGGCACATATAGAGCTCTTACTAATACCACGCTACTTAAAAACACATTGGAATGTAGCTCTGTAGTGCTTCACAATGAAGCAGATTGCCTGCCGTGCCACTGCCAGCCTTGGTGACCCTGCAAGGGACCATAGTGTATCCCATACACGTCTTGCCACCAAGCAAAGCATGAGTTTGCTAATTAGTGTGGAATAAGTAGAAGAGTAATAAAATGCACAATTGTTCTGGTCACTTTGGAGGACATACTCGTGCTTTTGCATGCCAGCCCTGTACCTCATGCTCCCCAGACTTGTTACTCATCATGAAACATTTTAATGGAAAAACCTCTGATTCCATGTTACATCTGAATGCAATTGTTTTAGATTGTTAAGAATTCTGCTGGCAGGAAGACAAAAGCCTTCTGACACTCATCTGCAGTTTCCCTGTATTTTGGCAGCCCTGTGTGAACAGCTGCTGTAGGCGGAGTGTTTGGAGTTGGTTTGGGCCTTTATGGAAGATCTGTGGAACAGTATGCAGGGCTCTCCTAGCAGAAAACTGTGCTCCTTTCCTCACACAGTAAATAATTGAGGAAGCAAGTTTGCTGCTCCAAAAAGTCCACAAAACAGTGAGTTTGCCAGTAAAAGAACACAGATTTGGGATGTGTTAATCTCACTTTAATTCATTGTGCAGAAAACTACAGGAGCACTTCTTGTGAGCTGTGTGTCTAATATAAGTGACCTTGCCACCAAGAACGTAGAAGAGTGGGGAGAGATGGAATCAGTAGCACAAGGAGCTGCATTGTGATTCTCCTGCAGGCTTGAGGAAACAGCTCACTTTCACTGGGCTTTTTACCCTACATCAAAACGTCATGCTTCAGATTGTGGTGGTGAATCCCCCCTGGCCTTGTCAGGCCACGCTGTGATCTGAGAAACACTTGTTAGGTCTCGGCATTGCTGAACAGCCCCTGGGCTCAGCTCCTTTTGAGCTTATTAGAAACACTGAGTGCTCCAGGACTTGTGCTATCTAATGAGCTCCTGAGGTTTTCTATGAACAGCCTTGGAAACGACTTTTCTTGCCTGAATGGCATAACATCCTTCTCACGCCTTCAAAGGCGGCGTGCTGACCCAAAGTGCAGCCATGATGAAGCATTTCATGACTGAGGCCCACTCTCTTGTGGCCCATAAACAGAGGTCCAAAAGGAGGCCTTTGGAGCTCTCCTGGACCACAGTGGCTGCCAGCAGCAACCTCCCTCTGAGTGGGGCCTGTCAGAGTCAGCCAGGTCTCGAGTTTGCTTTACTTGCAGAATCAGCGATCAACAGTGGATCCTGGGCTGATACCCCCACTCCTGGAGGATCCAGTTTAACCACTGTTAAACTTGAGTGCTGTTAAGCTTTTAGGCCATATTCCTTTTTATCCTTGTCCTTTCTGTCCCTTTGTCAAAGGCACTTAAACACAAACATAGGCACATACACAGACACATAGATGGTTCTCGGTACATTTCTGGTTTGATTGGCTGCATTTTGTTTGTTGCTTTTTTTTCCTTGATATGCCTTAATCAACTAGTAAGTAATAGTGTGAATGTTGCCAACAAATATTGCAGAGCTGTTGCTTAATATTCAATCTGATTTTTCCTGATAACCTTACCAGTGAATTTTTAAGCAATCTCAAACACTTGTTTGCAACAAGCCTTGGGAGCATGAGGTACATACAGGGTTTGCATTGGGAAGCAGGAGAGTCTTTCTAAAGTGATAAGTTTAATTGCCCATTTTATTACTCTTCTATTTATGTCACTCTGATAAGCCAAGCCAAGCTCTTCTTGGAGGCAGAATGTGTGTGAGATGCATTATGGCATTATCCCGTGCTACGGTATTATCCCTGGGCTGAATATCACCCAGGTGGGAGTATAGATAGATTTGAGGAAACTTTGTCACTTGTTGGCCTCACAGTCCACTCATCCTTCTGCAAACAAGTTGAAAACAGCACAGTTGGACTGCTGTCCTGGATAAATATACATACAGATGACTTTTCCAAAGCAGTGCATCTTTTCCAACATCCTCTTCTTACCTATGAAATTGTGATGGAAGAACCTCTGAGCCAGATCTGTCTGAGATTGCAAAGGAGCAAAGCTTTGGGATGTGGACACACTTCTCTTTGTTTCTTTGCTCAGGCCTTTTGTGAGCACAGAATACATTTAGCCAGAAAACTTTTGACTATACAGGAACTTTTGGGTGCATTGTCCCCCAGACATACCAATAGATGGCTCCATTGTAAGGCCAAGTAATTAACAGCAGCACAAATGACACAAAGATAACACGGCAAAAGAGGAAGAGGAGAGGCCCAGCGAGGAAAGGATATGGTGAGACACTAAAACATTGAGTAAGCTGCACTCCCATAACCTCAGCACATCTGCTGTAGGCTAGCAGGTCCTGATTTCGCATTCTCTGCTTGGTTTTTTTAAATTTAGTTTATTTAAAATTTTAAAAATACAATCAAAATAAAATATATACAATTAAAAATAGAATATCAAAATTTAAAAGATACTATCAAAGCACATTTATTCAAACCTACATCTGAATATCAGAACATATGTACATCTGTAACTATAAAGCCTAATGCATAAATCCTTTTCTTCAGTCACTCTTCGGGCAGCCAGCAGCTTCTTCCGGAGTTCAGAGGAAAGAGAGCTCTTCTGGATGGGAGGCAAGGGTTTTGTGGGTAAGGGTACATAGGAAGTATGCAGAGAAAACTTCATGGCAAGAGTGGAGCCAGTCAGGTCTGCAAAATATTACAGAGGCCCTAATGCAAACCTAAAGCAGCTAAAGCTACATATTTCATGGGACAGCCTTCCTGGAAACTTCTAAACAGCTGCACAGGAAACATGCTCCTGCTGGAAGCCACTTGAGGCAGGCCAAGGAGACACCCTGACCCACTTCCACAGAGCTACCACAGAAACACCCTGGCCTCTGGACTGCCTTGCGACAGCAGGGTGCCCAGAGCTCTGTGCTTCCCACGAATGGGTCAGCTGCACATGCACCCTCCTGCTTCTCTCCCTGCCCCACAGCTGAGCAGCCCAACAGCTACACGGGGCACTGGGAGCAGCACAGTTCATGGCAGGGGGCATATGCAGGACAGAACCGTTCCCTGGGATGTGCACAGGCTCTCTGGGCTGGCACAAGACCCTTCCTCTTGCCACAGAGGAGCCCAGTGCTTCCCTTACCTCTGTGTGAGGCTGAGCCCTGCTCGGCCTTCACCTTGTCCTCAATCGGATGTTGCTTCAGGCCCCCCATGCCATGACTAGGAAGGGCAGTGGAGAGAGTGGGGGCAGATGCACACCTTTCCTTAGTATTTCATCATTTTTGGCACAGCTAAGAAGTCCAGAGTCCAGAGGCATCCAACTCAGTGTTTCGTCAGCTTTCTGGAGAACATGGAGCCTTCACCAGCCCAAAATGCTGGAGAGGTTTTCCCACACATGTGGAGGCTGGCTGGCAGCACGCTTCTTCACCTTGGTGCCCATCACCTTGTAGAGGGCAGAGGCAAGCTTGGTGACCACAGCGCAGACATTGGCGCTTCGGACAGGCAGCGCCTTATTCCCCAGGAAGGACCAGAGCACGGGCAGGGTGCAGCGCTGGACAACTTCAGGGCTCCTGGCATAAACCCATTCCACAAACACTGCCGGGAGAGAGACACATGCTTCTTAACCACCAACCTTAATGCAAACCAGGATCTAGTTCTAGTTTTGCTTCTTGGAAACCTCTCTGTCGAAGATCAACGAAATAGCACACAGAGCCCCATGATCCAGAAACGGGCAAGGCAGCTGATGATCTCCAAAAATGAATCACCAACTCCTCAGGACTAATTTCTCGAACAGAGCCTTGTACCTGTGGCAGACTTTGTACCTTTACTAAATCATTTCACAATTTTTTTCTGCATGAACAATGACTGAAATGTCAAATTGCCTTTTATTTCCATTAAGAAGTTGTCTAAACACACACTGAAGATTTTGAAATGCACCATAGAGAGGCAGTTGAGAGATTTCTAATAAAAAGGATGATTCCATTTTTGTGCCTTTGATATCAAGTGCCAAAAGTCTAAGCTGGCTCTTCCCTTTGCCCAGTGGCACACAGCAAAGGGCAGTATTAGAGCACATTTCAAAACTCCAGCCCATCAGAGATGGGTGCTGCTTGACACTTGGATTAGAAACACCAGTGACTAGCTTGTCTTTGGCAGAATGCTTTCGTTCCAACAAACAGCTGTTTCAAACCTCAGGGCAAGATAACTACCCAGACCCCACTGCCATGGCATTTGAGCATCTCCACATTTTAATGGCATTTCCCCTCCCATTGTTAATGGCATTTTTTCTTACAATGTGCACTGAAATAGGGGCATAGAGAGAGAAAAATGCTACAGAGGGGACTGAAATTTAACCAAAACATGAGGGTTTTCTCACACTGTCTCTCAAATCTGCTCTCTGCTCATTTTCTGAACTGAACTATATCAAACACAGACAAAAATTTACTACCAACAGGCTCCTTGCATGGCAGATTTGGCTTAGAGATCAAAACCTGAAATGCTCTAGAGACCACTCTTATTTTCTGATTAGGCAGCATGTTATGTAGTAGCCATTTATTACTCTGTGGTGGAAGAGATTTCATTTTCCCTATGCTGTTAATCCACCAGCAGTCATCAACATTTAAACAGCTCCTGAAAGTACCCCAAACCAATTCTGCTATGCAGGAAAAGAGTTATGGTACCCATTTTAAAATGGGAATTAATTGGGATTTAAATGCAATTAAAGACACTGGCCACTATGGAACTTAAGAAGAGAAAGAGCTGTCTGTTCCTACTAAATCTCAGAGAGAACATCTGCTTTTTCTAAAGAGTCCTAATTTATGTTTAATTCCTTTATTTGGAAAAGAGATCAAAATAATTGCAAAACTAAATTCCCCATTCCTGGAGATCTACTTTATTCAAATGCTTTTTAAAGGGCCTTTGACATTTCCAATCACTGAACATACCCTTTTGAGATTCCTAATGAAGACACAAAGGTATTAAAGGCATTAAATCTTGCTTTAAAGATGCTGGCATAATTAGCAGTAGATTTAGCCCCAATAACAGCAAGGCTATAAATTGTCTTCACTACTATATATTGAGATTATAATTTTTCCATTCCTTGGCTACTGCTGACATAGCAAGTTCCTCTGAGGAGTCAATTATCAGCTGCATTTGTAGCAAGTTGTACAACCCTCCCTTTCCTGGATGTGGGTTCTGAGATGCCCCAGTGAAAGCTCAGCTCCGAGGCTGAGTGCCGCCCCCACCTCAGATGCTGCACACTTCTGCACCAGCCAGGGAAAACCTGCCAAATACACCTGTCAGAGGTATTGGGCAGGACGGACAAGCTCAACACCACCTGATTTGGAGGAGCTACTCTACTGTCTATTCACAGGCATTCCCTGTAAATACTCCCTTGGAAGACCTTGGCTTAGAAGGGGAGGCCCTACCTGTGATACGCTCTGTGATATCCAGCAGAGCTTGGCCACTCAGTTTACTCCATTGATGGCTGAACTCTTTCATCAGTGATAGTTTATCTACAAGAGAAACACACCTTTCTGCTCACTCCTCTGAGGTCATAAGAGAAATGACAGTGGGGAGGGAAAGAGCAGGGGCAACCTCATTTTATAAAATGACGTAAATTTCTGCTGATTTTTGAATCCTTTTCTTCTTTCCTTCCAGCCTACTTGGGAGGGTCTTAAATTCCAAAAGAAAAGCTCTTCTTTCACATTTGTAGATCCAAAGCTGTTTGCTGTACCAGGAGCTACGTTAAACATTTCACATCAGGGACCTCAGAAGTTCAATCACACGTAGGCAGTGAAAAGGTTTTGTATCCCAAAGCAAACAGGAAGAACCCCATACTTGGGACACAGGAAGGCACTAAGTCAGGCAGTCCATGAGGTCACAGAGCAGCTGAGGTGGAGGAAGTGGAAACTCCCCTTTGAAGACCTGCCTCTTCAACACTCTGTTCTTCAGGCATATTCCCCCAGTGTGGCATTTTCAGAGCTGACATGAATCTGTGTGGCAAAGGAATTTACAGCAGCCCTTGCCTATATACGTATTTGCTATAGCCCTTGCCCCATGCAAAACAACATGTGGAGCAAGGCATCACTGACAGCTGGATTTATACCTGTTTGTTATAAAGAAATGAACTTGGTGAATCATTAGTTCCCCTTTGAAAAAAGAAGACAAAGAAGAAAGGTGGAAAATAGGCAGCTAATGCTTATTATGCAGAGCCTATCAGGAGGCTGCTCTGCAGAAGCTCTGATGGGCCAGTGTCCCTTCATACCAACAGCAGAGCTATTCATTTGGGAAGTCAAATGGGGCCCAAGCAAACTCCAAACTCCCCTTTGCCTCTGAATTCTAGCAAAGCTGTGGTCCAGGACTTCCTCTTCAGACAAGCAGCACAGAGCCAAGGGCTCCTGGGACTTTTGGGAAATGCTGATGGCACATTCAAGCCTGTTGGGGGGCTGGTGCCTAAGGACTGCACCTCCACAGCTTCTGGTGGATGTCACCTGGAGCATTCCACAGACAGCAACAGCTATCAAGGCACTCAGTGTTCTCTTGTGTCGGAGAGGCAGAGACACAGTTGAGGAGAGTCCATGTCAGGGGTCAGCCTTACCTAAATGAGCAATGGATTCTTCCAGCGCTTTCACAGCTGCGGCGTGAACCCCGGGATCCTTTGAGTTTAGGTTGTTTGTTATTCCTTCCACCAAACAGATGATCACTGGGTTCAGGGCATCTCTCAGGATGCCTGTGATTTCTGCCAGGATGTCCAGCGCCTTCTGCTTAACCTTCTTACGGCTATCAGCAATTCTCAATACAAAATAATCAAAAATCTGTGAAGAGAACAAACAACATGAAAGCTGCATTAAAATATCCTTGTTTGAAGAGGGGATGTAGAGAAATGAGCACCCAGCAATGTAGGAGATGAAAGTGATCCTTTCTGTCAGGTCAGCACTTGCTTGCACAATTTCATGTTTTCCTGTGGGCCACTCACTGGAATGGTTGCGCAACCTTATGCTAGTTCAGAGATTTTAATCTATTTTTAAGAAGTTTGGTTGGAGACAGAAGAGTTCCTATGGCATTTCTCTCCACCTATAGGTCATTAAATTAATCCCATTTATTGATGCAAAACAGTATCTTTTCTGTAGAAAAATGGAAGCAGATCTTTACAATGCCCGGTTTTCTATTCAGTTGCCTCAAGTACTGAGGACAATTATGATTTTGCCAAAACTATTCCTGGAGGACATCCAAGGTTTGTTTTGTCTGTCTCAGAACCTGTGTCTGAGAATGCAGGGCTCTGATCAACTCTTCCAGGATGCAGACCATTTGTCTAACAGGTAAACTTCTGAAATTTAATGTGCTGTACAGCTCTCATTAAAGCAGGTTCAGTCCCTTGACAGCCACCTTATTAGGCACCATTTACTGGAAAAAGGGGAAAAGCAGCTACTAGGAGGTGACAGAAGAGATCTGTCCTTAGTAATTTTCCTCCTTTTCCAAAGAGAAAAAAATGCCGCCCAAGAAGGGTAACCACTGTCTTTAGCAAGAGGAATTGGGACGAGGATGGAAACGAGTATCCAGAGTTCTGCTTGTGCAAGACAAGATGGAGTTTATAGAAATATTCTAAAAAAACCTCCTGGGTTTAAACTAACCCAGCCTGATACTTCTGTTCCCCATGCAAACCCATTTTTTATCTAGAGAATAACTGCTATGCTTTCAGTGGCTGGATTCCCTTCACTTAACCCAGCTGGGAGTAGGAGACAGCAGAAGTTACAGCAGCAGAAAATTCTGTCATCATCTGATGAACAGCATCAATAGGCACCTGCCAGACAAGTACAGTTGGACTGAAATAACCTGTCCTGAAGCCTGGACCTGAATTAAATTTGTCTGCACAAGAGGGACCAGCCTGTCCCAAACAGCTAGGATGTAGTGCCAAGACACACTGAATTAACTTCACTGCTACAGGCTTGGTAAAGGAGCTAAAGAAAAGGAGCAATGAAGATACCCTGCATACTTGGACAATGTTAGTGGAGATGAGCTGGGGGCTGGTTTTGCACAGGTCTAGGAGGAGTGCTGTAGCAACCCGCCTAGGTCTCCGGCTAGCTCTTCTGGGGGCAGCAACCTTCCCCAGCGAGTCGCCTCTAGAGAGGCAGCCTCAGTCCAGGTGGCGCAGGCACCCCGGTGGAGTGATTCAGCTCAATTGTGAGACCACTACAGTGGTCGAGCCTGCCAGCTCTAAACAGGCTCAGCTGCCAGCGCAGTCTTCCTAGGAGAGGCTTGTCCGAGGCAGCACTGGAGAAATCACAGGAGCCAAGGTCTCCGAGAGCCTTCTTTATTCTTCTTCGGCCAATGACTCAAAGACCCCGAGGTGGCTAACTGCCGGGGCTTTATACTCACAAAAGGGAGCGGGGTTTAACAAGACAACCAATGGGGTTGAGGATTGAAAACTTTAATCAATCAGGGAAGAGATTAATAAACAAATTAGGGGATTGAAACTTGGACCAATGAGAAGGAAGAACTGGGGTGCAACATGACAACCAATCATGAACAGGGTAATTAGCACACTAGGAAGTAACTTGAATACTTAACTTGAACAACAGGGATTGGCTAACTGTAACTAGCCAGGGATTGGCTAATTATGTTAGGACTTTGAGGCTCTCCAGGGGAGTGCAGGAATTGCCATTCCCTCCACATCGCCCTCAGGGGCCTCCACAGAGTGCCACTCCTTCCATCCGTGTCTGAAAGCCCCTTGCCTTCAGGAGATTGTAAAGCTTCTGGAGGGGCTCAGTTTCTTCCACAGCTGGACGTAACGTGACCTGGGCTTTTGCACGCTGTAGGAGGCGTTCATCAGAGGTAGACTTCACCCTGGAAAATAAAACCAAATTACGACTTGTTGGTGATAATACCTTCAGATAGTTGTGAGCAAAACATCTTGAGGAGCTTTCCTAATGGTGTGATTTCAAGCTAGAAAATCATGAGGCTCTGAAAAACAAAGTGGACATCATGACAATCATTGCAGGAGACAATCTGCGAGTAACATTCTCGTCAGTGCTCACTCAGGAAAACCAAGGCTGAGATGCATCTGATCTATCTTCAGATGGCTTCCCAGGCACACATGTTGCATTACTTTGTGCGGAAAGAGAGACACCGCTTCCACGTTTAAATGCCTTCTTATATGGGAGGGGTGTGTCTTATAATAAGGAAACTCATCACTTTGGAGAAGTGTCTCTACACCAGACACAACAATCTGGAAAAATAGCTGAAATGCATCTGAACAGATGAACAGAGGCATATCTGAAGGGTCCAGAAAAATCAGTAACAGAGATAAAAACNACATGTTGCATTACTTTGTGCGGAAAGAGAGACACCGCTTCCACGTTTAAATGCCTTCTTATATGGGAGGTGTGTGTCTTATAATAAGGAAACTCATCACTTTGGAGAAGTGTCTCTACACCAGACACAACAATCTGGAAAAATAGCTGAAATGCATCTGAACAGATGAACAGAGGCATATCTGAAGGGTCCAGAAAAATCAGTAACAGAGATAAAAACAGAAGCCAGACATCCCAGCACTACGCTCACATTACGTTTCCTTGCCTAGAGACTAGATCCACAACTTAACAAACCCACTGGGAGCAATTCTCCTGGATCAGTCTGTCTCTTCCATGAACACGGGAAGATCGTAGCTATGCTAGCTGAGGCACATGGTCACTTTCCTTCCACCGCTGAGCATGACAGAGCTAAAGAAATCCCCTCTGTTATCAGAGGAGAACGGGTACAAGTAGCTCCGCCACTGGCATGAAGAGACAGCAAGGACCAAATTCTTGTCTTAAATGCTGATTGCAGCACTGGGGGAAGTAAACCAAACATGCTGTCCATCAAGAAAACAGTGTTAAGGACAGGAATATCAAGACAAAAGTCCACATTGAGGCACCTGTTGACCATAGCTGCTCAGGAATTGCCTTGCTACTTACAACTCAAACCTGATACTGTTTGAGGGTAAAAAAAAACCAGGATTCACTCAAGCCAAACCACATGCACGGGAACTCCTTCTTCGGGGAATGGCATCTCGCATCTAGGTTTGGACTTTTCATCAAAGCACCCATCTGAAAAAGACTCCATTCAGATGCAAACCCCCCCTTTACTTGAATTTACTTGTCCCAAATCAGGCAGCAGAGACTTGGCCCTCTCCTAGCCTCCACAACACTGCCCTTGCCACTGCTCTGAATTGTCTGAGCTTCAACCAATGGGTGTTTTTTTGTCACCCAATTTTTTTGAAAATCCCTCCAGAGAAGTTGTGTTCAGTGTAATGCAGAAGTAGACATTTTTTATCATAGAGCATTCGTAGGGAAAGGAAACAATCTCTGGCACCAGTTGTCTCTGCTAGAAATATTTTCCTGAGGAAGAGACATGTAAAAATTGTCATGTGCTTTGTCGCGTCTAACAAAAGTGCTCAGTACCATTTACTAGAAGGCAATGTGGCCTGGGGCTTCGAGCCATCACTCTTCTTCCTCTCCGGCTTCTTGACAGGTGGGTGTTCACCGTTCTGGTTTTCCATCCCCTTCAAAGACATAGAGAATCCCCATGAATCTTTAGAATATAAATAGGAAATCCCCTGTTTAAAACACAAGTTAGAACCAGGATCACTGCTACCAAGAATTAGGGAAACATTTCCTAACTTACAGAAATAAATAGACCAGAGATTCAGTGATGCCAACTCTTTGTTTTCAATAGCCCAAGGGAGGTTACGGGTGCTACCATACTGAGCAGAAGTCTAAAATCCCAAATTCATTAGTCTTGAACATAAATGGGAATAATGCAACGAGTGTTCTTAAAGGAAGCAGCAGAAAAAATTGGACTCTTTGGGGGTTGGCCCGTTGTGTTGGAAGTTGATTTGATTCGCCACTCACTCTCCCTGCTCCTGCACAAAGTCACACTCTCTTCTATAATGCAGATAAAAAGAATAAACCCCCCCTCCGTGAACAAATTATTTTCCTCTGGATGCTGCTGAATTCACCAAGCTTCTTCCAGCTCCACAAGACTGGATAGCAGGGCAGTATTCCCAGAAGACAGACAGTAGTTGTAGTAATTGGGATTGACTTGGACATCTTTTGTGCATTTGGAAATTTTCTTGGTACTACTACTTCCAGTGTCTTTTGCAAAGACTCTGTTATCTTCAGAAGAACTATTCCCACTTAATTGCTTTACTGGGGGCAGAGTAGAGAGACCACGGTGGGGACTTATGCTTAAATGTAAACCCATTTTCTACTCTTCCCCTTTCCTGTTTGTGACCAATATTCAAAATATTCAAACCCCCACTTTTTCCCTAATAATATCAGTTTCTTTGTGGTCTGCAGATGAACAGGCTGGGGATTAACCGCTCATCCCGAGCCAAATGGTTCAGCAGAAGAGGAATGAGATAAACACAGATTAGGTAAGTTTGATCTCATATTAGCAGTGGCAATACTTGCACAACGGAGACATTTCTCCTGCCAAGCACTTACTTTCTTCTTAATTCTTGTCATAATATCTTCCAGGTCCCAGGTGGAAACAGATTGTTCCAGAAGCCTTTTAAATTTTTGATCATTCAGCAACATCTTCACCATCTCCTGTCCGTAATGCCTAAGGGAAGGACAGAAGGAAGGATGGGAGGAAGGAAGGAAGGAAGGAAAAGGAAGAAAAGTGAACATAGGAAGAGTGTTAACAGACCGAGGTTGATGCCTAAACTCATCAGGTGCAATCCTTGCATGACAAGGCATTACCTACTCAGCACAGAGAGAGATTTACCTGCACTTGTCACTGCTCAGAGCTGTCAGCTGAACACAAGAGGCAAGAGGAGAATGTGGGGCAACAGAAAAATACCATTTCACTCTGAAACTGGGAATGTGCTTCTGTGGGATGGAAGGGAACAAGCAAAACCCCAGGGAACAAGTGAAACACATCTGCTTTGTTGTCAGAGCCTATTAGCAGGGTCTTGCTGCCACTGCACAATATTTTGCCTTTCTTTAACTGGCAGGGACGCCAGGGCAAAACACCTCATGCTTGCTTTTGATTATTCTATATTATATGTACGCACAGGGGCAGCTAGTTTCTCATGTGTTCTTGGCAGCTATTAATGGGAATTTAATCATCAAAGTGAGGGGACTTCAGTGGTTTGGATTGATTTTGCCACTAGGAATCCACAGTTTTCTTCAAGAAGAAATTTGGAAGTCGTTGAGCCACAGATAACAGCATTAGAGAAATCCGCAGAAGAGGTTTAGAAAGACTGAATATGTTGGCTAAAGACCCCTGAAATATTTCTAGGAAAGTCTTAAGTTTATGAGAAATAGATGTTTGGGATCCTTCAGTGATGAACATTAGCCAACACTTTGGCTTTGTGCTGTGCACCTAAGGCCAAACAAAACTGTTTGACTGGCTAATCTGAGCTCTTTTGATCTCACTAAAGAATCCTTCAAGTCACAGGAAGTTGGCAATGCTCCTTCTTGCTGGCCAACCTCAGGTTACCCAGTACAGTCCTTTCCCCAGACAACCCAGAGCAGTGGTCACAGCACTAAGCCTGACAGAGCTCAAGAAGCCTTTGGAAAATGCTCTCGGGCACATGAAGTGACTCTTGGGGTGTCCTGCACATGGCCAGGAGCTGGACTCAATGACCCTGATGGATCCCTTCCAACTCAGCATATTCCATGATGAATCCATGATGTTACCCTTATCCACACAGTGAGGTAACTTAATATTTCCTTTAGTTCCCACTCTTTTGTGGTTTTACCCTTTCTAGCCAGACACCAAACAGTTTTCCTGTTTTAGGTGGTAAAATGAAGATCATTACCTTGTGTCCTTGTCACAATCCTGGACAAGCTTCCCTGCCATGTGCACCAGCCTCTCAGCCCTGGGTGTGTCTGCGAGCTTCATGACCCCGATTTTCTCCCTTAAGGACAGGAGGAGTTCGGCCACACACTTCCGCACTTGAACGTGGCAGCTCCTGGGAAGAAGAGAGCAAACACTGGGGCACAGGGAGAAGAAGAGACAGCAGCACAGGCCTTGGCCAGAGCATGCTCCCTGTCATTGCTGGGGAAAGGAGGCCTGGGTTCTCTCTGCAACTTTAGACACCTGTAGAAGGCTCTGTCCTCAGGTAAACACAAAGTGAGCATTGTACAGAAGGACTGCTCGCAAGGAAGAGGGAGGAATTCAGTCTCCCTGCACTATCTGATACTCAACTGCTTTCCCAAAATTTACTCTGAGAAAGATTAAAGAAATTGATTACATATGAATTCTTTAGAAATTAAAGGCAATTCATGCTGACCCATCAGAGGGCACCCACTAAACAGAGCCGCAGCAGGATTGAGGCTCTTTCCCCCCATTTATCCCCAAATCTGCAGACCTCTGTAAAAAACAAATGTGGGGAAAACACGCTGCGGAGCGTGAAGTTGCAGAATATCCAGCAATGCAGCCTGTTTCGTCTGTGAGGCTTGGCAAAGGGTACATCTGAATGTTCTACCCTACTGCAAAGCTGAGGAAAGGGTGGCAGTCAGTTTAGCCAGGTTGTCCTGTTTTAGAGGGTGTCTCTTGGGAACTATCAGGGCCAGCACCAACACTTAAAGCAGCATTTGCTTCAGCTGTCCCATGGCAGTCAGCCTGTGAAGGTGCCTGTAAAGTGATTCAACATCTCCAGGCTAACATGAAACATCAGTTTAAATAGAAAGAAGAGCTCTAAGGCCAGGACAGTCATACAAGACTCCTGGCAGGAGCTGCACCTGCTGTGCAGGCTGTGCCACACCCAGCATATTCTCCCCCATGTGCTCTATGCCCCAGCAAGTATCCTCCTGATTTCTCAAATTAATGGCATAATGAGGGTGCATGGTTTTTCCCAGGGCCTCTGTGGTTAGTGCTGTGAAATATCAAAGAGCGCTTACAGTTGCAATTGCAATTGTCCCTCTTCCTACAAAAGAACAAAGCTCTATCCTTAGCCTTTGCAGGCACTTTCACTTCCCCACCATTCACCACGTCAAAGAAACTCTGACAGACTGGGAGAACTCCAGGAAGAAGCAGGAAGCTGAGTCAGAGGAAGTTTAGGTTGGATATCAGGAAAAGGTCTTTCACCCAGAATGTTGGACACTGAACAGGCTCCCCAGGGCAGTGGTCACAGCACCAAGCCTGACAGAGTTCCAGAAGTGTTTGGACAACAATCTCAGGCACATGGTGTGACCCTTGGGATGTTCTGTGCAAGGCCAGGAGCTGGACTTGATGGTCTTGATGGGCCCCTTCTAACTCCCCATGTTCTACAGTTCTGTGATTTTGAGAACTAACAGGCTGCAGGAGGGCAGAAATAGGTGACAAGAGGAAAGAAATGAGATTGATTGGAGAATCAAGTGACTGAGTTCACAGAAGATACAGGATACAGGACTCCTCCTTCCCACCATTCCCATTCTTTCTCTCATCCCTTCCCCCACCCACTCACTAGAAGGTGAAAAATATCACTAAAAGACGGAGAACCTACTTGACTCCCCTGTCCATGAGAGCAGTCATTGCTCGTGCAGGAGTCACATTCGCCACCATGATCCCCAGGGTCTGAGTGACTGCTTTCTGAACAAATTCTAGGGAGTTCCACACCATCTGGAGAAGGACCCGAGCAACCTCATCCACCTCAGAGTCCATGTCCTTCTTGAAGGTCGCAAAGAGCTCTCCCAGAGTGACGACTGAAGAGTAGGACATCTTCAAGTGGAGGTTGGTCACCTGGGGAAGTCATGAGGGGAAACATAAGAATCACTTTGAAAAGAAAACCTGTTGCCTTAGACAAAGGTCCCAGGAAATCACAACACTTCTCGCTGTGTCCAGAGGAACATAAAAGCACAATAAGAGCAGAAGAGCACAAGCACAGAAAGGCACTTACTCTGGTACCAATTTCTGGCCTCAGACCTGCTTACTGCAGGCCTAAAAAAAAAAATTTCACTAAAGTGTTCTAATTAACACTTCTGTAATGTTTACTGCTTTGATTTTAGGCCCTTTTATTTGAAAAACAAAGAACCAAATTAAAGCAAGGGCTTCTTTCAAAGCATAAAGGTGCAAGTCATAAGGACAAAAGAGGCACGTACCCCTGTTCAAAAAAGCAACACCAGCAGTTGGAGCACTCAGCCAAGAAACAGAAAACACAGACTTAGGTCTATAGACTAATTTGCAGTGTTGAATTACAGCTCAGGCAGAGATTAGGACTCTGGAAATAACATAATTAGTGTCTCAGTTTCTGCATTGCATTATAATGGCACCTCACTCAAAGACAAGTGTCAGATACCCAACCTACCAGTAAATACAGCTACATGTACACACAGATCCTACAGATAGCTGACAGACATTAGAAATATAAGGTCTAAAACCAGAAATGAAGGCAATCCCTGAGCCCATGTGGAGATGTAAAAGCACATATCTACTCTACACACCACGTATGAAGTACAGGGGACAACTCAGAACAACGTTCTCACCTCGCATGTAACTGCCCAGCAAATGTCACAAAGTCTGCAAAGCAGGACTTTTGAATGGGACCCAGCCAGGTGTTTGATGCTGAAGAGTCCCTTCTCCTTCAACTCCCTGAAAGGCAAGTACCAAAAAGATTGATTTTTTCTCTCCACCCAAGAACTAGGCAGCACCCTCTGAAATTACCAGGCTGACAGCTCAGTCAAAAAATGGGAGGTGCTTTTCAAGGAGTACTAAATGAAACCGTGGAACTCATTGCCACAGGATGCTGTGGCTGTCAAAAGCATACACAAATCCAAGAGGCAAATAGAGAGGTTTCAGAATCTTCATTTGTGGCCATTTTACAAGACAGCCTTTCTGAAATCTCTGGCGCATGAAGTCCCTGTGGCACTGCTTCCTAGAAGCTGTGAGACCAGGCCATGGTGCTGTTTCTTGTCACCTGCCTGTACCTGTCCCTGAGACACAGTCCCAATGCACTGTTACTGGGGCATTTTCCTTCTTTGCTAGCCCCAGCAGGCAATTCAGCAGTGACAGTCCGCACTGGCACTCTGGAGCTGAGTTTCCACTCTACAATCTAGGCCTGTCTGTCACCCACTCCACTCCATCTCTACATTCCCCAAAAAAGCAGCAGGATGTCCCAGAAGATTCCACATCTGGGCAGGAACAGTTGAAACTCTGGCTTTTCCCAAAACCCCCTACCTAAAACAACCCCCACAACAGCAATATGTTATTTAAAAGGTGCAAAACACTTGCTTTGTTCCAGCCCTGAGATACAGGAAGGTATGTGAGGCATCAAGTCTATAGCACAGGGGTGGCAACCGATCCCACAGGCACCCCTGAGTGTCATCCGGACCACCCTCCACCTGCAGAAGCTCTCTGCACCTCTGCACAGGGCAACAAAGAGAAATGGGGAAGAGAAAGCAGAAGAGAAAGGGAAAAGCAAAGACGACTGCACAAGGAGATGCATCATGGCAGACTTTTCATTCTTATCCCTGTATGAAGGAAGAATCCACCAGTGAGAGGATGCTCACCCAGACATCGAAAAGACAACCAATATCACCTGACATTTGTAGGGTTATCACCTCTGGGCCTCCTTCTGTCTGTGTCTAATTTTGGGACACATTGTGACTATTGACAAAACATCTCAGGCTCATATGAGGCAGTGAGAAGGAAAAAGCTGAATTCCAAAAATGCAAGATTCATAGAAGATTTTGTTTCTTTTTCCTTCTCATCTGCCATGAGCCCTTCAGGAGTGATGATAGGCTGAGGGACTTTAAAGCACAACTCAGTCCATTTCTCAGAAAGAGGAATGCCCTGGAGCTGCTTCTGGGACTCACATGCAGGAGGTCACAGGGAGACCCTGTCACCTGCCATTGCTGTCAGCAGTGGGACTAGAGAGAAGGCACTCAAATCTCTACACTCAAAACTGCTGCCATCCTGCTTCTGGCTTCAGCCAGCAAATCATCTTGTCCCACAGCTTTCTCTCTTCCCTCAAGATTTCCTTTGCAGCTTCATGGAGCAGCAGGCAAAGCCAGGAAACAGCACGGACCTGCTGCAGCTGGAGCACTGCTGCAGAACAAGGCCAAGAAAAGGCAGCTCTCAAATCTTTATCCTCTCACTGCTCTTGACTGGTTTCACTAGTACCCTTTGGTCCTCTGGGCTGTTGGAGCTCAGAGGCACTAGCAAGATACACTTCTAACCTACCGTAACACTAAGACGGAGACAGTGTGAATGGACTCTTTCTTACCAGTCATCGCTGCCAAGCAAGGAGAGTGCCTCGAGCAAGAACTGGTGCGGATCAGAAGAAGCTGTGTCCTTCTGCCCATGGCCACGGAGCGGCTCCTCTGGGCACTCGGCATGTGTGGCTGTCTGCAAGGTCACTTTAAGGAGAGGGTGAGACATCAGCGCTGCAGCCTGGGCAAGGCACCCCGCCATGGAGCGGCGTGCAGCCCCATCTCCTTGCCAGGGTTCCATGTGGTACAAACTGGCACTGGGTCAGAGACTTCCCCTACTGTGTGGCTCCTTGGGCTCCTTGCTTTCTCCCAGCGTCCCCCATGCGCACAGCTGGGCACAGCTCCAGGCTAAACCTCACAATTGCCCGCAGAGCGCCAGCTCCCAAGTGCCACAGGTACCACAGGCAGCGGCAGGTCCTTGAGGCTGCAGAGCTCCCACTCTCTGCAAGACAGTGCCGACCAGCAGGACTTGCTACCCCAGGAGGGAACCCCTTAGGTGCCTCTCTTGTCTCAGCACCCTCATTTCCCCCAGCCCTGAGGACAGAGGCACTCTGCAACTCTCTGAGGAAAGACCTGTAGCTGCCTCGTGACAGCCCCAAGCCAAGCCTGAACAACCCAGCCCTGCTGGGCCTGGCTGAATCCCCATGGAGCAACTACCAGGGAACAGCCATACCTGACCCTTCACACCTGACAGCGCCTCTGTTTTCATTGACTTCAAATATTCTAGACAGCAGGCAGCTGAGTGCACAAACATTTTTAGCCTGCTATTGGGAAAAGAGTAGTTTATGGATTTTGTTCTTTCATCATGAATCTTTACTCTTTCAGAGGTACACACTGGCTGTATTTCAAAGATGCTGAGGTGAAATTTATTAGTCATCAAATGGACATGTTTGCACACTGTGCAGTGCCTAAGCTTTCTCTTGTGGACAAATGCAATTTCCAGTCTAGATGGTTGATAACAAGCCTTCCAAATGCACTCTGGGGATAAAAATATGCAAATGCAGATATAAAGTGTTGGCAGACGCACTCTCTTGATTATCAATTTACAAGGTATAAGAAAATTCATATGCATTTCTTATGAAACCCATTTGTCATCAAAAGCACTGTCAATCAAAAGTTTCATGTTGCGCACTCAATAGTTCATTTTCTAATGTGTAGTTGAAAACATCTGAGCTGTCTAAAATGATGGAGAATAAATATTGCACAGAATCTAGATGAACTGCTTTAGAATCTGTAGGATTTTTGTGCTACCTTGCATGTTTGCACAAAGTATGGAGGAACTATAACATCAAAAATATTCAGATAGGAGCTAATCTGGATGTCTGACGTACCCCAGTCACTGACATCAGTGATGTCACTGCAGAAGTATGTAGACACACACATCTAGATTCAATATGAATGGAGAGTCACTCTAGTTCTGGTCAATTCTGAACATGGAAGTAGCATCACTAGAAAAGAGCATTCAAAGTATCATTCCTAGCTCCCTTCTTCTTATCTCACCCTGCTTGGGATCATAGCACAGGCAGGCTACCCACAAAGGAGAGACAAGTGCCATTAGGGACTATCTGCTGTGTATTTACTGCAGGCAGCAAGCAGCCTGGGAGCACCAGGCAGCCCCTCCTGGCTGTCATCTGCTACACTTGGCCACTGTATTTGGGTGGAGTGACACGAGAGGCACTGCTTCTTGGCATTGTAGGCCGTGGGATGGCAGCAGCGAGGAGCTATCGGGCACCTCTGGGAGCAGCAGCACAACTGCACCAAGATGCTGACTGCCATGCAGAGACAACCCTTGCTGGGATAGCAGAAAAGCTGTCTGCAGAGCTGGACAGCAGCACAGGCAGAGGGCTGAGATGGTGAGTGGACAACTGATCGTGGTGGTACTCGTAGGTGCATAGTGAGCACACCCTGGCAGACTGCCCTGCAGCTCATCCCTGCAGTTACAGCTGCCTCCTGGCACCAGTGCTGTAGTTTGGATTATCAGGGTGTGCAAAAGCCAAAGCTTAGGCTTTTACCACTACTTTAGTCAGCTCCATTTTCCAGTGGCTCTCTAAGAACCAGTTGCCCCAGTACTACCAAGCTGGAGTAACTCCAAAGTAGATTTGCTGTTCATTCTCAGGACAGGCTATGGACCCAAGATCCCAGCCATGCTGGCTGAGGCAGGAGGCAGTCTGTGCTCCTTGTGCAATGCAAAACCTGTGTGGAAAAAAGCTGCCACAGAGCAGGCTCACCTGAGGAGTTGCATGGGAAGCTGCCATCCCCATGGATGATGGGCGTATTGGGCAGTAAGGGCACATTGTCCTGCTTCCTCAAGACCTTCTTCTTCAAGGCACTACCAGGGTGTTTTCTCTGCATGCTGGACGCTGTGCCGTTGACAGGTGGTAGTCTAAAGCCTGCAGGGACCAAAGAGGAGCTTGTAAGTGAAGGGTGCTGGACAGGGTGATGATGGAAAGGGCCAGAAAACTTGCCGGAGTTGGGTAACATCTCTTTGTTATCCCAAAGAACTTCAAGTATAACACTGGTGTGGTAAATGACATGATTAAAAATTCGTGTACTTTAAAATATGGTTTATATAAAATGTATTGGGAAAATATGTAACATGACTGTGGTTGAGTCCAGGCGTGTGCAGCTGGGAAACCCGCTTATCAGATCACCTCTTCAAGGGAACAATAAGCGTGGCCAGAGACATTAACAACAGAAAAGGTGTAGCTGGCTCCTTAATCACCGCATCCTGTCGGCCATCGACACCTGATATGGATCTGGACCAGGGTAGCAGGATAATCAGC
>VXBB01023388.1:0-11721 GCA_013399915.1 Illadopsis cleaveri
ACCCGCCCGCCTCCTGCGGGCTGTCACTGCTCAGCCCGGCCGCGGGAATCCAGCGCCTGCCACCGCGCAGGGAAGGTGTCCTCTGTCACATCCAACCACTGCTCCGAGGGAAGGAAAAGAGCTCAGACAATCGCACCCCCCTATTAGGGGTCGTTAGATATTACCCCAGTTACCCAATCCTGAGTTTCCTCTCCTGTCTCTGCTTACAGCAAAGAAAGGGAAGAGGACATGTTAAAACCACTTTTCAGGACATTTATGGTTTGCTGAATACCCGATGTACTGTCCCCCTCGTTTTAGGGACAGATTATGGGGTAATGAGTCATATTGCATGAGAGCACAGAGAAAAAAAGGGAAAGCAGCAAGAGTTGCTTGTAACCAACTTTTGTGAATCACAGCAATCATTCCATTAATGTATAAACTTCCTTGCTAGCTAGGTGCCTAACCTGCCTCTGGCCTCGCCTCACCTCTTGAAAGCACTCACCTACTTCTACTCCTTGGAAATTCTGTCAGTCAGCCATACATTTCACATGTATCACACTCCCACAGCTAAAGTGTTTCTGGTTACAAAGTAAGTTTAAATACTTCCAAAGGGCCAAAGGGATAGCTTTGAAAGAGTGATATGAGCTACATGTATTCTATGCTAGTGAAAAAAAAAAAATTGTTCTTCAGCTGTCAGAGGGGCCTCAGAGACACTCAGAAAACAGGGAGCAGCTTCTATCCCCTGGCTGCTCACATGGCTTTTTTCTAAACCATGTTACAACATCAGGAACAGGTGACAAAATAACTCGGAAGCAGGGCTGGGAAACAGAAAGCTATTTACAGTTTGAAGTATAAACACCCCAGAAGAGTACAAACCAGAGCTATAATTAGCAAGAGGAGCACTCGGGGGTTGGTTCAGCTGCCGTCTGTGCTGGCTGACTGATCAGTATTGATACTGCACAGGAGAAGAGATTAAGCTTGCTGTGTAAATCTGTAGTTGGAATGTACAAAGTGTGCTCTGGGTGACAAACACAACCATGGCCTTAAATGAAAAACAAAGCAAGAAATGAAAAATTTCCAGCATGCTGCAGTGGAGGAAGAGGTACAACCACTTACATTAGCACATCTCAGCTTGGCAGGGCCTTGGCAGGGGCTTTGGGGCATGTCCTTTAGAAAAACCTGTGCCAAGATGCTATGTGAAGCATGAAGAAAAGTAAAATAAAGATTTTGGGGGGATAAAAAGATGAACAGATTTTTTTTGCAAAAAGCAGCTCTGATTTTAAAAACCCCAGCAGAGCAAAGTAAAGCACAGAAGTCCATGGAAGGCCTGAGTGCGGGAAGAATTTAACAATCTGAGTGTCAGACTGACAGCTAGAAAAGGCTTTATAATGCAATTTCACCATGTTAATATCAAGAAACAGTCCTTGCAATAGAGGTGTGATGTTGATGATGTTGACAAATCTTTTCTTCTCACCACTGATCTCCCTGGCTTTATTTTTTGCTGTGCATTGAGTTTCAACATTTCACGGTCAATGAATTTAACCTGAATTTCCACTCCTGTGCATTACTGAAGTCACTACCTCAGGGAGTGGGGTAGACATCAAATACCTGGAAGCAAAAATATTCCTGAGTTTCTGTGCAATATCACAGTTTCTTAATCATGAGCCATTAAATCTTAAGGTTTCATCCACGTGCTGTCCGCTCTTTTTAAAACTCGGTAGTTTCAGTCTGATATGAGGCAGTGATCTGCAACAATGTTTTTATTGCTTAATTTCAAATCCTCCCATTCCTTGGAAGAAATATTTTCTTTCTACAGTAGCAAACTCACCTCTCCTTAGCTCTCTTTGGCAGAGAGACAAAAGGAGGCTGCCTCAGGGTTATATATGTATTTTCAGCAGCTTCTGTAAAAATTATGGCTCTATTTTTTTGTCCTCAGTTCACAAACCAAAATAACAACCCTTCTCACAGTACAATTAAGGATTTCATGTACACTAACAGAACCAACAGTAAGACTCAGCTACAAAAAAATAAATGCTGGAGCCAGAAAGAACGACCCAAAACACATTTTCTCTGTATATTTTTTTTTAATATATTAAAAAATTACAGTTTCAATAAAGAAGTAGAAAAATAAGAAATTCTTTGGAAAGTGCTTGTGAAATACAAGCAGTTCCCCAGAAGGCATTAATTATCTGATCTACCACACATAAATGATCCAAGTGTCCAGTGAACTATTGAGACAGTCCCAACCAATGCACTGAAAAGAGAGGCTTTAAAAATGGAAAAATATATTTTCCCTAAAAGGTCTATCTCAAACTGGGGAAAGCCAGGTCTCAGGTACCATTCTGGAATCCAGCTTCACTCGGGTCAGTATCGTGTTCCTTAAGTGAGGGAAGAGGAAGCAAAAACAGAAAAAGAAGAAGAAAAAAGAGTTTTAACAGCAGTGTAGAACTGTAACATTTTTGGCCTAACTAGATTAGGTGTGAAACAGGCAATTCTTGTTAGTACAAACTGCTGCTCTGCCAACATGCTCCAAACACACTTTGAAGCCTCAAGTCTGCTCTGAAGAATTCTTTCAGCACAGCTGTATTTCAGTGCAGCTCCTGAGGAACAGTGCTGGTGTCACCTCTGCGCTGCAGCACTGGCCACTCCTGAGGACTCCCTGCTCTCACTCAGGCATCAGTAATGAACTGGTTTTAGCTGCAATTACAAACCTGCATGTACTAATTTCCCAATTAAAATAAATGAGAGACTTAATAAATTGAGCACTACATGTTTTATGGAGATTAACAGTCCTAAGTACTCTTCACTGGTCTCAGTTATTGCACAGCTAATGTCTTACAGCACCTCTTGCCTCTGATAAGTGTAGCTGCTACAATGACACACACCACCCTCACTGCTGCTACTACCAACTACTCACTTGTAATTGTTATTAAAAATACCTGATTCAGTTTCTTAAACTCCACCACTTGGAAGAAGATGTGCTCCAGGATGTATTTGGCATCTTGCTTGTCCTTCGGGAGTTCACTGGTGACCCCCAGGATGTCGCCGCATTTCCGCACGTAGAACTCCAGGTCATCGTCAGTGCCTAAAGAAGCACCCAGGGAAGGAGGCAGGTGAGCATCACACACATCTGGAGCACATCTGGCCAAAAACCTGCTCTGAATCTCCATTTCCATTGGCATCCTGGGAGGTTCAGCCCCATAACCAAGCTCAGTGGACTAGCCATGATGTATTCCTGCAGCCAGTACCTGCTCATCTTCTTTAGGTGTTTAGAATAATCTTAACAGTCTAACCTCAAAGCATAAAAAAGATGTGAAATTCATCAGCAAGACTGCACAAAGCAATTTATGAACAAGATAGGAAACAGCAGGCAGAGGCATGATAAAATGTCATGTAACAGACAAAATACAATATCACGGTACATAAAGTCACACTATCAATTTCCAAAGCCTTTCAGTTTCCTAGATCAGGATAAGAGCAGTAGATTTTCCCAAATAAGGTCCATGATTTAAAATTAAATATAACAATTTTCCTCTAAAAAATCGGACTTTTTATATAAATGTGTAAGCAATCTGCTCTGCTTACATTTGTTTGTGATCTCTGCCAGACGTGCTTTCTCAGAGGAAAAAGTTTCATCCAAGTCAAACAGTTCCAGGGCAGGAGGAGGCAATTCTCTGAAAGCAGGTGGAAAAACCTTGAAGAGAAAAAACAGCATGGTTGATTGCCAAGTATTTTTCTTTCACTTTACAGATCTCTAAGACAACAGTTTTGAACTTATATTGGAGTTGAAGAAACCCTTTAAAAAGTCAAAAGCAACTCCAAAGCCACCAAAGGGGCACCATTTGAAAATTCCATTTCTATGTTGTAAAAATAACTGAATATTCAAAAAGAGTTCAGTCACATGTATGCCAGAATTATCACCCAGCAGCACAACTAGACATTCTTATTTGCAGTTTCAGTTTTGCTCCATGAGACCCAGGTGATGGCTGAGAGCTGAGGAACTAATTTGGCCCTAACAGCTCACCCTGAAAATATACTGACATCAGTTCTGGTCAGAGCATTTTCTGTTTCGTGCAGGCACCATTTATGTCACAAGCTGGAGTTGGGTTTTTAAAAAGCAGTGAATGAGACACCATTTTCAGTGCACTTTCAGTTGCAGTCCTGCAGCTCTAAAGGATCCCAGTAATGCTTTCTCAGTGGCCAGGGAAAAGAAGGATGGAACAATGATGGCACAATTCAGATACTCAGAGATTCCTGCCTCCTCAGGTGAGTTTGACACTCCCATAGCTCATGTTGTTGCTGTCAGCCCAAACATTGCTGGTGAAAGTTTGATCAGCTCCTGCTGTAAAAGACTCATGCTCCACTTTCTGCTTCCCCTGAGGAGATGGGAGATGGAAGCAGAGCAGGACAGGCTGGCTCCTCCCTGGCAGCAGAACTGACACCACCACTGCTTTCTGAAACACCACATCCTGTTTTCACAGGGAAGGCTGAGCCAGCACCTCACAGGACTGGGAATAGCTACTCAATCAAGGCTTATATTACAAGGATTCTGTTTTGGTACCACACACTACATTTTGAAGCTCTTTTAATAAATTAGAAGTGTAAATAAGTGCTCTTTCCTAAAAGATGGTCCTCCCAGTGCAGTCAACTCCCAAGTGATTAATTATTATCACAGCATTTCTCACTACTTCTTTTACAGAACTATAGAAATGACACACAGAGGTTTTGCATGGAACAAATGAAATAGAGACTCATTCAGACTGGAACAGACATCCAAGATTAGCAAGTCCAACCTTCATGGAGAAGGGTTCTCCCTGTACTGTACAAGCAAGAAAATTACTCACAGCTGGCTGGAGGACAGGTAGTGGAGTCTCAAATTCAGGCTGAATGAGTTGGAGAGGTTCATGTTGCACATTCAGTTCTTCATAAGCTCTGTTAGGGAAAAAATGATACCACATCTATTTCCACTAGCAGGCTATAGAGATGGATTTTTGTGAACACACCAGCATCAAAGTTTTGTACTGTAACAGCACAAAAAAATGGGATGTCCACTTTATAAGGACCTCAGAGAATTACAGATCAGTAATAAATAACTTCTACAGTGAGAAAATTCAAGTTGTGACAGAGGAAGATAACGATAGGTGGATATATAAGATGATTAAAAAAATGAACGTGGATGAAGAAAAAGTGATCCAGCACAATACCACCACAACTGGGATTTCAAAAAAGTTTGTAAGGAAGTCAATAATCAAAAGTTATTTTTTAAAAAAAAGCATTTGTTATGGGGTCAGAAGGGAGATCCTCCTGTGAATTCACAACTAGTGAAAATATAAGAAACACAGAGTAAGAAGAAAGAGTGTCCCCAGCAGAGTGGAGTCTCATGGAATCTGTGTTAAGCTGCCACTATGCAATGTGTTCAGACATGACCTGGGTAACAGGGGAGTTATGATGAACAAAGCTGATAGTGACACAAACAGGTAAAAGTGAGCAGCTGATAAACCTCAAAACACAATTACTGGGAAGTGCAAAGGTGACTGAAATGCAGTTTTCAGTAAATGCCAAGTAATTCAAAAGCGGAAAAATAAGCAGCCTTCAGTTATCATTCCAAAAACTGCCCAACTTCACTGCAGACAGTTCTCAAAACATCAGAACAATGAACCTCATGTAGTCAGAAAAAAAAAGAAGGAAAGAAGGTCAGAAACTACACCTAAGACAAGCAAGAGAAAACATCATTGCCACACTGTACAAATCTATCTTCTGATATATCCATTTTCAAAACTGCCTACAGTTCAGTCCTTCCTGCTCTTAAGGAGACACAGTGAAGCACAAACAGAAAATGCAGAACACTGAATGGAATAAATAAATAAGTAATACGAAAATTACAGCTGCTGACTTGATAACTGAAGGAAAGGCAGTTGTGTCCAGCTGATAAAGGGATGTATCAAACAGCTTTGTGAAGTCTCTTGGGTTCTCCTCTCCTTCCTGCAGGCAGACTCGCAGCTGCTCGGAGAGCGCGGCTGTGTCTGGGAGCACGGTGTAGTCTGAAATCTGGACACACAGACACACACCCCTGTCATCTGACACAGCCAACCCATTCCCTCAGCCTCTTCCTACCTTATATCTCACCTAAAATCTCAGAAATAATTATTTCACTCTTTACCAGGTATGGCCCTTTGCAGTGCAGCTCACTAGATCACTGTGCCAACTCTTCTCTCAGCTGTAAAGCTCCCCAACACAGACGTTTAATTTGGGCTTCTGCTAACTCTTTAAAATTAAAACAGCCAGCTTACTAATCAACTGAGCAAACTGGTGTTCTTTCATGCACACAGGGTATACAACTTAAATCACATAAAGATCTCTCCAAATAAAACCAGCATTTGTATACAACCAAAACTGACACACAGGTTGACCCCTGCCCACACACAGAAAACCCGCCTTTCCTCCCTGCACATTCCTCTTGTCTGAGGGCTCAGAGTGAAGAGCAAACTCATCACACTGGAGCAGTCCATCTCATAAACATGGGCAAAATGGAAAGAGACTTTCACAAATTATACCTGCTAATGAATAGCAATCTGAGGCTGAGTGCTATCATTAATTTTTACACCTGAGCCATCTGTCTATGCAATCCTAGGCCATTAATAAAGGCTCTGCAACAACAGCAGCACACATTTTGCTGGTAACCACTCTGTGCTAAACACATGGTGTGCCAAGGCCAGTGCTGCCAGATCCCACTGCTCTTTACCTCCTTGTGATGGATCTCTCTTACCTCAGGGTCCTCCATATCCATCTGGTTTAAGTGGATATCTGATGTTGTGAGCCACTGGAAAAGCACATCCTGGGGAAGGGGAAGACTCAATTACTTTCAGGAGGATCCAAGAAATCTCATACTATGCTTAAATATTTGTATTAAATCTATTAAATAATGTATCATGAAAAAGATTAAAAATAAGATAATAAATCAAAGAATATCTTTTAGTATTGGCTTAGAATCCCCTACTGAATCCATTTCATAGCTGTCTTGCTTTAAAATGAAGCCTGGAGTGCTTTGCAAATGTGGTGAAGATCCAACAGGGTGTTTTTAAAGAAAAACAAAAACAACTCCCAAAAAACTCCAACTTACCATGATCTTACCATTTTCTTCTTTATCTAAATACTGGTCATTGAACATGTGGGAAGATCCCAGTGCTGCCATCTTTCCACCTTTACTCTACCAACAAAGAATACAATATAGCAAAAATTCCTTCCAAATCACAGTTTTAGAGGCAATTGTTACTGCATTCCATTACTTGACTACATAGAAAAAGACTGTGTTAACTTGTTCACATTCATTAACAATATCAATCCTGTGCCTGTAACTCTTTACTACTACATTTCTGAATTTATTTCTACAAATTAACAGGGCTGGATGAGTAAGACTACATATGAAAATTCTACTGGTTCCAAGGGGAGAGACTTCTTCTTTAATTCAATATGCTGTACTTACAGAGCTAAGGATAATCTTATTTAATAAATTATTACTAAAACAGCAGAAAAAAACCCAAAACCCAAAACTTTAAAGAACTAAAGACATCCACCAGTCAACCAAAAAATATGTAATCTTTGCTGACCACCTCATTAATTCTCCTCTGAACCCCATGGAAAGAAGTTTATCATAAAAAAAACCTCAGGAGTTGCTAGGCTCATCTGGAGTTTGCAGATGCATCAAAAACTGAGGTGGGTTTATAAGTGTCCAGAAAAGATCCACTCACAATTTCTGTGTGGGGCAGGGGGAAGGCAGGGAGTGCCCCAGGCAGCTCATACCTCATGCTGATAGAAAGCCAGGATAGGTCTGTTGAGAGGGAAGCAAACAGAGCCTGTGGACAGAACTGCCACTGCTGGCTTCATCACATTCAGCGTGGCTCCAAAAGGATAAACAAAAGTGAGAGCTCTGCAGGAAACACAGAAATTCCATAAGCACCTGCATGCACCAGGCAGGCTGGACAGATTCACAGAACTCAAACTGAAACCCACAGACTAGAGGCAAAAAAAGATCTGGTCATGAGAACAGTAATTCCTTTCCAAACCTATCCCTCCTGCTCCTTCAGGGGTTACCAAGCTCTACTAAACAGATTCTCCTTTGCAGATATAACCTAAGAAGCATAAGAACATAAGAAATGCATTAGAAAACCTCACCATAAGCACAGTGTACTGCTGCTAACCACAAACCTGCCAGTTCTGAGGTGTTCTACATATTTTCACACCAGTTTCCTCAGAGAAAACACTTACTGTGAGTCATGGCCCCTGCCATCTTCATCTGTTGTCTCAAGCACTGTTTTCTTGGCAGCTTCACTTATTCCCCTACAAGATATTGAAAAACAAACCTCAGTGAAAACATCCAGATAACGAGAGTTTACTGTGAAGATTCACAAACCCCAAATATTTACCTGTTCAAAACTCCATCAGAGATCAGTGCTTCTTTTGGGTGGTGGTACTTGTAATACACATTTCGTACCACAGCATCTTGAAAAAAGAAAAAAGTATAGAAATTTGTATCTTAGCTGATTAGTGTGTTAGATTTAGCAAAGAAAAATTAGTTTAGCTCCTGGATTCCCTGGGTGTTTGCTTCTAACACCACAAAGCTGGCATTTGGCTACTGATGGAACTGAAATCAGCCTTCACTACTGTTTCCTTTTGGACAGAATAGATTTAGAATAGGAATATGTTTGCAAATTCAAATAAAAATACAAAAATTTAGGCACATCACCATCTTCTGCAAAGCAAAAGAGACAAAAAGATGATCCAGTTAAAACAGCCTGTATCAGCTTTTACAACTCCATTTTTTAATAAATCTTCCAAACACTTGATGAATTAAATCCTACTGATGCAAAAAAAAAGGCAGAGTCTATAAAAGCCACCAAAGACCCCAAATATTTTATATACACTGAGACACACTTGCCTTTGGTTGTTGGGGTTTTTTTCCACATTGGCAGCACAAAACTAATGAATGACATTTTATTGGTCTGCTAAAGAAAAGTGCCACTTCTTATTCAGGGTGAGCATTAAGTGAGTCAATCCTTTAAAATGTGTGGAAAATGTTTTAAATTAAGGGCTTTTTAATCAAGAAATTTCCCTAGAATTGTTTTAGTAAATTAAAACTAACAACTACAGCAAAAGAGTGGAAATGGCTAAGTTGTCCACGTACTCTGTCCATGGAGAGCCTTTGCTGTGCTTCAATATTACTAGGTGCATGCAGACTTAAAGAAAAAAAATCTTTTAGATCAAAAGATACTTTGTGAGAAAGATCTGCTTGGCTTGTATCCACAAAGGCTGAACCTGATTTTTCAATTTTGCTGCAAATTGATGACTAAAGATAGCAGTGAGGCCACTACCATTATTGAAAATGATCCCATATTCTTCTAACAAAAAGTTGATGTTTGTGCCATTCCGGGACTCTCCACCTTCTCTCAACATCACCAGGATGGCCCCACCATCCTCCAGGAATTTCTTCAGGGCAGAAAACTAGAAATCAACAAAGATCCAGGGGGAAAAAAAAAACAAACAAGATGAGAAGCTACACACAAAACTGCATGAAGTTATGTTGAGATGAGGGGAGATAAATGATTTTGACTGCTTGCATTTAACTTGATCTTATAAGAAAAATGTTCAAATTCCAATTTATATTAATTCATTTAAAACAGCATTACAGCAAAGTCTTCTGTCTTGTTCTTTTGCACTTAAGCAAATTTTAAAACATAATTAACTTGAAAACAACTATTGACTTTTTACCTCATCAGCACTGAACTTCTCTCTTGGTCCTGCTGTAATCCACAATTTCACCCCAAACAGTCTCTCAGATGTGATCTCATCTTTTAAGCTATGAACAGATTAATAAACACATGCATTATTCATGGATATAGTCCTGAACCACAACTTTTTCCTTTTCTTTTTTTTCTTTTAATAAAGGACTGGCAAATGAACACAAAGCAAATCACTTCAGTCACTTCGCATCCTTTTATCTGGGTTTAAAGCTGCCAACTCGAGCAAAAATAATCCTTACAAATGTCAACCAGCTAAATAGCAACGCTGCTATGACAAGGCACTGTGGCAGATCCAGAACTGCTGCAAGCTGTCACAGTTGCTATGAAACTTTACACCTGAGGAGTTTCCTATTATTTTTCTTTTTCTTCGTTTTGTTCTGGCCACATTTTATAGAATGAGTTGGAAGGCACCCACAGGATCACCCAGCCCAGCCCCTGGCCCTGCACAGACACCCAACAACCCCACCCTGGGCATCCCTGGCAGAGCTGTCCAAAGGCTCCTGGAGCTCTGGCAGCCTCGGGGCCGTGCCCATTCCCTGGGGAGCCTGGGCAGTGCCAGCACCCTCTGGGGGAGGAACCTTTCCCTGATATCCTCTCCCGAACAGCTCCATGCCGTGCCATTTTGCAGCGGTTAGATAAACAGCATCATCTACAAAATCCGTGTTTTCTTTTCGTCCCAAACTCCAAATCGAGACAGACTCACAAACCTGCACGAGGAGCTCCATCCTTACACCTCACACTCCATCTCCTCCACAGGTGAGCTGCAGCTCCCAAGAACCACGCACAGCATCCCACAGCGGCAGGAGATGCAACAGGGCGCAACCAACGCGAGAGAGCGACCTCAGCTCACGAGATACATCCCCAAAGGCCACTCGGGAACCCAAGGCGGACCACACAGCCCCGCCGGGGCCTCTCCGTGTCCCGAGAGCCTTCCCTCACCTCAGCACCCTCCAGCTGCCGCGCAGCCTCTTCCGCAGGGCCTTGTAGCCGCCGGCCGGTGTGAAGCTCTCGCCCTTGGAGGCGTTGAACACTATGGCATTGCGCGGGCCGCTCTCCATAGGCGCCCCCGGGGCTGCCGGAGGGCTCTGGGGAGCAGCGGCCAAGCGCCAGCGCCCCGGCCGCCCGCGGGTCCCCAACGCGGGTCCCCAACGCGGGTCCCCAACGCGGCCCCGCCGCGCCGCCGTCACCACGCGCTCCCTAGCAACGCTCCGGCCGGACGCATGCGCGGGCGGTGTTCCCCCCCACCCCCCCTCCGAGTGCAGAGGTCGGCGCAGTGGTTCGCTCCACGCCCAGCCAGGAAAAGGGGCGGGGCGGTACCACTGCGGAGGGCGGGGGGTGTGACGGGGCGGGGAGAGGCTGTGCGCTCCCGCCCTCCCTCAGCCTGGGCTCTTGACCCAGCCCACGCCTGTCCGGCCTCGGCGCAGTCCCGCTGTCCTGAAGCCCCTCTTGACGTTTTTGGGCCTTTGGTTTTGCTTGTGTCTAAAATCCTCATCCTGACAGCTGCAGGTCCTTCCCCGCGAGGGTGGGGAGGCCCTGACACAGGGTGCCCAGAGAAGCTGTGGCTGTCCCTGGATCCCTGGAAGCGTCCAAGGCCAGGCAACTTGGTGGAGTAGACGGTATCCCTGCCCATAGCCTTCAAGATCCTCAACCTTTCCGTGATTCTGTGATCAGCTTACATCCGGGAATTCCTCTTTAATTCAAACTCAGCAGTGTTAGTGACTTTCTGCATGCAGCCCTGTACTATCAGGCCCAGCACAAAGCAAACACCCTCCTTCCCCTTTTATCCAGGACAACCAGAGAAGCAGAGCAGTGTTTGCAACTTTAATATAAACCATGTCATATTTTCAATGACTTCAGCATATACAAGATAGAGCCTGATTTAAAAAAAAAAAAAAAAAAAAAAAAAAAACAAAAAAAAACAAAACACAACAGTAGACCGACACAA
>VXBB01023388.1:11766-28906 GCA_013399915.1 Illadopsis cleaveri
TTCCCCACAGCATGAGCATCACAATTTTTAGAAAGCCCCTCCTGCATCCCCATGTTGCTCTGAGCCCCCTCTCCTCCCCACAGCAACAGCACAGAACAGCTTAAAACAAAAATGTGGGAAGTGGCATTCAATGAATACATCAGCATTTTAATTAAGGCAGAATAAATAACTGTTCCACATCAGTGATGGGCATTTTCAGGTAAGTACAGGAGCCTGGCCACCACGTGCTGTGCTCATCACAGTAGTGTTGGTGTGCCTGGGGCAAGTCAAGCACATGCTGTGAAAGCACCCCCCAACCCCAACCAGAGTTCAGCTATAAAGTTAACTTTATTGTTCCAAGCAAGTCAGCCTTTTTCCCCACCCCCTCTTTGATCTGGGATTTTCCTCCTACACATTGGCTCCTCCATAACAGCCTTGTTGTTGCTTCAGTAGCATCCCAATCCTGGACCAGAAAGATGATCCACTCACTTTGAGGAGGATCAGACTGGCATGAAAATCCACAGTGCAGTTCAGGATTTACAGATCTGCAGCTGCCTTTGGAGCAATAACTGATGAACAGTTTTTCACTCAGCCCAGGATGAGCAGCTTGAGTGACAGAGTTCACTTAAAGGAAGGAAGTCACTGTTCGTGGTGATGTGAAGAGTTTCCTTTTCTGTTGAGGGCTTGGGGAAAGACATTGGACGTAGCTGAGCAAATCCACACACACAAAAAAAGTGTCCAGTTATAGGGATATGGCTGTTGATGTGAATGATGGCACATACCTCAACCATAAATACAACCACAGAGTGAATACAATTCTGCCAAGTAGCACAAGACACTCAGGGAAAATCATAGTCAGTGCCCCACTTTCCTTGGCAGGGAAACATTCATTTAGGGAGAAAAATCCACCAAACAGCAAAAATTAAGAGCTCTGTTCCATCCCAGCCAGTTAGTGTGTTAGTGCCAATTTCCTTAAACCATGAGCAAAGGACAGTACCAATCCTCTCAAAAGGAAAAAAAAAAACCAAAACCAAAAAAACAACACATAAAACTCATTCATTTAAAATACGGCTTCACAAAGCCTTTGTAAAACTTAGATGTCCTCTTCAGTTGGTGCATATGAAAATCCTAAAAATGCATCTGAGGCACTGGAGCTGCTGGCTGCTAGGTCAGGCGTGCGGGTGATGGAGGCAGAGATGGCTTCTTGGGTGAACTCAGGATCAAAGTGTCGCAGATCAGCTGGGCCAGCCTAAAACAAGGAGCAGAGACACACAATCATTCAGTGAGCAGAGCCAAACCAGACAGCCCGATGCAGCTGCTCTTCCAAAAGAACAATCACCACTGCATCTGCAGATCCCAAGCCACACCTCAGAACCCTCAATGTCAGCATGAGACATCTGGAGAGGATCCCTTCTGTAAACCAGACAGAATTACCCACTTACCACATTGGGGTTGAATGGAGGAGTAATCCTCTTGTGATATAAATCATCCCAGTTTATTGGGCTGAAGAATACATGGTTCTTTATCTCAAGCTGCACAGAAAGCAGGAAGGAAAAGTCAGTCTTCTGCCAACCCTCATTTCCCAGCACCTGGTCTCACAGCTTTAAGAAAGACTTGAAGTTACCCCATACCCATATTCACAAATCCTTAATACATGAGGGTCCTGGTCCAGGAACCCCCTGAAGGGAAATGACCCTTCACATACTGGCGTCCTTAGCTGGCCACCACCCCTCTCCCTTTGGAAATCCAAGTCAACCCCACGTGTCCCTTGTAGGAGGCTGAAGGGACAGACTGTGTGGGAAGGTTTTTCCAAGGCAGTGCTGTTATGAAAGAAATGCTCAGAATAGAAATTTTCCCAGCCATCCTCCCTCCTGCTCATAGTGAAGGCCACCTACAAAGTCTGTTTTGGCACCCAGTCTCCTCTTCTGGTCCTTGTGGAGAAGTCCCTGAATGATGTCACAAGCTGCCACAGTCTTGGTTCCTTGGATCTGTAGTGGCTTGTGCAGAATGTTGTCATACATCTGAGACACATCCCGGCTGTAAAAAGGAGGCTAATTTGAAAGAGAGGAGAAGCAGCCAGGTAAAACATGAGCTACCAGAAGGAACCACACATTACAGGTCAAAATGAGTTCTGCAGTGAGTAGATGAGGGAGACCTGCCACACCTCTCCCAAAAGGGCAGTGGTAGGATTGAACCAGATCATTAATTCAGGATTTATTTGTCTATCAACTTGTGGACACCAGACCAACCTCACACCACAGCTTTTGCAAATAAAATTTCCACTATGTAAAGTAAAGCAGCTGATTTCCAAACTTACCAGTCCAAAGAGCATTTCATAGAGGACAGCTCCTAGGCACCACCAGTCTACTGTCCTATCATAGGGCTGCTTCTTTAGCACCTCAGGAGCCAGGTACTGGGAAGTCAAAAGGAAATATTGGAGTCAAATTATAAAGGAAGAGCTTTGTCCTTCTTAGTCTCAAACTTGGCTGCAGCTCGAGCTGAGCAAATGCATTTGGAATAGCACAGATGCATTTCCTAGTATAATCTAATAAACTCTGCACTTGCTTTGGAGCAATGAGGTTGAGAGACATCTACCAAAGCCCTCAAAGTGTCCTTGCAGGCTACAGGAGGTTCTCTTCCTTGAGAGGACTTCTACAAGCATTTACCACCTGCCACAATTCAGCCAGCAATCCTGTCCCACTATGACACATCACACCTCTAAAAAGCTCCTGTATTTTTTAAAAAAGTTGCAGTTTTCAGCCCCAGTCAGTCTGTCCAAAGCAGCAAAACTACCAAGAGCCACCATTGAGGAGCAATAGACAAGAATTGGAGCAGTCTGCAGAACAGTTTCCCACAGAATTACTTCTGTGTACTGTCAGGCTCTGTCCAGAACAGGAAAACACCAACACACACCAAAACTAGAAAACAAACCTCAAGCATTCCTGCCGGGTTCATGCTGTGCTATTGCATAAGTGACACCTCACTGAAAAAGAAGGGAAATTCCTCCCCACTTCTGCTTAGCTTGAACACTGAAAGGTGTTGCATTTACAGACCCTTTGTAAAACTGCCTGGGGAAAGCAGCAGGAAGGTATATTACCTAGGCTGAAACATTACCAAATCCCCAGGCTCAGTAAGAAGCAGGCAAAAAAGCCTCCAAGAAGCCAGACTGGAAATAGGTTTTCACAAAACGCAGTTGCAGTGCACGGGAGGAGAGGTATTTCCTCCCTTGGAGCAGTGTTTGCATTCCAGGGGGAGCCTGGTCCTCTCCTCTGCACAGGGCATTCTGCAGCTCCTGCATGCACCAAGGACACACAGGAGAGCACAGTGAGGTCCTGTGCATGCCAGTACCAGCAGGCTCCTTGTTCTGCCCCTCTGGGGTCTCTGAGCAGGTAAACATCCTGCTCCCAGGGACAAGGTTGTCTCCACCTCCACAGCTATTTTCACAAGCCTGGCCATTTCTAAGTGCAGGAACCCCTGCCTCAACAGCTCATTAATACTCCAAAATTGCTGTGTTGTTACAGATAGAGCTGTCTCTGCTGGATAGGGAAGGCCTTTTCTGAACTCCAGCTTCAGGCTGACAGCCTCAGAGACCCCATAGTTTTTTGAGGTGTCACATAAGCCTAGACCCAGATCACCAAGTGTCTGAAGGTTTCCAGTGCCCAGGTCACAGCAAAGCCCCAGCACATGCAGTACCTCAGGGGTGCCACAAAAGGTAGAAGTTGTCTCCTCTTGCTCCATTCCTTCTTTGCAGAGTCCAAAGTCTGTCAATACTATGTGTCCCTAAAAAAAAAAATAAAAAGAGAGAAAAATTTTAGTTTGTCCCACTCTTTCTAGAGAGGAGACAATCCCCTAACGTCTGCCTAAAGTGTTAATTCTCATGTGGGTTTTAGTTCCCCACTGCTCATCTGCCTCCCTTCCCTTGCCTTATGTTCATCCTATAGCACAGGTACTGGCACTTGTAAAAAAAATAAAGTCAAGATTTCTTCTTATTTTTTATTTGTCTACAGCTAGATAGCCATGAAGAGATCCAGCACTGCTGTGATCTTCAGCTGCTTTATCCCAGAGCCAGTTTATGTAACAGTCATCACCAGAGTTATAGCAGTGACCTGCTCTTCACCCCCCTGATCCCTGCCCACAGGTCAGGTCCCAGCTTCTGGGAATGAGCCAAGGGCCACAAAACCACGCAGCCCTTCAGAGGGCAAGCCCACTCATCCCTGCAGGATCTGCACAGAAGTGCAGTGGGGCAGACAGACAAAATCCATGCCATCATGTCAGCTATAGCCCAGCTTGCAGAGCCACAGCCCTCTGCTTGTGGCCCCGATGTTTTTGAAGCCAGCAGGAGGACAGTCCAAGCTGTGAATATACCTGGCAGTCCAGGAGGATGTTCTCAGGCTTTAAGTCCCTGCAAGACAAAGTGCTGTTTGAGCAGATTTGGCCAGATATTTAGAAAACATGGATGTGAAACAGCATCAGCTGAGAACAGGACCTAACAAAGCCTCCCCATCCAGATCACCAAGACCTTTCCAAATTGCAGACTCCCACCTGTAGACACACATGCAAACATAAATAGGCTGCTTTCACACAGAGTCAGGCGTTAGCCTGCATTTCCATGCATAAATTGTTACTGAGAGATGATTTCTTACTTATTGAGCCAGGTTTATTTTATGCCTGTAAACTTAACACTCCCAAACTGATACTGAGAAGGGAAAAGAATGGTTTATTGCCTGTCAGGTCTGTGCAGTCCCTCTGGCAGGGTAAAGTGCCAGCAGCACAGTCTTGTCTGGGGCAGGGCATTCTTCAGCTGCTCCAGTCCTGCATTCCCCTTTCCCAGTGAATCCCTTTCCCTCCCAACACTACACCCCCTGCCTGGCAGCCTTGGTGCCCCTGCCTTACCTGTAGATGATGTTTAGGGAATGCAGGTACCCAATGGCACTGGCAACTTCTGCAGCGTAGAATCGCGCCCGGGGCTCGCGGAAACAGCGCTCCCTTTGCAAGTGGAAGAAGAGCTACGGGAAGGTGAGAGGGTTGATCATGTCTCTAAATAAATGAAGGCTAATCTGGAGCAAGGCTGAGAGCCAGCTATATAAGTGAAAAGTGATTTGCAGCAGGTTGCACTTGAACAGCATGAAATAGGCCCAAGCCAAGTGAATTTAAGCAATCCAAACACCTTTCTAGAAATTGCTTAATTTTTTCTCCTCATCATTCACAAAAATTAGTAATTAATTCTCAAACCTCCTATCATCTGCTGACCTATTAAGCTTCTAGCTTACTACAACCTACAGGCTGATTATGGTGGTAGTATGGCCATGAGACATGGTACATGCAGAGAGCTGAACATGCAAACATGCCCAACATGAACTTGATTTGGGCAAGATATCCACCTTAACAGTATCCCCCAGCCAGTTCCAGACAGCACAGAAAGACAGCTGAGAAAGGTAAACTTCTACAGGACAGAAAAAGTCTAGAAAGTTGCAATGGCATCACTCCAAGTGCTAGACAGGGATCCAGAGCTGGCCCACAGCGGGGTTTCCCTAAAGCTCATCTACACCAATATTTGCCATATTCTCCATAGGATTTTAAAATGCCCCAGTACTGCTTTTCTCAGAACCTTTACTTTGGGAATCATCTGACTCAAGTCATAGCCAGCAAGATCTTCACTCCATTTATGTGTGAGGTATCCTGCCAGGTATTCCTGGCTTCTCCTTGCCAGCACTCAAAACAACATTATCCCTCAACATCATTATCTTCTGACAAGAAATAGTTTTAAATAAAGTAGCATGTTTGTGAAGGACCAAGAAGGATTAAAACAAAGCCTATAAGTGCACTCACCTCTCCTCCGTTTACATAGTCAAGCACAAAGTAAAGCTTCTCTGAGGTCTGGAAGGAGTAGTGGAGTCCCACAAGGAAGGGGTGCTTGACATTTTTCAGAAGAACGTTGCGTTCTGCCATGATGTGGTTTTGCTATCAAAAAGCAGACAAGTCATTAAGGTTTCAGGCAAGGATCCAGCCCAGCCTCCCCTCAGGGCTCATTGCTGCTCTCAAAACATGTGGAAGTTGGGAGTCCACAAGGGTCATTTCCAGCCCCAAAAAGTGAAACCCTCCTCCTATCTGACCTAATTCATCTCTGCTCTTTTGTTCTCATGGCACAGGCAAACCCATGTTTCACATGTGAACTGCCTACCTGAAAGCCAGGTGCCCCAATTGCATTACCCAGAGAGCCCATACACCCACCACAATTTCCAGGATAGCCCAGGAGAGCAGACACACCTCCTTTTTCTTGAGGATGGTTTTCTTATGCAAGACTTTCACTGCATAAAAAGTCCCGTCACACTTGCGTTTGGCCAGGAGAACCTGCAACAGAAGGTCCTGGTCACAGCTATCTGTCTCACCTTGGTCAGTGTTCCCTCATTAGCTCAACACTCTTGTGAGTGATTAGACACAGAAAACTACTTCAGAGGGCCAGGTACAGGGTTTTAAGGACCAAGCTCCAGCCCTCTCAAGTCCCAGCGCTTTTTCAAAGCCAGAAGAAAAGCACTCAATATCTCCACATATCTCCCCTAGACACCCAATAGAAAATAGTTTTGGAGCATTTGGGGCCAGTCCTATTTGAAGTGAATCCTGACTGTCTCCAAGGTTTCTCTGGAGATCTTTTGCTGAACAAGTTTGAAACTCATTTCGAATCAAGCATTGCTCTTTACCCTTCACCACCCTGCCCATAAAAACCCTCACTCTTCAGTCCTTAGAGAGCTTGAAGGACCTTAAAATTAGAAGGGACTCTTACTAACAGTATCTCGGGTCTGATTTAACCTCAGTCCCAACACCTCAGGAGAGCTGCAAGCAAAGGACACAGCCAGAAACTCCTTCAGCAACATGCTTTCCTTCCAAGCTGCCTCCAAACAGCTGCAGCCCACCTGCACAAGCCCACTTACTTTTCCAAAGCTTCCTTTGCCAATAACCTTCAGGAAGTCAAAGTCTGTTGGCTTGGCACTGTTGGGCAAGAACCAAACAAGTTAATGTTTCTGGGAGAGAAACATGCAACAGTAACACCGCCATCAAAGCAGAGTTCCTGCCTGGAAAAAGGAGTGTTTGTGAAAGGGATTAAAGGGCACTGGTGGGTGACCCTCCCTCCCAGGCAGCTCAGGATTCACACTGTGTGTGTCAGTGCACCCTGCAGAGGATGAGCAACCCCTCAGCAACCCATGGGCAGCAGCAGTGACAGCACAGTGAGGACAAAGTGATGCCTTTACAGGGGACACAGTTTATCCCTGTTTCTAAGGAAAGATAGTCAGGAAGCCAGCAGTGATGAGGAACTTCCCTTACTACCTCTCAAAAGAAAAGGGACAAGGGGCTACAGATGTGGCCAGGAGAGGATGATTATAACAAGTATCAGCTACAGCTCAGTCTTGGAAGCTGATGCACTGGTGACACATGTGGTGTTAAAGGCCAGGAAATGTAACTGTCCAGACTCCTGCAGACAGTACCCTGTGACACACAGGGACCATCTGCATCCCCCTGCCAGACCTGTTCACGCTCCTCACCCTACCTGGCTTTGCAGGGAGCTTACTTGGGGTTAGCAGAAGGTCCGAGGTTGATGTTGTCAGTTGGTGTTGAAGGCTAGAGAAGATAACAAGAATTTTAGCCAGAAGGACTGTGATGTGGGTTGGGTTTTCCCTTCCTCAACACAACATCCTTCACACAGAGTCATTGATAAACACCCATCAGCAAGAGACTCAGTGGATACTTCAGCAAACATTAAAGGTCTCTTTAGATGGCCTTATGCACACCCAGCACCACAGAGCTGCAGCCTCCCTCTTCGCAAAGACAAGGGGGTATATACACGTACACACTCTACCTCCTTTTCCAGTTCCCTAGGAATCTTACCCTCCCCAGACTCCGGGAACATCACGCCTTGTCCAAAAGAGCCTTTGCTGTTTTTCTCCACCCACCATCACCCACAGGGCAGCAGGAAGACTCCCACCAGGCTAACACAGGCTCTCTCCTTGTTTTTCATGTAAAGGCACCAGCCCCCTTTGTCCCAGATGTGAGGATTTGCTTGTTCAGAACCATGATCTCACCTGGATGCTTTTGTCTGGGCTCCGAGAACGATCCATTAAAAAAACAACTCGCTCAGCACTTGGGAAAAGAAGAGGAAGTCAGTGTTGAATGCAAAATCAGAGAGAGAAACAGCTTCACACCATTAACCTGCCAGGGAGTCGTGCAAACCCCAGTGTGTGCACCCCTTCCATCAGAGGAGGGCTCAGCTGAGCTCCCCAGCACTGCCATCCCCAAAGGATGGGGTGCCTGCACTCTGGGGGAGGCAGGGAACAGCATGTGCAGACAGGAGATTGGGGAAACAGGGCTCCTGGTGAACAAGCATATCTAATATTAACCCCTGACTTGCAATAGCAGAAACTGCACAAGACAAGAGGACCAGCACAGCCCCAGCAGCAACACAGCACCAGGCCAGGTGAAGTCACAGCTCTCCTGGCCATGGCCAGACCCCTCTCAAGGCAGATGTGGCCCCCTCCCCACTGCACAGGGATGCTGCCACCCAGTGAATATCCCCACAGGGCAGCCAGGAGAGTCCAGCAAGGTCCAGCCACCACGGTCCATGGGGCTGGCAGCAGCCAGAGGCCACTCCCCAGGCCAGGTCAGACCAGGGCAGCTCAGGGCTGTTGACATTGCAGGAAGAGGAGCTGCTGTGGCAGGCTCAGTGAGCAGAGGTATTAAAGACCTCTTGTCTGCCTGGTGCAGCTTTTGCTGGGGCTGGAGAAGCCAGACTTGGACACTTGTTGGTTCAGATCCACCCTGCCTGAGCATCACTGAGGGTGGGTGAGCCTTGCCTCAGGGATTCCTCCCTTTGGTTTTAAGGGTTCCCCTATGGTCTTTGCAAAAGCCAGAATTAAGAAGATACCATAAACAAAACAGCTCTGCTCCCTTCTCCCCTACCCCAAAGAGCTTAGACTCCCCCTGAGCCCCACCACGCCCTCATACACTGCATCAAGGCTCTGAATCCCCACAGCCACCCTCTGCCCCACCCCTCCCAAAATGGGGGCCCAAAGACCCCAGCAGCCTCCCCACATCTCCCCTGTGGGTGGTCCCACTCTCTGCCCCCACACACAGCCCCCCAGCCATCCCAAAGAATCCCCTCTGGCACAGGCAGGCTGAGCACAGCAGGAGCTGCCGGGCAGCAGCGGGCACTGGCAGCTGTGTCAGGGACTGCCCACATCTGCCCGGTGCCAGCCAGCTCCAGCCACCAGCCAGCCAGCACGGGGGTTATCAGGCTGAGCTGTTAAAGGGCTCCCATCCCACTGGGAGGGTGTCATACTCACTACGAGCAGAGCCTGGAGCCGGAGGCCTTGATGGTCTGTTCTATCCTCTCCCGGCCGTGCTTGATGAGTTCTGTGAGGAAAGTTGGAGCACCGAAGCTGATCAGCGGCAGCGTGATCACTAGTGCACAGAGGCACATTTGTTCTTCACTGACCTTGCTCCTCTCTCCACAGCCGGCCTCCTCCCCCTTCCACTCACATACCAAAATAACCAGGAAATTATAGGAACCAGGACATCTTCCCTCTCAGCCTCACCAGGAGCTCTCAATAGCTCACAGGACAGGGATGAGTGCCACAAAACAGACACCCTCTCTGGTGGCCGAGGGGATTTGGGCTAAAGCACCACTGTCAAACCTTCCCAAGCCACCCCTGTGTCCCCAGGGGGGGACAAGGAGAGTGCTTACAAGGACGAGGTTGTACTGGGATACGTCACACTTGGCACATCCACTGCCCCTTTCATTCAGGACTCTGTGAGTAATTAGGGATGTGAATGAAACCTTTCAGGCCCTGCAGGAGGTAAGCCAGCACACACACATCACAGGAGTGACTTGCCCGAGGACACATAGCCAGTGCCAGAAGCTGGGATTCCCACCATGGAGCATCCCTACTGCTCAGCTGTGCAGGCAGTTGCCACCACTCATCACCATCACCTCTCCCTTCGCAGGGAGGAAGCCCTGAGCCTGCTCCCTGCTGCACAGGCTGAGCCAGAGGGAAGCCCACACAGTGCAGCCTGTACAGAGGAGTTCCTTGTTCCACTTAGGTGTAGATAGCAAAATTATTTCAAGACTCAGTTTTACTCCTCAGTTCTGCCACTGAAAGGAAAGCAAGAATCAAAACATTTACAGAAACATGTTTTTCCCTCTCCATCTAAAAAGAAGGGGTTTTATAGACCCAAGCAAGCCATCATCCTGGAATTGCTCTTCTACAGACCAAGGGATGGACAGCACAACTGCCAGAGGCCATCTCCCTGGGCAAGGATTTTGTAGGACAATGAGTTTTGAGGCAAACAAGCCCATAACATAGCCTTTCCTGCATAGATCTTTGGATCTGCCAGCCAGAGGGTCCTGTGAGCCCCTGAACTGACCCCACTGGCAGATCTGGGATTTGGGGCAGCCCTGATGAGCACCAAAAAACTAAGCTGTGGGTTTAGAGTTTCTGAATGGATAAGAAAGGCAAAGCAGGAATTGAAAGCAAAGCCCATGCAGAGGGAGAACTTACAACATCAGGCTGGTCTGAGCTGCTGACCTTGTCCATACTTTGCCCTGCAGCAAGTCCAAGATCCTGTCCCAGCTGGCACCCACCAGCAGGGACAGCACCCAGAGAGATCAAGCCCCATCTCCTCCCACTGGGCATAGTCCTTTCCCTGACAGCCTGGCTCTCCCAGGGCTGCTGAAGGTCATCCAACACCTGCCCTGGGGCTGCGTCTGTCTCACAGACTGCAGTACAGGAATGGCCACAGCAGAAGGACATCACTGCTGCTGTCTCTGAGCAAACAACACTCTGAAGAACCCAGGCCTGGGAGGAGGCTGGCACAGGGCACACAGCTGTGTGTGGACAAGCCCCAAGCTGCACATGGCAGCAGTAGGTAGATGTGTGAAAGCTCTTACCCCTGCTCAGGAGCCTCTTGCCAGAGCAACCCAACCTAACACCTCACTCCTGCTCACTGCCTGCAGCTCCATCAGGTGATACAGCCCACTTCCTCCAAACCTGAAGCCCCACAAGCTTAGGTTTGGCCCCTGGCCCAGCTTGCTGCCACTGCTCTGATCCCAGACTCAAGGCAAATAACGATTCAGGCAGAGATGGGGATATCACAGGTTGGGCATCTTGGAGAGCACATGGGCAAGCCATGGACACACAGCTACATGCCTTGGAGGTATTAGCTAGCAGCATAGGTTGCAGAACAAATTCCTGACTCGCTCTAAGGGGCTTGGACAAGCCTGTTTTAGCAACCTGCAGCTAGGCAGAAGCCCCTTCCAGCCTGGCAGCCCATTTGTGCCTCCCTCCACCAGCCCTGCTCTGCTCCACTGCCTCTTTGCTGGAAGTGGAGCCACTCAACAAGTCCCTGCTGACCAAGGGCAACTTTTTCAATAAAGGGACTTGCTCTGAGGTTAAAGTCTCTGACACTGAAGTACCATACCCATTTTTAGGATGTGTATATCCACATCCTACATCACTTTCTATTCAGGTTCAGAGCCACCTTCCCCAGCCCAAGTCCACGCTCAGAACCAGGTTATTTTGTGGTTTAAATCTCACAAGCAGTCAAGCAGACTTTTCCTTATCACTAACAAACCCTACTCCCCCTAAAGCACAAAGATTTCCTGAGCGCACACACTGAACAGCAGAAGCAGAAATAGGTCACGGAGATACGCTGGAATCCTTGGTTATCCATGCCCGGCTGCGTCCCTCCTTGTGCCTGCTGGTGCAGCACGGATGCTCCAGGCACTGCCAGGGCCACAGAGAGCATCAGCATCAAGTCTAGGAGTTCCCCAATATAATGTGACTACTGCACATTGGGAACACAAACCCCTGCACCCCACTCACACCTCCTCAAAGACCATTTCACCCCAACTCCCGGCCACAGGCACCCCCAGGCAGGAAGAACCCGCTCACACAACAGAAAGCTGCTACTTACAAGTTGGAGCAGTTACTGCAGTTAAACCTCCCCCACCACACATCCCTCAGTAACATACGTTTGCTTCCCAGCACAGCACGAGCAGCTCCCTGTTCCCCGCACACTTCTGGCAGTGGTGACCCACATTCCCATGCCAGCCCAGCGTTATTTGCTACAAACACATTACTAATGCAACGCGTACCTTGCACGGAGACACAACCTCATAGACTCGTCATCTGCCGGCTGCTCCCACCCTCCTCCCTGATGTCACTGCTCTCGGCAGCCTCCCCTGCCTAACCTACATTGCAAACCCCTTGGAGCGAGTCCCCCGTCCTCTCCTGCTCTGGGAAGGGCTGCCTGCCAGCCCAGCAGGGCTCTCACTGGGACAACAGGTGATGTTTTGGAGGGAGCACAGAGTTTGGAGGGGCAGGAGTGGAGAGAGGGGCACCCAAGGCAGCCCACAGCTTTCATCCAGCACAGGGGCTGCTCGCAGCTGAAGGGGGAGATGCCCCAGTTTCAGCTCAGAGAAGAGCAGGAGGATTCCTGCAAACACGTGCTTTTACTGGGGAGAGAATAAAAAAGGCTCAAGTTTTCCCCTGCTACAGATCTAAGAGCTAGCTGCAAGCTAGTACTGAACTCCACTTTCATTCCCATTGAGACACTACAGCAAGTCCAGGAAGAGGTTAGGAAAGACTTTAAAGCACTTCTGCATTTCAGGAAGCTTTCTTAACCACCCTCTGGAGAGCTCCTGGCTTGTCCAATTTTCTCCTGCAGATCCTGTTCCCTACACCCCAGGGACACTGCAAAACGGAGCAGGAACCCAGCCAAGCAGCCCTGGCTCAGGGCAAGCTGGAGACAACCAATCCTTGAAATTTTAGAGAAAAGCTACATGCAGAGCTCAAAGAAAACAGCAGGTGGCTAAAGCTTAAAGCACTTTGCAAAAAAAGAATTCCATGAAAACAAGTCATCGAACATACCTGGGAGCACATCTCCCAGAGGCTGAGCCCTGAGGCATGGGAAGCAGTCCACAACCACCGAGCACAGATTCCTCTCATTCCCCACGCTTCCCCTCCTTGCACCAGCCCACCCTGCCTGCCCTGTTAGGCCAGGAGCCCAAAGCCCCTTCCTAAAACCCAGAGGGGAAGAGCTTTGTTTCCTGCAGCAGTTCATTTAGCCCCTAAACACAACCACCCTCAACTCTTCAGAGTGATCATGTGTCACTGCTAGTGCCTCACTGCAGCACTTTAAAGAGAGCAGGAAAAGCTGACCAGCTGCAAAAGATGAAGAAACACCTGCTAGCTGTACCCAAGGAGTGAGAATTTAGTTGGGAGGGAGAGCTTTGGGTGGGGAGGAAGAGGTGCAGGTGGTGGGTAGGAGCAAATTACAGCCTCAGGCAGGCAGCTCAGGTGTTCTGAATAATTTTTTACAAGTCAGCTGGAAATTTGTCCACTGTGCAGTGGTTTGGAGGAAAGTCAAAATTGGCATTTGGTTCAGGTCAAACCCTGAAGAAGCTGATTTTTACAGTGTCCTCGGGGACCCTGGAGGGCTACAGCCAGGGCAGCCAGGCTGGTGCTTTGCAGCACTATTAACTGCAAACGTAAACACATGGGGAGCCTGATTTGAGAGACCAGATTTGAGCTCTGAGCAAAAGGAGACCTGGGAGAAAGGCTGTCTTCTCTCTCTTCATTAAAAATAAAGCCGTTGCTTTTTGCTGTCACTGTAGTTTCCTATAAAATCTCCCTGCGTGCAGCTGCAGCAGCAGGAAAGCAGCTTCCAGAGCAATTTCAGTGGTGGTGCAAGGAGGTAAAAGCCGGGCAGCATTCCCTGTGGGCAGCATTCTCTGTGGGATGCAGAAGGGCTGGCCACCCCGGCTTTCAGGGGGAGATCATCGGGAACAGCTGATGTGCTTGGTGCCATGTGTAACAAGGGAGGGGGAGCAGCATTTTGCTTGAAATATTTACCTTCCTTCAGGTCCAAACCTGATTTTTTTCTCAGCCAATATTCTCAAACTATCAGCATTGACATCTTTTAAGAATATCCCTTGTTTTTCTCTTCTCCAGCTTTGCCTCTGCTTGCATTGAAATGGTCAAATTTCAGGGTAATTTCATCAGTTAACTTACATTTGCTAGTCAGTGCCTTCTGCTTTTGTTTCTTAAAGGAAAATCTCGGTGTCATCCACAAAATCTACTTGATTTTAATGTCCATGGAAAAAGGCATCTTTAATTAAAAACTCACTCTCTATCTAGAGAAGAGTAAGCAGGAGGATCCTGTAAGGAAATTTTAACAGCTAAAAGGCATTAAACACCTAATCTGATGACAGATAATGATAGACAAAGTGATGTTGGGTCAGGGATCCTCACTGACCCTGCAGGGCTGGGTGTCACTCAGGACCAGGTGAGGAGAAAAAGCTGCCACCTCCCCTCACAAACAAATCCCCTGTATGTGTCCCATGGGAACCAGGCTCCCTGCAGCCCTTGCTGGGCAGGCTGAGCCCAGCTGGAGCCTGCCAGGAAGGCTCAGCAGCCCAACACTAATGGGAGACCTCCACAGGTGACTCCTCCATGGCCTCACCATCCCCAGGGCTCAGTGACACCGTGCCGTCCTGCAGCATTACCCTTTGTCTTGCCCAGGGCAGTGGAGGAGGGCTCCATCCAGGCCACGAGCATAAGCCAGCCAAAATAATCTCCTCTCCTTGCAGCTGGGGCAGGAATGCAGCTGCTGGCTCCGGGTGTCCTCGGGAAGCAGAGCACGCAGATGTTCCTCCGTCTGCAAAGGTGAAGGGCACAGGAATAAGAGCAGAGGCAAGTCCTTGGGTGCACACTGGCTGCCTGCCAGCCAGGCACAGCTCTGGGACACAGGGACAGCTCCTGAGCTCATCTGGGCAGCACCCAGCCAGCATTCAGTCTGCTGGGGATTACTGGGGGGCTCTGCCATCACCCCAGGGACAGAGCACTTTGGGAGTGGCAGACAGAGGGAATTGAAGAGAGCTGAGAGGTTTGGCTCCTGTAACACAGAAGAAATTTACCCAAAACCTGTTTAATTCATGTGTTTCTGCTGTCAAGGAAAGGATTTGGGGTTTAGATGCTCTTGAGGAGCTGAAACCCAGTCCACCCTACCTGTACGCAGGGTGACTGCCCTGACACCAGTGGCACAGGAGAAAACATTCCCTCGAAGCACAGGGACACATGGCACACCAATAAATCCCCAGTGTAGGGCAGGTCCTCACTGGAAATTCAACACCAGACACCACCAGACACCTGGGGTAGCTGCAAAGGGCTTTGCCTGTGGAGCCCTGTGACTCTCCCTGGAGAGGTGACCAGGGTGAGCCGTTGTCACCCTGATGACATGGGTGGGACAGGTAGGTGTGAGCAGGGTTATCCTCCTACCCTCCCCATGTGTGAGAGGTGAGGCTTTGCCTTTGCTCTGTCCCGTGTGCCCACAGCCCACAGTCACCCCCTGCAGCAGCCCTTGTCCCTCACCCACCATGTCCCGTGTCCAGGGACACTTTAGTGCCACTGAAGGGACTTCTGAGTGTGGCAGCACTCACATCACACAGGCACGTGTCCCTGCTGGTGCCAACAGGGTAGCCATGCCCCCTTACACCAACACTGACCTTGGCCCATTCCCCTGCCCAGAACTCACACACTCCTAAACAAAATCAAACAATTCTGGTGAAGCTGGAGAGCTGCTGATGTCAGGGCTGGGGTTTGCCAGCATTGCTGCTCTTCTGTGCCTGGCTGCTGTTTCTCTGCCCTTCAGAGAACACATCTGTGCCAGAAAAACCTCTGGCTGGACCTGAGTTCAAAGGTGAGGGGCAGCTCTTGGGCAATTTAACCCCTTGTGTGCACACCTTCTGCCTGTACCTGGCCAGGCCATGGGGGGAACAAGCTCTGGCCACAGAGAGGGATTTTTTTTCAGCTGGACTGGCACAGCTCAGAGCCTCCAGACAATGCCTATGCTTGGAAACATCTTTGTTTCCTCCAAGGGAGGGAAGCTGCCTTTCTCTTCCCCAAGCCCTATAAGGGGTCAAGGGCTGCGTGGCTGAGTTGGATCCCTCCAGGAAGGACCATCCCAGTCTGGAAGGACCAACCCATGTTTGCAGCTTCACCAGGACAGGACACATCCAGTGGGGACAACAGCTCCAGCCCATCGTCTCTACACGCAGAGAAGGACCCTCTTTCTCTCTCTTACAATATTTTATATGCTATTTTACAGGGACAGATAATCCTAATCTCCCTGTCTAGCAATATCCATAACCATAACCATAAAAGTATCACTGAAGTGGAACCACACAGTCCTGAGCAATTGCAATTGCAGGGAAGGTCCAGATAAGGCTAAAACAAATAACTCCTCTAGAGAGGACAAAGCAGGAGTCCGTGGATCTGCAGTGAAAGTTGACCTAAAATATTTGGCTACTCAGTTATCTCTGCTGGGTAAGAGCTAAGATAGGATGGGATAGGATGGGATAGGATAGGATAGGATAGGATAGGATAGGATAGGATAGGATAGGATAGGATAGGATAGGATGGGATGTTCTTTAAAAGCTCAGAGGCTATATATGCCTTTTAGGAGGATTCATGAAACACTAAATAGATTATTGGTGACCATTGCAGCTCTTTAAAATATTGCTTTATTTTTCCCCTTCTACGTTTTTCTTTCAGCTTCCAAAAACCAGGGCTCTGCCTGAGGCTTTGCCTTTGATCTTGCCAAGGAATCTCACTTAAGTGCTGGGATATTTCCCCGTGTTTTGAAAAAAGGAGGCAAGATGAGACCACTGGGGATCAGGTTTTTATTCCAAAGGATAGTTAAGGTGGGTTTGAGCAACTGTTGCCACTTTTTGTGCCTCTGTTTCTGTAAATATGAATGTGGCAGAATATTACTGATCTCTTATAGAGCCTTTACATCTTCTGTGGAATAAATTCCTGAGGTGGTTATTGCCATTAAATTAGGTGGCTGGGACTTTCTTTTGCTCTCAAGTGCTTTTCAAATGTAGGCACAGCCTCAGTGAATAAATAACACACCGTTGGGAGCAGCCTGACTGTAAGTGGCCCCTCCTGGCCAGCCTTGCCCTTGTGGAAGGCTCAACTGTCCTGCTTGCTGCCCCCTCTTGTCCTTCCCAGCAGCATTTCAGGACACATTGCAGCCTGTGCTTGAGGCCCTTAAAAAAAAAAAAAAAAAAAAAAAAAAAAAAAAACAACCAAAACCCCCAAAAACACCCCAC
>VXBB01023388.1:41726-88679 GCA_013399915.1 Illadopsis cleaveri
TTTTTTTTTTTTTTTTTTACTGAACATAAAATGGCTGCCAAAATTACAGACTCATAAAAAACCCCACACATATTAAGGATTTGGAATATCATCATTTTAGATTAATGCGTATTGTGATAAGAAAATTTTTACTGTGTGTTAAAATACAAAGGTTTATTGATTTAATCTCATTATTTGCAGAATAAATAACTTCTGATCTGTAATTTGGGTTAAAGTTTGTACATGAATTGCTGTGATTTCCATTTCCCAGAGGGAAGGGCCTTGATAAACCATTATCATCTATAAACTAAAAATTAATTTGCAATTTGAGCACAATGCATTCCCAAAAACATTTTCAATAGGTTGGAATTAAATTTAACTCGTTGTTTGTCTTTATGCTTCACATCAAAATTAAGTGGTAGCCACTGGGTAGCAAATTCCCAACTCACTATTCTGTAGTGTTGTTCCCACGAGCCCAACAGCATTTTCATTGACTTAATATATAAAGCTTCATCACTGTCAAATTAAATATTCATATATGTACATGCTGTTGTATTTCACAGGAAATGACAAAGGACTTGGAAAGGAAGGTGCACACTCCATAGGTGCCAAGATTTTAATATCATCTTCCAAATAAAAAGCTCTTCTGCTGCAATTGTAGAGGCTGTAATAAAGAGCAATTGATCTGTAAAGGAAATTTCTCCCTGTGGGAAGATGATGCCCTAGTCCTGGAGACTTTTTATGTAATCTGTATTTTTTCTTATTCTTTTAATGTTTTTTTTTCTTAATTGTGTTTAATCTGTGCGTGCTGGGGAAGGCCCTCTCAGGGCAGAGGGCCAGCCAGCAGCCAGCTTGCCTTGGGCTGTTTCTTGTCAGGAGGGCTCCATCTCAGCCTGCTCCAGCCCCCATCTGCCCATTTCCCTTCTCCTTTTTGTGTTCATTTTTCATAAAAGCAGGTCAGCAACACCCAGTCACTCACATCTCCTGCAGACATCTTCCAGCTCTATCCAAAAGCCAAGAGGAGCAATATGGGGAGCCCCAAATCCCGATTTGACATATTCCCAACAGCTCAGCCAAGGCCAACAAGGCAAGGCAGCAGGCACAGGTTTGTGGATCTTCCTTTAACAGCACCTCTCTCAGTGTTTTGGAGTGACAGAAATCAGGTTCACCTAAGACAGGGACTGCAGCTACTGGCAAAATTGCTATTGGGTCTCTGAACTCGACTCCCACACAATTTGTGGAGCCTCACACGTGGAGGGTGCTGCTTCCAGCAGCAGGATCTGGATGTGCAGCCTCTGCATGCAGATATCATCAATTAGTCTGTGTTTTTTTTTTTAAGAGACCAAAAATAAACTCCATGCAAAGGATACAGTCAAAAGCCGAGCCCAGAAAAGCACCATGTGAAGCTGCAGCTGTGTCCTGAGGAAAGCCAAAGGGCAAAGTGAGACACATCATAGCTTGATCCAAAGGGAAGGAGAGCTCAGCCCACAGCAACACTTCCTGTGCTGCTGGAGAGGAGGAGACAGAAAACCTCACCTCGTGCTGCTGCCTCTGAGCCCCCTCATGCCCACAGCCAGTGAGGGGACTCTGGTGCTTGTGGGCAAGGACTGGATGCTGCACTCACTCCTGTCTTGGCTGCCTCTGCTCTGCACTGCAGGCAGAGTCCTGCTTCTAGCAAGGAAAGCCAAAAAAAATAAAAGAAAAAAAAAAAAAAGAGAGAAAAACCCTCTTTTTGCAGGAGGGCTCCACGCACATCACTCCCTTTCATCCCATAATGCCAGTGTGAGCAGCAATGCACAGTGCTGGGAAGAGTCTCTGTAGCACAGGGAGGTGTGAGTGCCCAGCTGTCTGTGGCCAGAGGGGGATTTGGACCAGCCCTCCCGGTCCTGCACTGACAGGGTGCAAGGAAATGCAGTTACCTGTGCCCAACACAAGCAATAGAGAACCTGCCTGTTTCTCACATGGCTCAGGGAGATCAGCTCATCACAGTGTCTTTATCTGCTGTTGCAGGGTGCCCATAATGACCCTGGGCAGCTCACACTGCAGGCAGTGCTGGCTCCAGAGCCAGTCACAGGGACAGCACTCAGTAATTGCAGCCTAAATGTGGCATTGCTATAGAGTTTCTCAAATACTCAGACCTGAAAAGCTTTCCTCTCAGCATTTCAGATTAGCAAAGCTGGGATAGGGTAATATTTATTGTCCTCAGGAGCAAACAAGCAGTGAGTTTCTTGTCCAGGGGCACCAGAGGAGTCCAGGCAGCCCTGGGGGTCTCAGCATCAACCCCACAGGCAGAAGACCAGACCTTTGCAGAGGGGTGTTTCCTCTCTCATCTAGGATAATGGACAGAAAGAGAACAAGTACTAGGGCAGGACTGAAATTATCCCTTGCCAGGAGACAATAAGGAGGGAACAGGCCACGAGCTGGAAATCACAGCTGCAGCAGACAGGAGCAGCATGGTGATGCAGCAGCACAGTGCACAGCTGTCACACTGACACACAGCAAAGATTTCAGTAAAATAGAAATTTCACCTGTTACCACTGCAGCAAACCTTCTGGGGAGGGTTTCGTCACTTCCTGGCGGGATGCTGTGCTCCAAAAGAGGCAGGAATGGGCCCAGGACTGGGCAAGGGGCAGGCAGGGTGGTTCTCACCCAGGGTCTGTTCTGCAGCTGCCAGGACCCCCAGGGTCTCTGCTTCATGAATATTACAGGGACAGATTCTGTGCCTTTCCAGGAATTTAGCTTAAGCCTCCAAATTAAGAGAGGAAGAAAAATGAGATTAAAAAAATATTTGCAAATAAATATTCTGGGCACTAAAGCAGCCTTCCTGCCCACTGCCTCCATCCCTGCAGCAGCACAGGGTGGTTCCAGCAGCAGCCTGCCCTGAGCCCTCCAGGAGCCCAGCCCAGTGTGGTGCATCCCTTTGGGACACACTGCAGCTTATGGGGCAGCTTTGGCCTCCCCTGCTGCTGCTTTTCCAGCAGGAAGGAAACTCAAACACTGGGGAGCTTTGCTGTGCTGGTTTGCTGTTCCCCCACACCACTTTCCTCCCGGGACAGCTCCTGATAAAGGAGGAGCTGGTGATGAAGTGCATCACTGCATGCCAGGAAAGAGTCCATGGATGCACCGGCTGGGCTCACCCCTTGTGGCTCAGGAGCTTCCCAAGCCCACTCAGGAACACGAAGGCTTCAGGCACCTCTACAGCTTTGTGTGGGCATCCAAGGATCTTCAGCAAATAAAATAACCAATATTTTAACCACCTTTATGCCTTTTCATCCGTTTGTACCATGTTGTAGGCCTCTGTAAATGCATATCAGAATATTTATTTCACAGGGGAGTGTTAAGCAGTCTTTAAACTTTGAAACTCTGAACTTAGCAGCCTGCAATCCCAAAGTATTACTATTAAAAACACGGTTCTCACAATAAACTTTTGGCATTACAACACTATTTGCTTTTAATAGAACAGTACTTCTTAAGCAATTTAGTTAATTTGATTTATGACAAAAAGAAATTTGAAGAGTATAAAACCTCAGGAAGAGAACAGCAGGGAAGGCAGCTCTGTGATTACCTCCCCCTGCACACACGAAAACTGCAGATGAGGTAAATTAATAATGAAATTAAAGTTACAACTTCTCCACTTTGGAAAGCTGAATGAGAGGAGCCTGCAAGGCTGGGAAAGGAGAGGGCTGTGCTGTCCCACAGCAGGACTGTGACTCAGGAGCTCTCTTCCAATGCTGAAACACCTCACCTTAGGACTAGCCATTAAATAAACATTTGGTGGTTGAGTCAGGTAGAAGATCCTCAAGATTTGTTTCCTAAGGCTTGCAAATGTCACTGAACTCACCAAACCGGGCACAGCAGCCTCTCAGTTTTTCCAGGAGGAGGTGACATCCTTCCTTGCCACATCAAAGGTCTTTGGCTGCTGAAGCTGGACATTTGGCTTTTCCAAAACCTTCTATACACAGCACACACCCCTGATGGGGAAAGGGCAGCCTGAGATTCCAAATTTCCAGCTTGTGCAGGAAAGCAGAGATTAAACTTCCTTGTTCCATTTCAGTCACCGTAGCACTGTCACTGCAGATAAATCCCTGGAGCCTGGTTCAGCTCACATCCCAACTGATAACAGCACAGAAGTGCCCAGAGGGAAAGTTAAACTGGAGGGTCTCACATTCCTTGGTCTCTCTAGGTTTGATCCTTTCTACAAACCAGGATTCCTTTTGTGGCACCTGATGTCACATTTCTCCCTGACATTCCCTCCCTCACCTCTCTGGCTTCACAGTCCTGCACAGGGATCCCTCCTCACCCCATGGCTCAACCACTGGCCATGCTGGAGGCTCCTGCACATCCCAATTCGTGCTCCTCCCTCCCACTGTCCCCTCTTCCCTGCCCAGGGAAGTGTCACTCCTGATGTCCCCTCTCCCAGCCCCTGCGAGGTGACCTGGGTGACACAGCTGAACTAGAGGGGCCAGAGGTAACATTTATTTACTCTCATTAACAGACAATTACCGAGGGCTCTGAAGCTGTCAGACCTGACAAAGGGACATTATAATAGTCCTTATCTTCCTTCACTTTTGCAGTTTCCCTCAGAACAGAGCACTGGTCACGGAGTCCTGTCTGGGAGGACCGAGGTGACCTTACACGCCCCTGTCTCCAGAGAAGCTGCTAAAAGCGGCATGTTCTCCTGCTGAGTCAAACCCTGTGTCTGCTCAGATCACCACCCCTGGCTTCTCAGTTTGTTTGTACCCATCAGTCAAATCTTNCACTGGTCACGGAGTCCTGTCTGGGAGGACTGAGGTGACCTTACACGCCCCTGTCTCCAGAGAAGCTGCTAAAAGCGGCATGTTCTCCTGCTGAGTCAAACCCTGTGTCTGCTCAGATCACCACCCATGGTGGTTTGTACCCATCAGTCAAATCTTTCCAAGGAAATTCAATCTTTAGAGTGATTTTCCCATTAACCTTCACCACGGAAAGGCACCAGGAAGAGCAGTGAAACAGTCACACAAAAACAGCTCTCACAGCAACCAAACTGCTGGTGGCTGGAAACTCTCTGGGGCAATGTGACATGCTAAAACAGCCCAAAGGGGACCATAAACCAAAGAAACAACAGCCAGAAAGAGACCATTACCCAAATAAACTTCTTGAAAGCTCAGTTCTGAGGCAGGGAGGGGGTCAGAGCAGACAATCCCATATCTCCAGGGGCTCAGGTGGTGCCCTGTGACAAGACAGGGTGTCTGCAGAACCATCATCGGGGCTGAAAGCAGGGAAATAAGTCAATAATTGTGTAATCAGTAGCATCTTACTTTTTTTAATGAACCTGTGGGATGAGGGTTTCCCCCCAGCACCCTCCTTCTCCTCTTTTTCCCAGAGCTCATCTTTCACTTTGTCATGCAATTCCCAGCTGGCCAGCTGCAGCCTGCTTCCATTCCCTTTCCCATTACACACTCGGCTGAGCCGAGGATGAAAAGGCCCCCGGATTCCAGCGAGAAGGTAATTAATTGACTTTCTGCTCTCGTTGCTATGCGGCAAAGGTGGAAGCCGCAGCAGCTACAGTTCATTTTTAATCCTGGAAGATTAGTCACAAACGGCATCATTACCGAGGTGATCGGCTGCCCCAGTGAAGACACTGGCTCAGGGAAGGGATGTTCCCGGGACGAGGAGGGCTGTGAGGAAGAGACCTGAGCCCAGGAGCAGCACACCCATCCCACTCCCTGTTAACCCATCAGCCAGGGGTTAATTTTGTAGCTCGTCTCCTGGGTAGTCCTCTCCTTTATCTCTGGAACCTGCCCTAACCTGCAGGCTGGGCAGAGAGGAGAGCCAGCACTGCTTTGCTGGCTGGTGTCAGCCCCTCAGGCACAGACTCCAGGTAGGAGCGAAAAAAAATCACTTTTTGGAGCTGAAAATAAGTGACTGGTTGGATATTCTGTCCCTGGCAGTGTCCAGGGCTGGGTTGGATGGGGCTTGGAGCAACCTGGTCTAGTGGAATGTCCAGGGGAACAAGGTGGTCTCCAAGGTCCTTCCCAACCCAAACTTCTCTGTGATTCTGTGACTGTGCCATGTGCCCAGCTCAGGTGAGCACCTTTCCCTGTTGTCACTTGAAGGCACAGACATCACCAACATCAGCTTCTTAGTGTGAGGGAATGGAAAACTCTACCAAAAAATTTTAGATTATTTTTCAGTTCAAAATAGTAAAAACTATTCTCTAGTGGAGATGGTGGGACCAATTACATGCAGAAAATTATAGATATGTTGAAAATATGTTTGAATTTCACCTCCAGAGATAGACTGGAAATTAATTCCTCTCTCTTCAGCAGCAAAAAGTAATGGTAAAGATATATCTGTTATTTGGGCACCTTCAATCAGGTAAGGGCTTCTCACTGCTCTGGAATTTGACTCCCCTGAGTAATCAGCTGGTTCTCTACAGCCCACTCTGGCTTTTGGTGATTTCTCACTTCCCAGCAGCACGATGCCTCCAGCCCCACAGGGCCTGATGTGCTATTTGCCTGAGAAGGTCAGCAGCAGAACAAATATTTGCCCTGCCTGTGTCTCATTTAGGGCTTTGTAAGAATTAAAGTTTTATATTATGATCAAACTCTGTATCTCTGTCTCTGTTTTTTCCCAGGTTTCTTGTCACTCTGGGATCGTTTCCCTTGATTTTCAGGTAGTACCAATGCCATTTCACCAGCACACACACACAGAACCTTGCCAGGATCCAAGTCTTAGTGGTAGTACAAAAAATATTATTTTCATAGAATCACAGAATGGTTTGGGTGTGAAGGAACCTGAAAACAATCTCATTCTAAACCCCTGCTATGGGCAGGGACACTTTCTACTATTCCAGTTTGCTCCAAGCCCTGTCCAACCTGGCCTTGGGCACTGCCAGGGGTGGGGGCTCTGCAGGAATGCCCTGACGTGGGGCCAGACTAAACACACCTGTAACAACAGAAGGGATTTTTCTGCTCATGTGCCTTGTCCTCCACTCAGCAGTGGAAATTCAGCCTTTTCCACTCACTCGTGTCCCAGGACAGACTCACCTGGGGGTTGGGGGCTTGGTTTTGGTCAGACTCCAAGCACTGCATGAGGAGCACACAGGGATGTGCTGAGGGTGGCAGGAGGGTTACTGCCCCGCGAGTGAAACCTGTCACTGGAAGCAAGGCAGGGATCCTCTTCTCACTTCTGGCCAGGGCCATCATCGAATTTATAATATATGTGTAAAAGCACAAGGCTCCCTCCCCTGCCAGCAATCCCAGCAGAGCTGTCTCACTTTGCTGAGGTGGCAGCTGCTCTCCCCCATGGACTGAGCACAGACATCACACACAGGGAGCGGTGCAGGGGCCTCAGCTGCAGCAGCACCTGGAGTAAAAGCACATTGTTAAAGGTGTCAGTTTATAGCACAGGGCTGGGGCGAGGCAGAGATTCATTTTCACCTTTCTGGAACTGTTGCAAAGCCTGAAAGTCATTTTCTTTCACAATTCTTAGAGTGTTGTGAACTGCCTCCTTCATCCCTGCGAGGTGTTTGCCCTGAAACTCGATGAAGGTGACCCATGTTCCTGTGTTGCCTGCAAACAGCTGTTTCCCTGTGATCCTCACAACCCTGTGGCTGTGCAAGCTGGGGCACAGCAGCAGCAGCATCCCAAGAAGCTGAATGCAGAGGCTCCCATCCCCCTTTCCATCGCTGCATCCCAGGGATTTCCGCTGCCGTCACCGATGGCATTCCAGCCCTCACCTGCATAAGAGCCGTGCTTCCCCCGCCTCCTCCCCAGCCGTCTGCTCTCCGGAGCTGGGACACACCTCTGAGGTGCTTCCCGGAGCGCATCGGAAGGAAATAAACAGCTAAAATGTGTTTTACTGTTCCAACATTTAACACCTCACACAGATTTTGTCAGCTTGGCGTTTACAACCCACGGCGCCTCTCCCGTGCCGTGGGCTGGGCTTTGTACAGCTGGAGCACTTCCCTGTGCCCACGGTGAGGCTGCAGAGCTGCTCTGACGTGGGATTTGCATCAGCAAAAAATACAATGCCTGAGGTTGTAAAGAAGGATTTCTGAATGGGCACACCCCCCTCAGCAGAGTGCTGCCATAGGAAAGAAGAAAGTTTATTTCCTGAGACATAGTAAAATTAATTGTCTTGAAAAGTGGAGGCGGAGAAATGTACACATATGCCCTGTACATAGAGTCAGGAATCTCCTGAGCTGGAAGGGGCCCACAAGGATTGAGTCCAAGCCCTGCCCCTGCACAGGGCATCCCCAAGAATCCCACCCTGTGCCTGAGAGCAGTGTCCAAGCACTCCTTGAGCCCTGGCAGCCTTGGCCCTGACATGGATTCATCTATTATATACAGAATACACTGACTACAGGAGATAATTTTATTTTTCCTCATGAAGTTACATCAGAGTGTGATTTGAGTCAGGTTTTATGTCCTCAGATTCTCTCTAGGGCAGTTTCTGTAGGTTCCTGGGGAGATACTGGAGGTACAGCCACTCACCAACACCCATCTGTCCATCCATCCCTCCATCCCTCCATCCCTCCATCCCTCCATCCCTCCATCCCTCCATCCCTCCATCCCTCCATCCCTCCATCCCTCCATCCCTCCATCCCTCCATCCCTCCATCCCTCCATCCCTCCATCCCTCCATCCCTCCATCCCTCCATCCCTCCATCCCTCCATCCCTCCATCCCTCCATCCCTCCATCCCTCCATCCCTCCATCCCTCCATCCCTCCATCCCTCCATCCCTCCATCCCTCCATCCCTCCATCCTCATTCCAGCTGCCCCTTTGCTCAGGAAATCCCTTTGCTCTCTGGGGGCCAATCCCAGAGGAGCAGCCAGCACTGACTTCCCCTCGCAGCAGGGTGGAGCTGGGCAGATTCAGAGCTCTGAATTCTGAACATTTTGTTGTGCTGCTGATATGTGGGGTGGGTATTGTTGGGCCGAGTGCCAAACACTCAGGCTACACAGAGTGAGGGGCTGTGATTGTGTAGATAGGAGCCTGAAACAGCGTGAGGCAACGGGGAATTATTCCTTCCTTATCTCCTCTGCTCAGTGCACGTCATCATCCCTGATCTCACAGCTCCCAGAGGACGTGGCTGCCAGTGCTGCTCACCTGATAAGGGAAGCTCCATCATGTGTGTTTGTACAGTTCCTTTCCTTATATATTTTGCATAGCCACGACTGTTATTCTGCATTTCTTATACAAGCAGACACATGGAAGACAGCACATACAATTAACTCTGATTAAAATGCATGTATAGGCTGCTGCTGTCACAGCATCCACAGAGGGGACCAGGCCTGGAGGCCTGATATTACAGCACAATATGCAAATTGATATTTGATGGGAAGCAGTATGATAACTGCTCCAGAAAAAAATTGTCTGCGTAAGAGGATGTGGTGAACATTCACCTCTGTGTCTCTCCCTTCCCCACATTCAGCTGCAGAGGTGAGCCTCAGTGGGTGTTTGAGATACTCCAAAGAGAACAGCCCATCCCCAAGGGCACCATTTCCCTGCACAGCCCATGTGAGCTGGAGCCTCTGCTTTCCTCCCCTGGCTGCCTTACACTGTAAATAAACAGCAGAGCATTTTAAGGTACTGCAACCTCTCTTCCTGCACATTCCCATGCCAAGGTGATCTCCACTGCCACTGACTCAGACAATGAAACCACAGAAAGCAAGCTAAGAAAAGGGAGGTCACAGCTATGGCCATGAGGAAAGGTTATCCTCTACACACCCTGCATGGGAATATCTGTGTGCTTACCCAGGGATATTGCTTGCCCAGAACCATCCAAATAGTCCCTGGTACAGGGACACACTCAGCTGCTGCAAATTGTGCCTGTGCCCAGCAGAGACATTGGCTGGGCTCTGCCATTCCCTGTGGCAGAGGCCCTGTTTAGCATTTAGCTCTAGACTGTGTAGAGGAAGAAGGGTCAGCCTGTGATATCTCCTAGGCTGGAAAAGAAGGAGGCTGACAAGTGTCCATCACTCTTTCAGTGGCCAGTGTCTGATTCTCAAGGGTGGCTCTTCTTAGGCTGAAGCCCCAGCTAGCAAACATTTTGTGTATGAGGTCTGCAGCACCAGGTGATGTCCCTCAGCTTTTGTGCTTTGAGCCAAGGTGAAAACACCACAATGTCCAGGAAAGCTGGAGGTCCAGGTCTCATTTAAACAAGAGCTGATGTCTGGGAAAATGCACACCAAGAAACAGAGGGGTACTTTCTGCCTTTCAGAACTCCCCTCTTTGTTGGAAAGAGGCTAAAGGCAACTTCTAGACAAGAAATTAGGGAAGGAGATGCTCTGGGAAGGTCAGATGTGCCTATTTATTCATAGACAGAAAAAGGTTTTATTCATCCACTTTTAAAAACATGGCAAAGTACCCCCTCTTTTTCTATGTCTCAGCATGCCTGTTCAAAAACTGGCAGTGCTAAGCCTACTTCTGTTCAAGCTTTTGGGGAAGTTAAATATTTTGATCTCTGCCTTTAGATCACTGGGCCCTTGGTATTCCTTTCCAGGCACCCTACTCTGATCCCATTGCCAGAGGTGGAGGGAATTCTATTGCTTTGGGCAGATGGATCAGGCTCACTGGGAATTTCAGACTTTGTCTCTTTGTTGTGTTTCATGCTCATGTGTTTAAGAATTGGCTTATTGTCCAGCCTGCTAATGTTTTCAATTATATGGAGCCCAATTCAATATCCCTACCTGATTGGGAGGCAGCAGGAGTTGGCTTTTTGTGTTCTCTGACCTAGAGCTGACTCCATTTGCTGCCTATCTGACTAACTAGTGAAGCAGAAAATGCTCACAATACAGCACAATTAATGACAGACTCTGAAAAACACACCAGATCCCAGCGGAGAGGAAGAAATTAGGCTCTTGCACAGTGAAGGAGTTTGTTGATGATGTTTTTCTATTTATAACATTTTAAAGGGCAGGCATGAATTAGGCTTACTGGAAAATCCTGACTGCTTATTTTTTTTCCTAAAATTGGCTTAATTTTTTTTTTTTTTTTTAAATTGGAGAAAATAACATTAAAATTCACTCCAGCTGTGTGACCCTGTGGAGTGCCAAGAGAGGGAGAGGGTTTTTCTGGCCTTTAACAATCTGTCTCTCTTGTCAAATATGGCAAAGTATTTAAAGCTATATAAAATGAGAAATACCCTTTAAAAATAATTGTCAGTGCGGATATACTACCATTAAACAGGATTTTACAGCAAATAGACATGTGAAAAGATATTTGTGATCCAGCACTCCAGGTCTGGAGTGCTGTGTCCAGTTCTGGGCTCCTCAGAACAAGAAAGAGCTACTGGAGAGGTCCAGTGGAAGTCACAAAGTTCATTTGGGGTTTGGAGCATCTCCCTTAGGAGGGAAGGCTGCAGGAGCTGGGGCTGTTTAGTCTGGAGAAGACTGAGAGGAGATCTCATCAATCCATGCAAACATCTCCAAGGGATGTCAGAGGATGGTGCCAGACTTTTTAATGGTGCCCAGTGAGGATGAGAAGCAAAGACCAAAACACAAGAAATTTCACCCCAAGATGAGGAAGTACTTTACACTGAGGGGGAAGAGCACTGGAACAGACCATGGCTCAGATTGTAGGGAAACACCAACACTGTGCCAGCAATCACTCATTTAACGAAGCCCTCCAAGGAGATGGGTTGTTGTAAGTTCCTGGTCTTTAGCTCTGCTGTATGAGGTGCCTTTGGACACTGTAAAAGAACCTACAGGAGCAGCATAAGCTCATTAATGTGATGATAACAGAGGGAACAGGACCCAAGATATCCAATGAGGTGTAACAAGAGGAAAGTACAGACACATGGAGCAATCTCAAGGCATGATCTCTGTAAATTAGGAATATATTGACTTATTCACAGTGCTCTTGTCTTCAGGCTGCTTCAGGAGGAGCAAATGCTACTTTGGCAGATGGTCTTTACCAATATTTTTGGATATTTAAATGTGGCAGGAAGTGTTTCAATCTAAATTTTTACTTCATTTTATCTCTCTGCCCTGGAAAGTTTCCCCATGCCCTGTATTCTCCCATGGCAAGGTTTCCAGCCAACACACAGGTCCTGCTGCACATCACACATGGAAAGGACACTGCTCCAGGAGGGAATGAAGAGCAGCAGCATCATCTATTTCTGCTGTTCACCCTGTGGCCACAAGCTTCATTCCCTGCACAGAGGCAGGCACTGTTCTCAGTGATGAGCTCGTGTTTCCCCACGGGCCATTTTTCATGGCCAATAGAGCAACCAGGTTTTTCAAGCCCTGATAAATACACCTGCCCAAGGATTCAGTAGGACACGGCAGCATCAGTCCCACCTCACCTCTGTGGCAGAGGGCTTGGCTCTGTAATCAGCTTGAAACACACACAGGATCTCGTAGTTTTCCAAAGGTCTTTAATATTCTCCCACCTCTGGTGTCTTCAAAATCCAAACCACTTGGCTTTAATTGCAGACTGGAGGAGTTGGACTACCCAAAAATCAGGTCTCAGGGTATTGCAGGTTGCAAAATGCTGATGTAGATCTACCTTTATTGTTTTGTGAACAGTGTTTGAAAAACAAATATTCTTTAGTTTGATAACTGTCGCTCTAGGACACAAACGACATGCACACCGTCAGGTCGTCAGGGCAAAAAGNTCCCCAACTACTTTTCCACATTTCCCAGCATTCTATTACGGAGACATAACCCTGGATCCAAGTGGTAACACAGGACCTTGAGAGAGTCTGTAAATGGATTCTAAATCGATGTTTAAAAGCCTTTTTTTTTTTTTCTAAATGGGAAAGGCTAATGAGATNAGATCTACCTTTATTGTTTTGTGAACAGTGTTTGAAAAACAAATATTCTTTAGTTTGATAACTGTCGCTCTAGGACACAAACGACATGCACACTGTCAGGTCGTCAGGGCAAAAAGAGGGAAGTTTATTTTTCTACTTCGATTTATATAGATTTTGGACAATGACCACGGATTGGAGGATGGAGGTTGCCACCTCTCCAACCACACTGGTCAAACTAGAAGTCCATCAATTGTCCCTCCTCAAGAGAGGAATGATAAACAAGAAGGACATTTACAATAACATTACTTTTGTTTACATGAAAATCTGTGAGAAACTCCATTACAAAAATGCAAACATCAGAAGGCTGAAAAAAATCAGGGCGACATAAAACATTAATTGTAATGCCAATATCTTTCATTAGCCCTCTCTGCAAGCACTGAGCACTGTGCCAGGCTGTGATAAACAGGAGTATGACATTTGGCCTCTTTGAATTTTACATCATTTGCATATTTTGACAGTGAGTTTCTAATTCTCTCCTGTTTACAAGAGTTTGTGGGGGTGGATTGTTGTTTGGTTTGGGGATTTTTTTTTGTTTTTTGTTTGTTTTGTTTTGAGTTTTGGGGGGAGGGGTTTTTTTTGGTTTTGTGGGGTTTTTTTAATAGTAATTTAGCATCTGAACATGTATTTTCACTTTAAAAAAAATTCAGAAATTCCAGTTCCCCAACTACTTTTCCACATTTCCCAGCATTCTATTACGGAGACATAACCCTGGATCCAAGTGGTAACACAGGACCTTGAGAGAGTCTGTAAATGGATTCTAAATCGATGTTTAAAAGCCTTTTTTTTTTCTAAATGGGAAAGGCTAATGAGATTTAATTCCTTGAAAAGCCAGCTACTGCAATAAAAATATATTTTTCTATTACCAGCAAATCACCTGCTTTGGAGACTGGTTTACTTATTTATGTAAAACCTGAGCAAAAAAGTATTTGATTAAGGCTGTGTTTGGTCTCTCAATAAATTCTAAGGAGTGCTGCTGAAGCAGATTGGACTTTGCAAGCATTCATAAGGAAGGAGAGGTGGAATGGAATGGACTTAAGAGCCAAAGGAAAAAATCTGAGCATTCCTACCAGCAGCCTGGTCCATATATCATTTCCATGTGCTGAGAGCACTGAAACACCCACAGAGTGGTTTAGGCCCTACAAGAAGAACAGCAGCAGCCTGATCACACTTAAGACAAGAATAATATTTCAGACTTTAATTCACAATTTGGGCTCTTCACTGGAGGGTTGTCTGCCCATGGCAGGAGAAATCCTTCCAGCTTCAAGAACAAAAAAGACAGCACAGCTGTCTTTTGCCATCTTCACTGGGAGAGAACCTGGAATATCAGATAAATGGGGAGGAGATGAAAAACCTGCTCTCCTAAAAACAATGGGATACAGTTTAGAGTCTGGACAGCTTCCAGCTGCTGGTGGGGCAGAGGAGAGCCATGAAAAGCACTGTGAGAGGGGGACTGCAGCCCCTGACAACACAGCAGCAGAAGCAGGAAAAAGGGATGGACTTGAGGGAAGGACAGCAGGCTGTGCTGGAGCCCATGAACCCCTGAAGTGCCCCCCAGCAGGATTCCCTCTGGGCAAACAGAGGTGCCTGGGGAGGACCCTCCATGCAGGGACAGAGGGGTCCTGGGTGCCATCCCCTTCCCTGCATCACTGAGGAGCTGCAGGGGAGAAAACCAAAACCGGCAGCCTCAGGAATGAGATTTATTGCTTGGTTAACGACATCCTTCCCTTCCCAATGACCCCAGTGAAGCACGAAAAGGCTGAGTGGCTTTATCTTTATTCAGTGCCGGGGTCCTTGTGGGACACTTGAAGCTGATTGCATCACTTTCGGTGTCAGCCTTGATAAGATGCTGATTGTGTTTCCCGGTTTTTCCCGTGGCAGAGGACTCCCCCAGCAGCCTGGATGGTTAATGGGAGCTGACTGGCTCTCTAGTTTGCCAGAGCCCTTCCCTTTGGCTTCCTGCTGTAGCACATTAACACAGCAAATTAACATTGTAATTGCATTTTCACTATTTATCACTGTGGAAAAGGAGGGGAAAAAACTAGAAAAAAGGAAGATCACAGGCAAAGGCCCAAGAGACAGGTTAGTAAGACAAGTCTCTGTCTGCGCCTCCCTTCATTTCTATTTATAGCCAGCTATTAAATTATGCCAATAAACAGCCAGCCACAGGCTATGGCAAATCCCCTGCTCAGACATAGGAAAAGCTGAGTTAAATATATTCAACTGGCTCAACTCACAGCACCGGTGTGACTGCTTCCAAACCCAAAACCACAGGGATGCAAGGGCAGCTCCAGCACCTCTCACTGACACCCATCCATGCACACAGCCATGGCAAGGCACGTACATTTGGCATTTATATACATACATATGTAAATCAAGCACAGGATAAATAAAACATGGAAATTCCAACAAAAACCCCTGTATCAATGGCTCTGACTTTATCAATTATTTTGGCAGAGGCTGATTCACTACAGTTCATAAACTGATTCATCTGGGAGAAGACAGACCTTTTCACCAAATAGCAGCGTGATGCATCTGCCACCAATTTCTCCAGAGCAATTGCATCAAAAATAGCATTTATTGTAGCTCTCCCTCACATGCAATTGGTTGTTATTTTATTTCTGTCTATATGCAGCAGTTACTAAAGGGGCTAGCATCAGGTCCTCACATAACCTATATATTTAATCAGATTATCCAATTAAATAATACAGCCTTAAATGAAAAGTCTGCTATTCCCTCGAGCAGTTCTGGGAATGCTTTCATTGCTCATTCTCATGCTTAAAATGTCCTAGCAGCACTGTCTTCTGCACCTATTTTTGGGTATCCAGACATTTGTAAAGCCCACATCACTAATTTTTAGATGTCAATACCTTTTTTTCCTCATCAAATTACAGCAGTCAGAAATGTCACATTCATCTAGAAAGTCACAGAGCACATGAAAATAATGAGTACCTTTATCTTTTCTGACTGAGCAAACACAGGATGAAGAAGTGATTGTGATGATGGGGGTTTTGTTGAGGACAGAGGGGAATCCCAGCAGGGTGATGTGATTGTTGTCCCCCACAGGGCTGCTGCTTGTGCTGAGCTGCACCCTTGGGACCCTGCCAGCTTGTACCTGGCAGAGGAGCAGCCAGGGAAGCTGGAAAACCCCTGGGATTCCCTCTGCCTTTCCCAGCAGCCAGCACAGTGAGGTGCTGTGTGACTGATTCAGCTCCTGGGGTGCCTCACCCCTGGCTGCCCCATCCCGGGACTGCAGCAGCTCTGATGCTCCAGCTTTGAGGCTTTCTGTGGCCTTCCAGGCAAGGATGTACAGGCAGGGAAAGGTTCTTATTGACTCTGAGCAGAAAGTGCTGGGGTTTGCAAATCCCCAAAGGAGGATTTCACATGAGGAAGGTCATCACAGTGCTCTGCCACAGGGAATGCTTCTTCCTGCAGGAAACCCTGTGAGGATTGTAGCACCTGTGGTTGTTTTCCCTGCCAGCCCCATCCTGGTAAGACATGCTGCCTTACTGCTGATTTACAGGTTAATCCAATGTCTCCAGATAATTTCTTAAACAGGTCACTAAGTGCTGCCAGGGGAGAGGCGGGGAGGTGTTGGATCTCAGTGGTCTCAGGGAGGTGGAGGAAGCCACGCAGTGGTTCAGCAGCGTGGGTAAGTGAGCACAAACACCGAGTGTTGTAACACCATCTGTTCCCATGGGAAAACAGGAAAAGTGACAGATTCAACCTACATTGAGCAGACTCTGCTGGCTACTGCAGCACTGAGCTCCCTCTGAAAACCACTCACAAGGTCCAGGTGCCAGTGGGGCTCCACCAGGAGGGTCTGGCTTGGTGCTCAGGAGTTTCTGCCAGTCTGGCTCTCCCAGGGTGCCCAAGCTCGGGCAGGTTTGGAGGTGCTGCTCAGAGCCCAAAACAGACATTCTGTATTCAGGTCTCAGTCCCATTGCAGCTGTATGAACAGACCCATGAGCCTGTGAATGCCACCTCCAAGTCAAGAAAATGATTCCCAGCAAATTTTCTTCACCTACAACACCACAAGGTAATAAAACAAATTTTTAAAATGGTTAATTGAAGAATCTGTTCTATTTCTTTACTCCTCCCTACCACCTCAGCAAAGCAGGTGAGAGGCATCAACCCCTGCATCCACTCTTGAACATTCCCTGACTTCCCAGCCCTCCCCTTTCCTCCAGAGAGCATTTGGGTGGAAAGGGGGATATTTTGCAGTCATTAAAATTTCATTTTATTTTTAGGCAGACACGCTGCCATTTAAAAAGCTCCCTGGTGAGGAGGGGATGGGCAGTGTGGGGAAGGGAGAGCAGAGGCAGCAAGGGCTGGGGAGGAAGCAGGAGGTGTCCGACACAGCAGAGATGCTGCCGGTTCAGGAAAGGCTTGGCTTCTTGCCAGCCTGCTCTGTGCTCTGAAAAATAGCAAAGCTAATAACCTCAATTACAGCCCAGCCTCTCTGGGGGCCGCTGATGATGCCTTTGTTTATCTGAGTCCCAACGTGAAAGCCAAGATTGTTTTTTGTCTGCAGGGGCATGTGTCATAGGCAGACTGGAGAAATAAACAACCCATGTCGGGGAAAGAAAGGTCAGAGATTCACAGGCAGGGGTTGAAAGGGATCTTTTAAACCATCTAACTCCAACCCCCCTGATATGGGCAGGGGCAACTTCCACTAGAACAGTTTGCTCAAAGTGCCATCCAACCTACCATTGAAACCAGTATAGATCAGCTACACTTTCTTTCAAAATCCACTTTAGACACTGACAGATTTAGTGCCTTAAATTCTGACTCTTTTGGGCCTGCACATATTTTAATTTGGCACCCAGAATGCAGCAAATCGCTCAGAAGGTCCCTGTCAATGTCTCAGCTGAAACAGGGATGGGCTTTTCTCCTGACCTACTGTGGCTGTACCACTGTCCACATTTCCACTGCAACACTCATAACCCATTTCCACTCGTAACACCCATAAAACTGGGTCTGCTGGACTTTTAAAGAAGCTTGGAGATATTCTGTAACAGCAGTTGGGAGCTGGTTACCAAAATACTGATTTTATGAGTATATTAGTTAGAGAGGGATGCCTAGAAGAACTAGACACAAAGAAAACCACCCAGTGTCTGTTGAATACTCGAGACTGATGCAACATTGCTGGACTTCTTCCAATTTTTCCTGCTTGGTTCTACTCTACATTCAGGAAATCTGGAAGGATGGGCTAAAGAAACCACTACCTTCATCATGAGATGAGAGACCTGAAAATGGAGCATGGCAACATCTATGTTGGGTAAAGAGAAATCCAGCCTGTGGTAGAGGCGAGCTCTGCCATTTCAGTGGGGAAGAATTAACTACAACAAATTTCACAGAAATGACTGTCACTGTAAAATCCTCCTTGTATTTAAGCACTGTTCCTGCTGATGAAATGAGCAGTGCTTTTGTTCATGCATGGCTTCCCTCTGTGTGTCACAGCACCCCGAGCCTGCAGGCTCAGCCATTCTGTTGGCTCTGCCAGATGGTGTGGACAGAGGGGCCCCAGTGCAGCTGCAATGCAGTTTGCTGTGCTGCAACTTCATTTTCTGTGTAAGAAAAGCCACATAAAGGCTTGTCAGGACCAGCAAAATCTGGTGTTGTCAAGTTACAGATTCCCCCTCAGCAACCCCAAGCACCTCAGGTGCTTGCAGCAACACACCTCCAGGTTGTATTTGTATAAATTTCAGTGAACTTATGGAATGGGAGTTAATTTTTCTCAATTCCCTGATGAGGCAGAGGCAATCAGCCAGCACTCACAACCATGTCATGAGTCAACTCTGCGCCCTGTGTACAAACACAAGGAACACAAGCCTTGTTCATCTGCAGCAGAATAAATCTAAAATTAATAATCTAATAATCCCCAATCCCCACTCCCCAGGTAGTGGATGCAGAGAAACAAAACACTTTTTCCCAGCATAAGGCAACAACAGTGCAATGGCAGCCAGTTTAGCAGCCTGCAGTTGGATGAGCTCTGGATAACAGGTTACCAGGGTGTGTTAGACCAGATTTACACAGACTGACTCAAACCCAGCACCCTCCACAGCCAGCAGGGGTAGTGGGACTCTGCTGTCCATGTGTTTTGGCTATGAAAAAGCAGGATCTAATAAGCAATGTAACAGCTCAGGTTAGATTGCCCTGCCTCAGGCTAGGAGTCAAATCTCTCCTTGGCTAAGAGAATCTGACAATTTAACCTTTGCCTGATCTCACACATGGCTGGCTCTTAAAAAATTACTGTAGAAGGATTGTGAAACGGGGAGGGGGAGTTATTTTATCTCTGACCTTGTTTGCTCACATTAAATAACCAGACAAGGCAGGGTCTGACACAGCCAGGCTGAACCTCTCCCTGGACACACACTGGCTTTTCCATTAGCCACAAAGAGCTGTTGGGAAATGCACATGAACCAGTCCTACAAGACCCAGAGAACACGGCAGGAGTCAGTGCTTTGTCCTCACCACAGAGCTGAACATCACCCAAGCCACGCTGGACCAGTGACTGGAGCCTTTACACCCTGGAACCACCAGCTGCACCTTCCTCTTCAGGTCCCTTTTCCTTCTTTAAGGACAGCAAAGATTGTACAGAACTCAGAGCTGGAGGTTTACCTTGCACATATGATGTGATTTTTCAGTAAAATCACAGAAACACCGAACACATGTTTAAGTTTGTCAGCCAATCCCTCCCTGGGTGCCTCCAGTCCCCAGGACTCTGAGTCCTCTCCTGCCTCCTGCAGAAACACTTGCTATTAACTTGCTGTTCGTGCCATGTTTTGGCACACTGATGACAACTGGGATATTAATGTTCCAGGCAAAGGCAGCCAGAACAGCAGGAGAAACAGGAGTGGTGACAGGAATGCTGAAAGAAAACCTGAGTTTTGTTTGCATGAGATTTTTTACAAAATAATCCAAGAAACACCAAGGTCAGAGAACTGGTCAACTCCAGCTCAAGACACTTGTGTGGGTGATGGACCAAATCCCAATTTGGCCTGTCCTCCAGAGAATGTAGATCTCACTAGAGCATCTTTCCTCTTGTCCTTTGCTGAGGAGCTACATTTTGTCACATGAGCCCCTCGGCACCTGCAGTGATGCTGACTGGGTTCTGTGGGTCACCCAAAAAACCATTTGGCACTAACAGAGAGCGTGACCCAGAGGTGACACCAGCCAGCCAGCAACCAGGCTGGAGCTCCAAGGAAACAAGATTTGCAGCAGGGGGCCAAAGGCAAAGGGATTGGAAGGAGGGCTACACCAGCCAGCAGCACAGTACAAACACTGGTGTTACTGGTGCCACAGCGAGATCTGACCTTAGTGTTAAAAACCAGGTGGGTAACATAAAACTCCAAATTCAAATTTCTCTGTTCTTCAAATTAAGGTTCAGCTAAACATAGATGCAGCAACTCAATAAGCATAATTAACTGTGCTCCAATTTTGAAACTTAGGAGGAGATTGCAGACAGCAAAGGATGCTCCCCCCTCCAATAAGATGAGAAGGGAATAAAGAGGGAGCAGTGCAGATGCTGTTGATGTTTTAGGGAGATCTGTGTGCTCGAGGTTGATTAGCAGTTGTCAGTGTCCTTTCTGTGGCAGGAGCAGATAAGCCAGGAGCAGAACACTGCAGGCAGCTGATAGCAGCAATTCCCAGATCAGGGCTTGTGGGGGCTGAGGATGTGGAGCAGGAAAGATTTCCTGGAGAAAACAACTTGTGATGCTGAATGGTTGTGAAGTTTGTGAAAAGTGCCTTGAGCTTACTAAATACAAACATGTCACTGAAATCTTCCTCTCATCCTAGAGAAGAGTTTTGTTTTAAACAGAAAGCAGTATCTCCCAAGTTCAAGCCCAAATTAGTTTCAAATATAATTAAGTTTTCCAAATACAAATCTTCAGCCATTGCTTCAAACATCAGCTACTTACAAACATGCAAGTTTATTCTGGAAAACATCACAAATCTTGTGCTGTCACTCCATATATCACCCTCATTAATAAAGGACATGGACTTCATTAAAACAAACAAGAAAAATCCCCAGCTTTAAAACAAACCAGTCCCTAATGGACTCTCTGGAGGTTTACATGAGAATGTAGGTGGCTGTAAGGACCTATCCATCTTTAATTTCTTGAGCCTCGTAAAAAACCCAAAACTTAGGCAAAGAACTACAAGCCCTTAGTTGCCAAGGAAAATAGAAATGCAGAGTTTCCAAGCCTCAAGCAGAACAAATCCCCCAACCAGCTGGGCTGTGGAGGGGCTCTGCCTTTCAGACAGAGCATCTAACTCATTTCTAGATAATAGCCCTATAATTTAGATATCAAACCCAGGCCAATGAGGGCCCAGCAGCCACAATCACCATGTTTTTAGCCATCCAACCTAGCACAGAAACCCTTCCTAGTCCCCTTTCCCAGCACATTATCTTTAATCATAGCATAATAGAGATGCAATTTAAGCCTTCAGCTGCATTTTCTTCCTTGTTATTCACAGTGCTGTATTTTCCTCAGCAATAAGCAATTTTCCCCCATTTCGTTTTGCATTGATCTGCCTCAAAGAGACTCTTTTAAGGTTTTAATATGGAAGCCCCTGGCCAGTAATGAAGACAGAGACTCAGGGTTTTTACCCAGAAAATGGAATTGCACAAAGCAACTGCCAAGAGAGCACCCACTTCTGTTGTTCTCCTGCAGAAAACATCCCTGGAGGTTTGGCAGTTATTTGCAGCCTTTTGCCAACATTCAAGAGCCCAAATCCCACCATCAAGAGTTGCTCCAGCACAGGCAGGGGCTGTTCAATCTGATGCTCTCTCAGGGTGCAGTGACCACCCAAATGCTTGTTACCAGAGGTCTGGGCTTCCTCTCCTTGCTCTGGAACCTTCTCCAGTCCTTTCTCAACAAGCAACGTCTTTGAGCAGCATCAGTGGCCTCAACTGTTTAAAAAGAAAGTTGCCAAAACATGAAATGAATGCAGGCTGTGTAAATACACAGCTTCCCCCTAATTGACTCTTTAAATGCACCCTTGTCAATGCAGGCACCCAGCGATGTATCAGCTTGCAGGGCTGAAAGGTCTGTTCTCCCCCTGAGGCAGCTGGGCTAACATCTCATAAATTACAATCATGTTTTCCTTTTCTGTTAATATTTTCATTCCAAAGGTCATTTACCACACACACACACACACACTCACAAAGCAGGGGAAGGTGAAGGAAGCTGCTTGATTCCCAGGCACAGGAGTCAGTCACTCCATTAATGAAGCAAATCTACAATCTTACTACAAAGATATTTCTATCTGCTCCTGGCTGGGAAAAGCTTCCTGCTATGGATCAGCTTGTGTCCAACACCCAGGCTCTGGGAGCAAGTGCAAGACACTTCTCTGCACACACCTTTGTTGGCATACACCCCACACCCCCAGCAGATATTTCCAAACAGGGAAAGGTTTAAGACATCCCTTGTGTTTTGTATAAGGTAAAAGACCCAGAAACTGCTTAACTCTCCTGTTAGTATTGGCTTGGTGCCAGCACAGGAGCACTGACTGGGCTTGGAAAGTGTAACTCAAAGCCTCTTGCTGATTTCATTGGGCCAAGAGCCAAATAGCCCACCTGGGCTATTAAGTACTAAAGAAAAAGAGCAAAAGTGCTCCACGCTTTTTGAAGTGTTGTAGCAAGTGTATGGGCATCTGTCCCTACACTATGTTTGGCTTTGCCTTCGCTTTTGTATTATTTTCTTTCCTTATTAAAACCTTTTTGTTTTTTCNGGCTTGGAAAGTGTAACTGAAAGCCTCTTGCTGATTTCATTGGGCAAAGAGCCAAATAGCCCACCTGGGCTATTAAGTACTAAAGAAAAAGAGCAAAAGTGCTCCACGCTTTTTGAAGTGTTGTAGCAAGTGTATGGGCATCTGTCCCTACACTGTGTTTGGCTTTGCCTTCGCTTTTGTATTATTTTCTTTCCTTATTAAAACCTTTTTGTTTTTTCAAGACATATCCGATCATGCCCTCTCACTAATTGATTTTAGCCCCTTCTCTGCAAGGGCTGGACCCTCAGAAGTATTGGCAATTCCCAAATACCTTGGGCTGCTGAAGGTGCCAGATCATCATCAGGGCTTGGAGCAACCTGCTCTAGGGGAAGGCATCCCTTGCCGTGGTAGGGGTCGGACAGAGATGAGCTTTTAGGGTCCCTTCCAACCCAAACCATGCTGGGATCTCTTCTGAAGCTCAGTGCTTAGGTTGGGCACCCTCATCCCACACTAAGGCAGCCAAGCTTCACTCAGCAGGAGCTGCTGCAGCCAGCCTTGCTCAGCAAGGTCTCACAGGGAACTTCTCTTTTTTCCTGGGAGGCAAAAAGGGTCAGGATCCACAGCAGCCATGGATCAACACCAGAGGTGATGGGAGTGCTGAGCCTGCCCCAGCCTGCACTGGGGTCTCTCACAAGGGATGCTTGATCCCAGGAAACCTGGGCAGTGTTTGAGTGCAGAGAACATGGTTTATTCACACAGATCTGAGAGCCTTCCATGGTTAATACCGTCTCTGAAATTTCTAAGGAACACAATATTTTCCCTGGCTATTATAATATTAGCCTGAGAAGGCTTGTGTGCCCCATCCTAGAGGGTATCAGGAGCTTAATATTAATTAAATAGCAGATTTAAAGTTATTTCTCATAACCACAGCTGTGATTTGAATTATTGCTTGATGACATTCTACTTGGGCCCGCTGCTGCTTTTGATTAATTATTTGCATTTGCTGGTTTATAACATCCATGCATTGCTTCAGACAGAGGCATCTTTTTTGATCCTAACTGCATTATATTCTCTGGTCAGATGATGGATTGGAGTTCCCAGCACACCATAAACAGCAGCCCATCCCTGCCAGCATGATATGTATCTATGTCCTATATTCACTCCTCAGCACATCCTGCATTCAATCATCCTGATATTCATTTCTCCTGATATTGTTATTATTATTATTAGCCTTAGGGACCTTGTTTTATAGGCTATTTAGTTTGAATTAAGCATGTTTGCCAGTCACTTCTTGTTTCCAGGAGAACACAGATGATAAATGGGAGGATTTATGCCTGGACTCTGCCTTTGGACTAGTTCCCATCTTTACTTATATTTAAGTATTATTACTATTAGGAAAACAACATTGTCAGACCTTCCATGCAGACATTTCACAAGCTTGTTAGTGGGTTCATGAGCCACAACTGGAAATTGCATTTTCTTTCTACCAACTTTCTGACTTAATCAAATATGCCCTTAAAAGAATGAGGACTTTTGCCATTTTCTCCCCATACATACACTGCTACTTCCCAAAACTAAATTCCTTGATTGATCAAGATATTGATTATATTTCAACCAAGTTTCTTGGTTGGTTATCTTCATATTAAACTGTCTACACATTGAGACTTATTGAAATTATAATTATTTTTAATTAAACACTCTTGGTTATTCAGGAACAATTGTATGCCTAGACTCTTCCTCAGGACAAGTGTCTGGCCGTCCTTTCTCTCAGCTTTAATGAGACCAAATCAGATAAGCACACACAGTCAAATGGCCATGTGTGCAAGTGATGATGGAATATTCAGCCATATACCCCAATGTTCCCCCACACTCAATGCAGCCACGTTAGATTTTGGTGCTTTATCCCCTTTCCACAAGCAAAGCACACTTCAGATGCCACAGTGCTCAAATTGTTCCCTATTATCCCTCCACTTTCTCATCCCACAAATGACTCACAGGAATGTCCCTGGGGATTTCAGGAGTTACCCTTGTGACAGGGGGAACACTGCAGCCTGCTCTGCCCTCCTCTGAAGCAGCAGTGAGTCACCATTCCCAGTGTTTGCCTGGGGCCCAGGTTTCCCTCTCCCAGTGCTGCAATGGGCCAGGCAGGGCAGGACAGCACCGGGGATGTCACTGCCCTGCCCCACCCCCAGTGACTGAACACACAGAGGGACATCTCCTCCTCAGAGCCACAATTCAGGGTTCTCTCCATGGATTTGTGTGATGATTTTGCTTGGAGTTTCCAACTGATACTAAAAAATCCCTGCATTTGCCCCCTTTCTGGAGGCATTTGCTGCACTGTGACAGCCTTTGGCACAGCAGTGTCACACATCATCAGCCAGAGCTGTGCATTAGTCAGCCCTGCTCTTCCCAAAATAGAAGTGAGCAGCCTGATGCACACAAGAGGATTATGAAACTATTTTGTCACATCTGCACTGGGAGATTAAAAAGCTGACAAATTATTATCATCATGGAAATGGTTTCTCCAGCAAGGTGAAGATTGGAAACAGCTGGGATGCCACCAGCAGAGCTGAAGACTGTCAAAACTGGCAGATTATCTCCTGTCTCCATCATTTTTACATACAATTCCAGCTACCTGACCAGAGATTAGAGCAGAGAAGCCTAAAATAAGGTATGACTCTGTTTTTTCAGACAGAAGTTTTCCTTCAGTATGCAGCTGACAGGATATTTGGGAAGGAAAATCAAACAAAGAAATCATATCCCTCCAAACCCAGATAGAAAGCAAATCCTCTGTGAGCCAAAACATGAACAGACAAGGAAAAAAAGCACCCCCAATCAAAGGCTTTACCTGGAAATATTACTATGAATTAAGATGATAATTCTTGCTCCCTACAAATCTTACAAATGTAAGAAGGACAACTAAGCAAAATGAATCCCCAGATGCTGCAGAATGGCTTTAAATCCAGGGAATACAAAGGCAGCCAAGCAGCAGGCAGCAGTGCAGGCTCTGGTCACCTGATGCAGCAGCAGGCATCCCTCCTCCTCACCCTGACAGTCCCCCTGGCAGCCCCTGGTCAGTGCTCTGCAGCCCAGCCATCAAGAGATGACTCAGAAGTGGCTTTGAGAGCAGAGACACCCTTGAGGATAGCACTGCAGGAGGATGAGGCATAACACAGTCTCCCCACTTAATCCTTGCCAGTGTAAGCACATTTCTTATGAAAGCTTTAAAAATAAAGTCCTTGAAGCAGCAGAGAAGGGAAGTGTGTCCCTGTGCAGCACTCTGCATCCTGCTGCAGGTGTTGACACGTGCACAGGCCCATGGCCAAGGCAGTGTGTGGGCACTGAGCAGGAGCAGAGGAGGGAATGGGAGCTCAGGATCCATCACATTTCTGTCTCATCACCCTGCCAGCTGCAGCACTCTCATGGAATAGATACTTGCCCAGAGTCCTGATTCATTGGGGCAGGGAGGTCATGGGTTCAGGACAGGAGGGGGGAAGAAGGTGAGAGTGGAGATATTTTTATGCCTGACCTTCCTTAGACTGTCAGGAGCTGGGGTTTGTTCCTTTGGAGATCCAGGTCTTGGTCTCAGATGCAGTCTCACTGAAGTGCACAAACCCTGTGAGGAATGACTGAGGGAGCTGGGGGTGTTTATCCTGGAGAAAAGGAGACTCAGAGGTGACCTTATCACTCTCTACAACTCCCTGAAGGGTGGCTGTGCTCAGGTGGGGTTGGTCTCTTTCTCCAGGCAGCAACTGACAGAATGAGAGGACACAGTCTCAGGCTGCACCAAGGGAAATATAGGCTGGATATCAGGAAAAAGTTTTTTACAGAAAAGGTAATAAAGTATTGGAATAGTTTACCCGGGGAGGTGGTGGAGTCACCATCCCTGGATGTGTTTAAGACAAGACTGGTTGTGGCACTTGATGCCAGGGTTTAGTTGAGGTGTCAGGGCTGGGTTGGACTTGATGGTCCTGGCAGTCTCTTCCAACCTAATGATTCTGATTCTGCTGCAGCACTGAGAGAGAGCTCCATGCTGGAGCAGGCTCCTGGCAGGACCTGTGGCCCCATGGAGAGAGGAGCCCATGCTGGGGGTGATGCTGAGGGGGTTCAGGCTGGAGGAGCCTGTCCTTGAGGGGCTGAACCCCGGGGAAGAACCATCCTAGAGCAGTTCATGGAGAGCTGCAGCCTGTGGGAAAGCCCAGGGCTGGAGAAGTTCAGGGAGAACTGTCTGCCATGGGAGGGACCCCCTGATGGAGCAGGGGAGGCCTGTGAGGAGTCCTGCCCTGAGAAGGAAGGAGCAGCAGAGTCAGTGTGTGATGNATTGTGGCACTTGGTGCCAGGGTTTAGTTGAGGTGTCAGGGCTGGGTTGGACTTGATGGTCCTGGCAGTCTCTTCCAACCTAATGATTCTGATTCTGCTGCAGCACTGAGAGAGAGCTCCATGCTGGAGCAGGCTCCTGGCAGGACCNCATTACTCCACTCTGATTTTGTTGGTAATAAATTGATCTAATTTCCCTGAGTCGAGTCTCTTTTGCCTGCAGAGGTAAAGGTGAGAGATCTCTCCCTGCCCTGATCTCAGCCCACGAGCCTTTGGCTAGATCTTCTCTCCCCTGCCCAGGAGGAGAGTGATGGAGCAGCTTGAGGGAACATCTGGCACCCAGCCAGGCTCAGCCCATCCAGCTCACACCATTCTTCACACAGCCCCTGGGGACAGCATCACCTGCAGCTCCAGGGTCATCCTGACCACCACTGAAGCCTCTGTTAAATATGAAATTCCACAGGTAAGTCCATCCACAGGCAAAAACCCCAAGATTTTGGTGCAGCTCTTCCTGCCAAGGTGGAGAAGGAGAGGGTTACTGTGGGAAGCCTGTTCAGAAGCAGCTCATCTACCCAGGCCGTGCAGCCTGCACTTGTGAGATTTATTTAAAGTACCCAGATACAGAAAACAGCTCATGAATTCCTAGGGACTCACAGTGTGAGCCTCTAATAAATGAGCACTCAGGAACATTACAGGAAAAGTTAGGATTTTTAAGTAAACACTCAGGCTGAGCACCTGATTTATAAATATTCTGTTTAACCAAAACAAAAGCAGAATCAAATCACAAGCTGGCTCCCTGGCCAGCCACAGCCCAAGTTCCAGCTGGGTGGCAATGGCAGAGATAATCTCCCTGCTCAATTACTCCCAGAAGTTATCCAACAGATATGTCTGTTGAGTTAGTAACCCTTTAATCAAGCTCAATATTTTGATAATCCAGGAAAAATCCACAGCACTTCATGCCTCACATAGAGAAGGGACTATCTTTCTACCAGGAGTAATCTGAAAGGGAATGTGACCAATGGAAATCAATTTTCCAATCCCTGTATACTAAGAACAATCTGAGTATTCCAGCTTTTCGAGGCTTATTTACATTTTGAACCTGCTGCCCTGAACATGGGATATGCAGAACAAAAGCCCTCCCTGAGCTGGAGAGCCCAAAGTTCACATAAGCAGGACAGGACACGACACAGAGCAATTCAGCTCAGTTCTGTATGTTCTGTGCTTCAAAGGGAGATAATAAAACCTAAACCCACCAAAATCTCTGCCTGAATATCCACAGAGGGAAGCAGGAGATGGGTGAATGTTGCTACACATTGCACTTGACCTGCTCAGTGTCCCACGAGGTTTGTAACAGGTGTTTTCAGCAAATACTATTAACTCACTTTGTTTCCTACAAGGTACTGATTTCCAATATTTTAACAAGTCCTTTGAAACACTCTGTGATGTTTGTATTTATTGCTTGAGTACATTGGAGGTCTCAGGTGCAAAAGCCTACCTGGGGCTATGTGTCTCCTTCCACCAAGGACTTGATTAAAGGGGAAATCCAGAGCAATATGTAGAAGAATAATTTTACTGTTACAGGGAAACAGTTTGGATGAGAGAGGATCAGAATTTTCTGCCTTTTACCATATATATAGCTCCAAAATTTCACTTGCTCTCAATAATTTGGTGGGGAAATATTGATTATAAGAAGAATTTGTTTTTCAAATGAGGCTTTAATTTGTCAGACCCATGAGCCACACTATTCTCTGTGCTCCTGTCTGAAAGTGCCTTTTTCCTTTTAGCTGCCTTCCACACAAAATCTGCCACCCTGCCTTATTTATTATTGACCCGTCACAGTTTGGAAACACAGTTTAAAATAAATGAGAGCCTGAATGCCATGGCTGTGGAGTTATTAAACTGCCTGGCACTGAGGAAATTGCTTTTCATAAACATCCTGAGCTCCTATGGCTTTTTCCTCCTCAAGTGCTTAATACAATGAGAGTTAATCTGAATCAGTCTTCAAACTGAATTGTTAATAAGAAGGGAAGATGTATTATTGTTCAATATTGAAAGGCTGAAGTCAGAGGACAGAGCAGAGAAAGGAGTTTTCAGTGTACGAATGATATTCTTTGTACTTGCTCTCACTTGATGCACAAGCTGATCAGTGACAGAAAATGCCTCCACATTCTCAGCAGGTGAGGGCACACAGAGGAGGTTCATTTCATGTCTCTTCCATCCCAGAACCCAATGCCAATACCAGCACTCTCCTGCTATTACTGCTCACCCTGGCAATACAGACAGTAATAGGTGAACAAAGAATAAAACACTGATTTCCACTGTGTACTGTACGTACACAGAGGCACAATAAATATTCTGTAGTTGTTAATTCCCTATGAACCTTTCCAGCTGGGAGCATCCAGGCATGCCCTGTCTGTTCTAGGCACCAGAGAGTGCAAATCCAAACAGAGTTTTGGAAATCCAGATGCATCATCCAGAGACATGGCACATGGAGCACATGAATCCCTCTACCGAAATCTAGACAAACCCATTAGGGAGGCCCTCATGATGTCTGGGCATCCCAGTTTCTTTTTCAGGGCAGACTGACTTGACCCCACTGCTCTTACTGCACAACACACACCAAAGATGGGGTTTAAAAAAGCTCTTTGAACCCCTTCTGTTCTGTGAAACAGCCAGAGCTGCAGCAGGACAGGGAGAGCACAGGGTGCCCTGCCCTACCTGCACACTTATCCCACTCAGAGCTGGAATTTGTTTCTTAACTGCACCATATAATCATGGTGTCCTTCAAAACAGGCCTGGGCAGCCTCTGTTTGCCTCAATCTCAGGCTCCAGACAGAAGCAGATTGATGCATGTCTTTCCTGTCCTTACATCCAGTGCTCCTCAACAGCCTCACTGGTATTGCAGGTTTGTACTTTCTCTGAAGTCTGACCAATTCTCCAGCCTGGCAAGGAGATGCAGCAGCAGAACTCTGCCCTTTCTGCATTTGCTCTCTGAACAGGGCTCAGAGGGAAGAGGGACCATGGTCACCCTCCTCACCTCTAGTAACCAATGTGGGACCAGGACGGGCTCCCTGGAGATGCTTTTACATCAGGCCTGAAAGAAGCTATGAAATTTCCAGTTCTCATCCCATTTCAGGCCCTAGCAGGACAAAGGGATGGAAACCAGCACATGGAAACCCAAACAAAACCTGGATTGTCTTGGGTTCCTTTACCTTGTGAGCCTTCACCCACACAATGCAGGAACAAGGCCAACACCAGCTGCCATCTCTTTAAGAGATGCTAAACCTAAGCGAATCCTCCATCAGCAATGATTTTCTGTTTGAAATGCCTGTAAATTGAAGAAAATGAGTATTTCTTGTTCCGGCGGAGCAGCGGCCCGGTGCCCCAGTCGGGGTTGCTACGCAACGGGCTCCTGCACAGGGCTGATAACACTCCCGGCATTATCTCCCCGCCTGGCAGCGCCGTCAGAACAATCCTATCCCAATGAAGCTTTCAGAGGCTCTTGGCTCTGCCTTTGACGGCTCAACACGGGTTTTACCTGCTCCTGTGTGACAGCCACAGCAGCCACACGCTGTCCCTTCCTGCCAGGGCTGCTCCGGAGCGGGGTGGAGGTGCCCGATAGGGGGAGAGCCGTGGGCAGCACTGGGGAAGGGCAGCCCCAAAAGGGAGAACAGCCACGCCTGCCACAGAGCCAGGCAGTGATGAACAGGCCCTCGGAGATGCTGAACCATCAGCATTACAGCTCAAGTCAGACACTCTCTGGTTCCCATTTCTCCATCTGCCCTAACGCCCTTGTCACACCTCAGTGCTGCAGGATGAACTGCCTCTGGCCGAGTTCAAAAAAAGGGTCAGAAGGAACACAACTCTCCAGGTTAAGCAGTTCAGTCCCTTGAAGCACTTACAGATTTTATTTTTTTAACAATCTGCTGAAATAAATGTGACTCTGATGGTCTCACACAGCATGTGTAGGCAAACCGAGATGAGCTGGCATAGTAAGAACAACCACTGCTGGCAGCAGCACCAGCTTCATGCTCCTGAAAGACCCAAGGCTGGCACAGACACACTTTGTAGTGCTGCACATCTCGTCAGCACTGCCAGGGATGGTGAATCCACCTCTTGCCCAGGCAGCCTGTTCCCCTCTTTCTGTGAAGAAATTTTTCCTATTCTCTAATTTAAACTTCCTCTGGCACAACTCAAGGCCATTTCCTCTTATTTTGTCGCTTGTTACCTGGGAGAATAGACCAATCCCCACCTGGCTATACCCTACCCAGTAGTTGTAAAGAAGGATAAGGTCCCCCCTGAACCTCTTTTTCTCCAGGCTGAACACCCTCAGCTGCTCCCCAAATTGTGCTCCAGACCCTTCTCCAGATGTAGCAGATCATCCTTTTACCAGCTCATCTCCCAGGAGGGCAGAACACAGTGAAACAGAGAATTTCCTTCACCCTCCAGCATCTCATCTCCTTAATGGGATCACCCTCAACACGTGTGTGGATGTGACACAATCCTGGCGTGGCCAGGCAGGGAGGATGGGTGACAACACCTGCAGTGTCAGCTTACCAGAGAGCACAGACACACACAAAAGCTTCAGGAGGAGCAAATTCCTATTGCCAAATGCTTCTTAGGCAGCACATGGCTCTGGAAGAAGAGCTGGGGACAAGTGTTTCCCACACCAGTGAGCTGGGAGGATTCCTGGAGTGAAAAGCACCCTCAGACACCAACGGGAAGGGCAGAAACTGGGGGCTGGAGAAGGTGACATCTGCTCAACCTAAGGAATCAATCTTGCTCTCAAAGACAGAAATGCTGCAAACAACCTGCTCAGAGTCACAAGTGAGCACAGCACGCAGGGAATCCAGCCCAGCCCTGCTCGAGGGGGAGGTTTGAACCAAACAACCCACCTGGCTGCTCACCCGCTGACTCTGCCTTGCCGGGCTGAGCTGAAGAAAGCGCAGCGTGGGTGCTTTTTTTTTGGAGGCAAAATTGCCTAACAAGAGACAATTATGTGACATTAGCATTAAAAGCAGTGTGTGACAGAAAAGCTCTGAGCTGTGTATCCTGAGGTCTGCAAACCCCTTTCTCTGCTTTTGTGCTAAATAGGTCTCATTTAGCCCATTTGTTCTGTCCCAGCCAGGCAAAGCGAAAGTAGGGTTGATCGATTTGTTAATTACAGTAATTTTATCTTAAATAGAGACAGCTGAGTGTTCATCAAGTCACAGCTCCGCCTGTTACCGAGAGCCCTACCCCCTGCTCAATAATTAGGGATAATAAGTGGCTCATAATAGATGCAACCCACAACAACACGCTCTGAGAGGGTGATGCAGAATCAGGAGGGCTATTAGGGAACCCCCAGGTCTATTTCTCCTTTTGAAGAAAACAGTGTAAAAATCTTTAATTGTCTCTCTTGAAACCCTGAGACAGCTCTGCCAGCCATTTGTAAGTAAAAGGCAATTATTCCACTTTGTGGCTGTGCTTGTGTCCAGAGAAGGTTTAACCAGGGTCGTCAGGGCAGTTGAGGGTGGCTCTTTTCTCCTGCATTGACTGTGTCCACGCAGAAAGATGAGGTGGGAGGTAACACCAGTGGGTTATGGACAACCATTCTCCTTGGGAGTTTTAAAACTCTGGACAAGGCTTAAAAGTTTAAGTTTCAATAAAAGGCACAAGCAGTCCGTGCTCAGCTTGGAGCTTCCATACACACACAAGGACAAACAAGAAATCTAGTCAGTACTGAGGCCTTACCTCACCCTTCCAGGACAGAAAGGACATGCTGGTAAAAGCTGAAGGCAAGGGAAAGCCAACACTTCATCCTGCACAGGATAGGGAATTCCTGAAGCAGGTTTCTACCACAGCCTGCCAAGAGCAAGGATTGGGATGAGTGAGGAGGGGGCAGCAGAACTCATGTGCATCTGTGTTTCTTTCAAACCCTGAAAAACAAACAAAATGACACACAACCCACAGAGGTACACCCACACCCTCCATTTCTGTTTGATTTCTTCTTCTTTTCCTGCTTTATCTCCTGGGTAATTTCCCCTGCAACTTCACCTGCTAGAAAAGTGCAGATGGCCAAGATGGTTACAGGGATGAAAACATCACCACTTCCAATTCCCTTCCAAGGACTAGGGAGAAAAGGAAAACCTTCCTCCACTGCCATCCTCCAGGTCAGCCCCTGGCCAGAGCTGGAGACAGAGCTCAGAAAGGCTTCAACCCCTTGAGCTCAGTGGGTCCTGCCACATCCAGGGGAAGGACTTTAGCAGGGGAGGTCACTGCTCCTCCCTGTCCTGGGGGACAGCCAACACAAACAGCTCTGGCAAAGCGTGTCTGCCACCACAAACAACAAACAAACCCACACAAACCTGAGACTGGATGATATAGAGACTGCCCAGGCCTTTTCCCAGGTGGTAAGTCAGTGCAGCTGCACATTTTCTTTTCCAGTGACTTAAAACATTGAACTTCAGCCTCCATTTCCCCCACACAAGGTGAAGACATATGCAGCCCTCATGTGCAAACAGGATTTGGAGAGAACTTTAGGGTTCCATCCTTACAGCATGCAAAACCGCAGGTGTCATTTGTCTTGTTTTCAGCACTGGGGAGTGCATGGGAGTAAAGAAACAGATTTAATCATATGCAGTTGTATTTTATTTACAATAGTTGCTGTCACTCACTTTGCTCCAGGAAATGCATTTACTTGTGGCATTTCCCTCCAAGAGCTGAAGCTTCACTTGTGCCTGTGAAGGCTCTGTATTTTCACTAATATTTTTCTCCTAAGGCAAACTACTTTTAAAAAATTATTATTATTTTGATATTTCAACTTCATCCACAACTATGTTTAACCAGAATTTGCAAGATTCTTTTATGCTCTGTCCCTTATCTCAGCACAACATACAGTTTCATTGAGAATAAATCCTGGGCTCCTGTTCTAAGCCAGGGAGAGCTGTGTAATGATCAATCACAAAAGCCCTTGGGGATGGGAGAGATTAGCACTTTGATACTACTGAAGATGAATGGGTGGAATGAGTTTGATAAACTGGTGTTTTCCTCAGATAATTGCTCTGGAAGCTTTTTGAAGCTGCTTGGCTCCCCCCACACTTTCTTTTTGTGTCTAGGTAGGAGAGCAAGTCTTGCTTTTCCACCAGCACTGCTGGCCAGGCTGCTGCACTGTTTTTAAACAGTTCACAGAGGATTTATTCCACACTTCATCACTACTGAACACTATTAGTTGTGATTTAACCAAAGATCCAGGCTGGATTCCTGTTAGTCTTGGTCCAACACTCAAGTCCCTGAGCAGAGCTCAGCGGAGCAGGACTGAGGGGTGGGAAGGGGATTTCTCATGGGATATGGACACATTTCCTCAAGATTAAATCTTCAACAACTGTTCCTCTTCCTTCAGAAGTCACTAATGGTTGGTGCTCACCTTCAGCTCCCATCCACCTTTCTCTGGGCTTTTTACACCAAACACCAACCTTCTCTTCCTCCTCCTGGACCATCCCTGTGCAGCAACCCCACAGGATCAGCCAAAGAGGAACTGCTCCTGAAGCTGGAACACAAAACTCCCCAGGCACATCCCTCTTCAGGCACGGGTCAGATCCTGCTGCATTCATTTAACTTGTTCTCAAGCACTAATGAAAATAGAGCCAAGAGATTTTCCTGAATTTTTATTGTTTTGCCGAATAAATGAAATTTAAATACAGAATTAAAAAATCATAAAAAAAGGTATTAAAAGTCATCCTTCAGGAGTGGGTTGCACATCACTGACTGAAAAATTTACAGTTACTTTTTGATACAAAGATAGGGAAAAAATTTAAAAAGCAATTCCATCATCGGGAAACAGCTAGTTTGTTTTGTTTTGTTGTTTTTTTTTTTACATTTCCTTTCATACTTAAACCTGATATTTGTCTCACAAGAATCTCCCATTAACCTTTTCACAGCACTGACTCACATTGTTTGGTGTTCAAAAAAGTCCACTCATTTGTAGCTCACAGGAGCAGTGATGCAGTCTTGACCCCTCAATACATATGGACAGAATATTTAATAAACCAGCATATGAGGGGTGGAAAAATGCAGCATTGTGTGATTTGCAGAGTGCAATTCAGCTTGCAAAGGATCTTTGAGCTCACAGTGATACCTTTATGAGCTGGGCATTTCTCAGGGTGCCACATCTCTGGCATTTGCTCTTTGCCATCTTTACCCCATCACTGCCACAAAGAATTCCTTCCAGAAGGGATGCTGAATAGGTACCTTTGGTTTTTAAAGCCCCAATTTAAAGCAGCTTGATCTTTCCAGAAACATAAATCACCCAGTCTCGAGGAAAAGAATCAGGCTCTTTCAAGCACAATTTAAGCCCTAAAAAAGAGACACCTCAAGAATTGTTGACAGCTAGGTCAGGGTTGGGAGGTTCTATTACAGGTTCTTAAGAAGACATCTATGAGGTGATCCAACCAGTCAATGCATCTGCATCATCTCAAACAAAAAGAATAGACAGGCTCTCTAATATATGAATTATTTTAAGATATCTGCACCACTCACACAGAATACACAAAAAGCTGGAAAGAATCTGGCCTGTGGCTCACCTGTTCCTCAAGGATCTTAACCACCAAGAGGATTTAATCACACAGACAATAATGACAGAGTGAAGCACCTTTACAACACAATCTAAGAGTTTGAGATAATGCATAAGGAAAGCTACACTTCATCCTGAGTGAAAAAAAAGGAGAGGAGGGAAAATTCAGATTGCAATGGAAACAAACTTCTCTAACAAAAGGAATAATACTGGAGATTGTCACTAGTGCAGCTGGGATTTGGCAAATTAAATACCTTGAGTATACACTTGCAGGGCAGCCCTGCTTCTGCCACATGAATAAATATCCAACCCTGTTTAAAAACAGTATTTAGAGAAAGATGCCCAGATTTCCAGACAGGCTGAGTGTTTCACCCCTCACCCTGCACAGTGGTACCCTCATGTGAGGTATTTCAGCATCACCACAAAGGAAAGCAACACTTCTGCACTCCTCTTCACAGGCACAGTCCTCTTGGAGCCGAGGTTGGGTGGTGATGATGATGATGCAGCAGCAAGGTGTGGGTGTTCTGCTCTGCCCCCACCTGCCCAGCCCAGGTGACCACGCTGTGCTGAGTGTGATGGAAATGTGCAGCCAGGGCAGCCAGGGCTTAGCTCTTTTAAGCCACCTCACACCTCCGGGGAGCTTTGTTGACTTTTGAACAAACATATTCACACAGAATCTTCCACAAAGCAGTCCAGTTCGTGTGGCCAGCTCAGATTACCAACCTCACGTTAGCTTCAGGATATTTCCTGCCTTGTCTGTTGATGTATAGGTTGTCCATCAAAATAAATGCATGTTTTTGCCCTCCTCAGTGGCAATTTGGGTTTGCACTACCACCAGAGCTGCCTGGGACAGGCATCTCTCCTGCCACACTGCACATCTGAAAGGCTGCTGTATTTTCCATGCCTTTTCTCAAGGAAAGTTATTTCCTTGTGTTGCATATATGTATTTAACTGCAGTCATGAAATACACAATGTGTTGGTGTCACATCCCATCTGGCCTTTTTGGAAACATCCTTTTTCATTCTTCAAAGAACAGAACAGGAGCTTAATAGTGGATCATAAACTCTTCTGGTGACGTGCCACAGGATGGACCTTACCAAAAGGATGTCCTTAGTACCACAGCAGCATTTGACTGTCTCTCCTCCAAAAGAAAGAGCAAATCCAGAACACACAAATGCTTTCCACCATATTCAAGATAATCTTGTTCTTCTTCTCTTCCATCTTTGCTGTTCAACCAGTGCAGCTTTGCCTTCAGGGTTTGTTTTGGGGGATATTTTGTTTAGGAACAGTCATTCCCCCTGCAAACTCTGCTACACAATGATAATTGCTGCTTGTTTCCAACACCCCTGTTAGCACAGAGAGTTGGCTCTCACTGCCAGCTACCATGGAAGCACTCAATGAAGGTGCTTGTCCTCCCAAGAAACAAGCAGTGTCTGCTCTGACACTACAACAGGAAAGTCTCTGTTTCCACACCTTCCAAAAACTGCAACCAAGTGCTTTGTTTTGCCCATGTTTTCCTTAGAACATCCGAGGATAAGATGGGTTTTGCTTAATGATCCACTCGGCATGGGGGTTGATGTAGTACAAGTCCAAGAGGTAAGTGTCAGGGTCCAGGCAATGTTCACCTGTTAAAACAAGACATTCAGAAAAAACCCCATATTTTTAATTAGTCCTTTAGCTGCTAGATTTGTTTTTTGTTTGCTTTTGCCCCCACCAAAAAACTAGGATTTGTTCACATTAATTTCAATATTACAACCTTTCAGAAGCCCTTCCACAAATCTGAGGTAATGGCTTTGAAAGAGGGTAGATGTACATTAGAATTAGGAAGAAATTCTTCAGTCTTGGGGTGGTAAGGCAATGGCAGAGTTGCCCAGAGAAATTTTTTAACTACCTCCTAAAAGAAGCTGAGCATAAAAACTGGGTAGGAGAGTCCTTATTTTCAGCTACCATTTGTACTTACCAATATTGCCTCCCACTTCATAGAGGAGCAAGTTTGTGCACCCCGTGGAGTTGTTACTGCAGAAAGAAAAACATGCTGAAAGTTAAATCTCTGCCAAGACAGGTTGGGTAGTTTGGTAATATTCCTTCCAAAAGAATTGTTTGTCATTCAGAGCAATGATCAAAGGGGTCATTTTACAGAGACCTTGCTGATCCTCCTGCACAGTGCAGGAGACACAAAATTGGAAGAAAAGCAAACAAGGGAAGCTGCTGTTGGTGAGACAGCAGCTTTTCATATTCAGCCAACTTCCCCTCCACCCTCCTTGTTTGGGCACCTCGTGGGACACAGGAGAGGCACTGCCACCTCACCTACTAAACACGGTCTGCAGGAGCTGTGACAGAGGGAGGCAGAACTCTTCTGTTCCTTTTTTGGGTTAGTTCAGCAAATCACCACAGGAGCCCAGGAGGGAATTGCAGAGTTTACTTTAGGAAATCCCTACATTAACATAAGCATGCTGCAATTACTACTCCAGGCAGAAGATAAAGGTGATGCTCCAGGCTTTGCTTGTCAGGGTCAATGCTGCTGCCTTTTCCCCTCCCTTCAGCAAGGATTCTGGAGTTCACTTGGTGTCCAGCAGCCCAGAGGGGACCACTGACCTCCTGACAGCCACTTCCACTGGGTGGAAGCACTCAGCTGAAATTTGCTTTCCTTACCCAGCACCATTCCCTAGGCTTAGAACAGAGGAGCAGAGAACAATCCTCATGACTCACTGTGCTTCCACCTCACCTCTACCTCAAGACAGAAAACAGCAGTGAGGCCACTTAGGGTTTGGGTTTGTTTGGTTTTTTTCTTTTCCCTTTTTTTTTTTTCTTTTTTTAACAGAGAAAAAACCATTTACCATTTGAGGAGGTTGACAGTGTTAACAATATTCCAGCCATTCTGGCACAGGTTCTTCTGAAACTGCCTCAAGACATCGGCAACCCTGGTTGCATTGTTCAAGTGCACCTCCAGAGAGTCCTTCAGGAGGAGTGATGCATGGACCTTCACAATCTTGGAAGGCTGAACAAGGCAGGCAAAAAGAAAAAAGTGCTTAAAGAAAGACTCTTATCAGTCAAAACATTAATTTTCAAAATAGATTGGAGAGTGTGAAGAATTAAACCTGTCCAGACAGCTGCTCAGAGAATTTAGGCTTGTTTCTTACACACAGAGTACAGGTTGAAAGCTTATGGAAGCACCAAGGTGAGCATTATGAATAAATCATAAATGTTCTGGTGTTGAGGCCACGAGAGGAGCTCTGTGCTCTCCATCAGCGTGTGCTGGTGCTCTCTGCTGTTCAAACACAGCACTGACACAAGCTCGGGTGAAAATAGGGTTTGTCAGAAGAAATTCCATCAAACTGTTTTGCACAAGTGTGAATGACTCCTCTGAAATTCATTTAAATAACTCGGAAAGGAATTTTGAGATCTGGGTTGCAGGCTACTGAATTCCAGAAAGGTCCTTTCCAAAGAAAGGAAGCACCAAGTGATGTGCCATCTTACCAGATATTACGGAGCAAAAAGAAAATTAGGCAATAGCCTGAATTTATGCTTTAAAAAATGAAAATAAGTCTGCCTCTATCACACAGACATATCTGCACCAACACATGGGCCACTCAGAGCCATAAGAATTCTGCTCTTCACATGGGGAAAAACAAAATTTCTGCTCCTGATCTCTTCCCTGCTTTTAACCAAGTGTTTTGTAGCCTGAAATGTATTTAGTGCTCTTGCTGTTGAGATCAGTTTTTGCCACAAACTGGCCAAAAGTGTCTGAGAAACTGTTCCTCATTATTCTGCTTTTTTTTGTCCCTCTTGCTCTTTTCAAGGATATCACCCCTTTCATCTTTCTGAGTCCTCAGGAAAATATTTGACACTGTCACAAAGGGTTTTGTTTTGTTTTTTTTTCCAAGTCCTAACTCACCTCTCCCTGGTTCTTTTCCACCTTGTCTTTATCAGCGTGAATCTTCCGCAACAAATTTTTAATTCTCTTGTCGCAGAACTGGTACCTTTTGTTGTTGCTCTCATTCAGCTTTCTCACTTGAGCTACCAGGAAAGAGGAGACCTGGGCAGGGGAGAAGGGTGAAAACAGGAATTAAATCAAGAAGAGATAAGGTTTAGGAACCTGATCATCACTTTAGCTCCTTAAATAGACAAAAATATCTGTCTGCCTTGAGGACAGGTAGCTTTGGAATTCACCAGATGTTTTGCTCACAGCTGTTTAATTCCTCCGAAATTTCCAAGGCTATCCCTTCCCAGTTCCAATTCTAGCAAGACCAAGACACTGCTACAGCACACCACAGAACTGCTGTGGGACTCACTGTCCAGAGCAGATCCTGGTAATGGATCATCATCCGCACCACGTCCGCCGCCCCCTCCGCCAGCTGCTTCTCCTTCCCCTCTGGGATCTTGTTTGGCAGCCCCTTGTGCATGAAGAGGTTTGGGGCCATGACTGTGGAAACGTTCCAGAGGTTCATTTTGTTGTTGTTTTCCCTGGCAACCACCTTGCTGAGAAACTCAAGGAGTGCCTGAGAAGAGGGAAAGAGACGTAAGCCACCCATTAACAGTAATGCTCAAAAAGCTACCATGGCAGTTGCTGGAGAGATCATTAATTAGCACTTTGTCTTGATATAGACCAACAAATCCCACTTCTCCAGTCAGGAAGTAGAGTCACCAATTTCTAATACTAGGATAGCAACAAATAATCACACCAAGAGAGGTTTATCCAGTATTTATGAATCAGGAAAAACAGTCTGTGTGGGAAACAGATGAGTTTTAACTCCTTGGCAGGTGGTAATTTACAAAGTTTAGCTGCAAAAGTTTCTGCATCCAAAGATGAATCCTCCCTTTCCTTAAGTGTCCCCTCAAAGCCATTCCCAGATGTGGAAAAAGAAACGCTTTTGGATTATTTCTTTCACCTCACACCTCCACCAGAGCCATGACAGATCAACTTTGACTGAATTGTGTATTTCAGTACTCTAAATGAAGTGTGCGGGGTGCAAAGTCAGCCTTACCCTTAATACCTGAGAGCTGAACCACTCAGGAGGGAAAAAGAAAAAAAAAAAAAGGCAGCAACAACCACACAACTCTTATAAAGCACAGAAAGGCAGAGGAGGTGTCTATTTAAAAGCCACATAGCTGTGGCACTTGGGGATATGGCTTAGTGGTGGCCTTGGGGAAATGTTGGACTCAATGATTTTAAGGCTTTTTCTTCAATTTAAACAATTCTGTGGTTCTATATTTTACCAGCTAAATCAACCAAGTGGTTACCTTCAGAGTGTTCCTGTTGGACTCTGGCAGAATCAGGATCAGGAGGTTTAGAGCTTGCAACCTTTGCTTCAGGTCTGGAATATCTAGAAGGAGAGTAACAACAGAAGATTCTGGTTTCAGACCCTTCTTTTTGAGCACAGGGATCCTCCAAGGAGTGAGACAATTACTTATTGAATGGCTGGTCATGTAGAATGTGAGACCTTATTTCACAGAGGTAAATCAAACTCATACTGTCCTTAAGAAGGGAGCTACCCCTGTTTTAGAAGACTGACTCATTTCCTTTAGAGCGCACAATCAACCAGCAACCCTGATGCCCTTGAAGGGCAACACAAGAGCCCACAATTCCCCATTTTTTTAACAAAGAACTTGTGCACTCAGTCAGCTTAACACATCCAAACTACCTACTGAGGCACCAACATCAAAGAAATGTGCTTGCAGAGCAGCCCATTTCCTGCAGACTGTGTGCCCTGGCCAGTTTCCACCGCTCAGTCTGTCTGTCTTTATTGATCAATTTGTCCTAATTGATGGCAGCAACCTTGCAGCCTCAAGTGACACAGAACTGAAGACCCCAGTGTTGGAACCCTGGGCATTGAGAATTTTAGATTTTCTGTGCTGACAGGCATTGACCCTCAAGAAAACACTGCATTTGACCTGAGGCCTTAGAAAAGGCCTCCAAAACTGACTGATTGCAATGGGAACGTCGGTCTGTAGTTTGAATAGAAGTGCGTAATGTCACAGGGTGGAAAACTTAGAGTTTAAGGTTTTAGAATATAGTAATATATATAAAGATGGAGGTTTTAGGGTGTAGGCTAAGTCCTTCCTTCTCACCTTCTTCTTCATGGGTTTGGGTGGTGTATTGTAATTGGGTAGAAAAGTCCACATTGCAGACCACGGGTGTTTGGTTATTGGGTTAAAAGTAAAAATAATATAGGTGTCATCTCATAATTGGACAATTAGTGGTTAGAAGACCTTGGAAAGAGATAGAGACAGAGCCATTTTCTACCTTGTTAGCCAGAACTCACAACTTGCGAGACTGTACTATAGATAAGAATTAATAAACATCAGAGTCTGAACAGGAAAAGCGTCTCTCAAACATTTAATCCTGGCTCTAACAGAAAAGAAGAGAACAAATCCACACCTCAGGACAGTGCCTCTACAGAGAGGCACATTCAGCCAAGCACCAGTGACTCCAACCCTGGGCTGTGCTGCGTTCCCATCGGATCCACAGGCTCCCAACACACCCGACAGGAGAGCTGTGGAGCTTTGCACAACCCCAGCTGGTGCTGGGCAGGGCAGGGCAGGGCAGGCACTCACTCTGGACAGCAGCAAAGGCAGGCAGGTACTCTGCTGTCAGCAGCGGGGCCGGCAGCTCTCGGATGAATCTCTTCAGCAGCCCCGACACGTCGTTCTGGTGCACCTCATCCCAGCGGAACAGCCCACTGTAGAAGTCCCTTTCCAGCTTCTGTTCCAGGCTCTGTGAAAGACATGGAATTTATCACATGCTTTACAGAATCACACAGAATCACAGAATGTGTAGGTTGGCAGAGACCTCCAAGATCATCAGGTCCAACTCAGCCCTAACACCTCAACTAACCCCTGGCATTGAGTGCCACATCCAATCTTTCTTTAAGCACATCCAGAGATGGTGACTCCACCACATCCCTGGGCAGACTATTCCAGTACCTGATCGTCCTTTCTGTGAAAAATTTCTTCCTAATATCCAACCTGTATTTCTCTTGGTGCAGCTGAAGGCTGTGTCCTGTCCTATCAGTGCTGCCTGGAGAAAGAGGCCAACCTCCAGCTGTCTACAACTACCCTTCAGGAAGTTGTAGAGAGTGATAAGGTCACCTCTGAGTCTCCTTTTCTTCAGGATAAACAACCCCAGATCCCTCAGTCGTTCCTCACAGGGTTTATGTTCCCAGCCCCTCACCAGCCTCGTGGCCTCCTCTGAATGAGCTGAAGAGTCTCAATATCCTTCCTAAACTGAGGGGCCAGAGCTGGACACAGCACTGAATGTCCTTCCTAAACTGAGGGGCCAGAACTGGACACAATACTCAAGGTGTGGCAAGCATTTAACAAGAAAATGTAAGAGAAAGTTTAGAGCTGGGCACTGGAAGGGCAAGACATCAAAGTCAAAGTGGTACAGAGAGCCTCAGCACACACTCCAGGATTTCCCAGCAATGGATGTTTCTGGTTGTGCTGGGAAGGGGACGAGATAATTCAGGTCATTCAAACACTTGCTTCAGTAAATGCTTCCTGATCACCCCTGACACTTCCAAAGAAGGCTGAAGGGCTCATACCTTAATTCTGGTCTGGGACCCAGAAACTCTCAGGATGCCCTCTGTTTCAAGTCCTCTCTTCTCCAGGCAGGACAGCAGCTGTTAAAGGGGGAAACAGAAAGCTCTTAGGCACAGAGGATGAGGAGTCAGCCTGTTTTTATCACAGACTGCTGGCTCTGAGGACCAGAGGTGTGAATGTAAGTAGAGAACTTACTGCCTGGAGTAGCAGGGGGACCTTGGTGTTGGGCAGCAGCTTTTGGTCATTTTCCAACAGGGTGTTGAGGGGAACTCCAAAGAGTCTTTTCTCTACAACAGAAACAATATTTCCAAGTCTGTATCACCTCTCATAGAGGTGTAAGGGATATATCCCCTGCTAAGATGGTACTTTTGTAAACACAGATACTGGAGAAAGAGAGGAATAGTTAAACAGGACAATAGCAGCCAGACATAAATGTGGTAGTAGGTTTTGATGTCATGATCCACTAACTTCCAGGAGAAATCCAAGGAAAACACACCAGTCACAAGGTTTCTTATCAAATACCCTCTGTTCTAACATTTGAAACACAACTGATGAGTGTATGATGAGAAGATGAGCGAAAAAAAAAGGCACAAAAAAGAGTACAACTAACCTGTTGTTTTCAGTTTTGCTGCTTTGTTTCTCTTCAGCTCAAAGCCCAGGATATCACAGAGAGCTGTAAGTTCAATGAGGGCCAGTGTGGGGATCTTCTTCATGTCCTGAGCTGACAGATCTCCAATCCTGGTCACTCCTAGTCTGCCCTTCGGGATCTTAAATCTCTAAGGGAAACACACACAAAAGGTTCAGCTCAAGTTGTCCCTATTAATCCCACTAGTGAACAACTTTTGCTGTAGTTTTATTATTTTTTATCATGACCAGGCATCTGTTCTTCCTGCTGTGTTCAAGACCAGACATATGCCCAAAACTACTCTTACTCAACCACCAGCTGAATAAATATTTCCCCTTTTCAATATTGCTCTTTAATCATACTGGAGATGCCAGTTTTTCCAAGTTAAAGGCAGCATGATATCCACCCTAATCTACTTGAACTTTGGAAGCAGCCCAGTTCATTTGCAGAGAGGAGAAAACTTTAGAATTATGAGTAAGAAAGTGCAGTTAGTTACTCCTCTCTTTTCAGAAGAAACAACATGGCTGTCTGTCAAAATAAGGAGGTTTAGATAAAAGTCTTATTTCTTTTGATCCTCCACTACACAATGTCTAACCTTGCCTAACATTGCAGAGAAAACAGCACAACGCACCCCAAAATACCACCAAACACAGACCCATTGCAACACTACCCATAGGTATGCATGGATTTCAGTGTCTTGTACCACTTTGACTAGCCAAGACTAATAAATTCTAACAAGAAGAATTCCTCCAGTGCTTACAGTCAGGGCACTTCCATCCTTTAACTTCCTGGATTCAGACAGGAACGATCCCTTGAGCAGGACAGCTGCTTGCTCTGAGTAGGCAACATCCATGTTGAACACCTCCTCTTTCCCAGGGTTTCGAACTGTGCAGGAATAATCCTGGGTTTCTGCTGCAGAGAAGAAATTGTCTTGAGTTTCTGCAAGCCAGGAGGGTGAAGCTCAGAAAGCAAATGTGCTAAAAATGCTAAAAATTGAGATAGGTTTGGTATCATTGCTTTTAAACATCCTGCAGTAACACATTAAAAGAGTGTCCCATAGCACAGAGTGATCAGCAGGGTAAAAGTCTTCCCTGAAAGGGTGGTCAAGCATTGGAACATTGGAATAGGCTGCCAAGGGAAGTGGTGGAGTCGCCATCCCTGGAAGTGTTCAAAAATCGTGCAGATGCAGCACCAGGGGACGCGGTTTAGTGGTGAGCACACTGGTGCTGAGTTAGTGGTTGGACTTGTGATTTTAGAGATTTTTTCCAAGTTTAATGATTCCATGATCAGTGTGAAGTCACAACACTATGGCTAAAACCACCAGGTCACTGGTAAGACAAGACTACAGCCTTAAATTAAATGACATACCTATGGCTAAACATCTCTTTACACAACTGCTCATGGCATTTGTAAGGTTTCACTGTATGATCTTTACTAGACTGATTTTATTTTCACCTTTCAGTTGCTTTATCAAGAACTTACAACAATCAGCTTGAGTGACAATTCTAACAACACTAGAGCCTGGAAAAGTTTATTAATCCACACATCTGAATTATCATGTAAAGAAACCCACACCCCAACACAAACAAGGTCAGTGTTTCAGAACCTGTAAGTACTTAAATATGTGTGTGGCTTTCCTTCCAGTTCCAACCCTACTTCAGATCCTACTCTGCATTTAAAAACAGAAGAAGAAGTCCCCCTTACTTCTCTGGGTGTTTGAAGTCCGTAGATTGTGCCACAGTGGTTCTGGGCTGGACTCCTCTTTCTCTGCTGCTGTGTCCTGAAAAAAAAGAAAGAAGTTGTTTTAGCCGCAACCAAAAGAGCAGAAACACAGGAAAACAGATGAAAAGGTGGTGGTTATGAATTCTTTATCAAGAAAATAAAATAAATCTAAATAAACCAACAAACCCTCCCCCCCAAAAAACGGGCAGTGTTAGTCTTTCTCCAGAATTTCCACCTCTACAAGGTCAGCTTATCAGAACTGAGTTTGGGAAGGTTTTTTTTACGGTGATTTAACATGTCACTGGAACAAAGAAAACACAAGAGGGCTCCAAACTATGCCAGTGCACCCCGAGGCTGCCATGCTGTCTGCACCGTATAGAAGCAATCCAGCAGGAATGTTATTCCAGCCTGGAAAGGCCATGGACCTGCAGGTGTTCTACTAACTCCCCAACACTGCAACCAGGATTTCTCCAGCCTCAGCTTCCTTCCAGTTCAAGAGATGAAGCCATAACTGGAGCCCTAGGCCCAGAAAGCCAAGCCAGCTCCCAAGAAGCTCTTTCAGAAGCTCCCAGTTGTGGGGTTTTTATCTTCTTTTCTTTTCTGTTAGAGCTGGGATTAAATGCTCAGGAGATCTCTTTTTGTGTTTGGACTGAGTTGTTTATTAATTCTTATCTATAGTACAGTCTCACAAGCTGTGAGTTCTGGCTAACAAGGCAAAAAATGTCTCTATCTCTTTCCAAGGTCTTCTAAGCACTAATTGTCCAATTACGAGATGACACTTATTTTTACTTTTAACCCAGTAACCAAACACCCATGGTCAGCAATGTGGACCTTTTTGACCTTTTCACCCAATTACGACTCACCATCCAAACCCATGAAGAAGAAGGTGAAAGAAGAAGAAGAAGGTGAAAGAAGAAGAAGAAGGTGAAAGAAGAAGAACTTAGCCTATGCCCTAAATCTTCCATCTTGCTTTATATATATTACTATATTCTAAAACCTTAAACTCTTAACTTTTTCCACCCTGTGAGATCACACACTTCTATTCAAACTACACGTCCATAATCCTAGTGCCATCACTCAGCTTTGGAAGCCCATTCCACAGCCTCAGGTCAAATGCAGTTCTTTCTTGAGGGTCAGGGCCTGTTAGAACAGAAAGCCTCAAATTCTCAGTTTCCAGGGTCCCAACAGCCCAACTCACCTCCGAGCCGGCCACTCCGAAGATGTCGCGGACGTCGCGCACGGGGTGTTTGTTCCTCCTGCGGCGGGAGCGCGAGTACGTGTCCAGCCGGCGCTGCACGGCCGCCGCCTGCGTCCTGGTCAGCGTGGACAGCAGCACCAGGTTGTCCTTGTCCGAGCCTGAGTCCCCCAGGAGCTCGGACAGCCCCGCGTCCTGCAGCCACTCGGCTTCAGCTTCTCCCTCTGCCAAGGGGGCCATGAGAATCACAGAATCATTGGGTTGGAAGAGANAGAGTGAGCAGAGAGCAGCAATCTGGGTGCTTGCAATGCTTCAGAGGCACAAAGCAGGAGCCTGGGTCGTTCCCTGTCTGGGCTGGCAATGGGACATCACTTTGTGCTGAAGCCATGGCGCTTCTCAGATTCTCAGCCCTAATCCTAAGTGCCCATCTAGTATGGGGGGACAGCACACAACACACAACTCTTTGGGCAGGTGCTCACACAGTTCTTATTGCTCATTCCAGGTGA
>VXBB01023388.1:88966-115676 GCA_013399915.1 Illadopsis cleaveri
AGGGGCCAGAACTGGACACAGCACTCAATGTCCTTCCTAAACTGAGGGGCCAGAGCTGGACACAGCACTCAATGTCCTTCCTAAACTGAAGGCAGAGTGAGCAGATAGCAGCAATCTGGGTGCTTGCAATGCTTCAGAGGCACAAAGCAGGAGCCTGGGTCATTCCCTGTCTGGGCTGGCAATGGGACGTCACTGGGAGGGAGCCACAGCTTTGTGCTGAAGCCATGGCCCTTCTCAGATTCTCAGCCTAAGTGCCCATCTAGTATGGGGGGACAGCACACAACACACAACTCTGTGGGCAGGTGCTCACACAGTTCTTATTGCTCATTCCAGGTGATGAAAAGGGAGAAGAAAGAACTGTGGAGGTAGAGATACTCCCAGGAGCACAGGCTCCCAGAGAAGCTGGGCAGAAGAGGGCACAAGTGTGACTCTGGAGGGTATTTAGGCAAGGATTGTGACATGGGAGTGAAGTCAGGTGGACTTGATAAATCTGCCTGCCATTCCATGGCAGGGCTTCCCTAGATCCCACCTGATCTTTCAACAGCTTTGAGAATGGACAAAAGGTCTGTGAGAAGCCACAGCACACAACACTGCATATTTGGCTTTTGTACTTCTCCAAATGACTTGGTTGCTTCTTTTACTTTTTATTTTTTAAGCTACATGCATGCTTAGACATCAAAAAAAAAATTTAAGTATGCAGATCCTGATCTGGTAGGTTCAAATGTATTTTACTTAATATACTTGCTGAACTATCTGTGTGCTACTCTTTAAATTTTTAAGTGGATTGGTATCAATACACTCAACTAAAGCAAAAACGTTATTTTTACTCTGTGCATTCATTTTATGCCTGGGCCTATTCAAAATATCACTAAAATTAAAGACCATTCCAGTTCCAGAAGGAAGTGTGAGAAGCCTGGAGACAGCACAGCAGCATTACTCAAACAAACTCAATTCTATATCATTCTTCAATACATATAAAGTTGCACTTCAAACACAGAAGATTTTTTTTTCTTATGGTATACACTCATAAGGAAGTGCAGGTGAGAAAGTGCCCTGAGCAAAGCAGCTACTTGAAATTCAAAGATGAAAGAAACAATTTAGCAGGTGACTTCAACTTTAACACAGCAAGCACCACAAAGCCTTTATCTTTCCAATTCCATCTACCACACTCATTCACTGCAGGCAGCTCCAGCACAGCCCTACCAAAGGTTAAACTGGGAAAAAGAAAATTCACAACTGAACTGATTGGCACAGAGCAGCTCATTCCCACTCTCCCTGTCGTGTGCAAACTTCTACCTCCTCAGTTATCACAGCTGCTCAGGCCAAGTTTTATTATTGCTGCATCAATAAAAGGCAGCCATGCAGCTCTCCTTGAGAGATTAAATAATTTAATTTTTCTGGAGAAACCTCATGTTCATGCACAACATATGTTGTGACATAACTAAAACGCAGTCTTCAGAGCATGGTCTTTGTGATTTTAGGTGCTGTAATGAAACAGAACTTTTTTCATCATCACACCACAATAAATAAAGCTGAACTTGAAGTCAAGTATTTCCATAAGTGAATCTTCTAGGAAATTGTCTGGTTTTCCTACACATCCCTAAGTTTTGGTCTTTTCCCATGTCTGCTTTACAGAAGTGAGCAGGTAACAACATCCCCTGGGCACAGCCAGCCGTGGTCCCACTCACAGCTCCTCACCAAACACCTCCTTGTCCTACCTCCATGGTTCCACAGCACAACAACACACAAAAAGCCTCTGGTTTATTTTGCCTTTGGGAACTAGAGGAAGTGAAGTGTACTGCTTGCAAATTTTGAAAATAGCCAATTCCAGTCATAACAGGAAACTGATCTTATACACAACAGCACACAGCAGCCCCTCCATCGGACATCCCTGTGAGCCTGCTGCCACATCTGATGCCAAAGCACCAGATTGTAATTCCTCTGTTTACTATTTTGGCCCACTTATGCTTGCCAGTAACACAAAAGGAAACCAACAAAATGGGTTATTTCTGGGGAAAAGGGAAAAATTGAAGAGAAACAGGTCAGAACAGAGAGACCCACAGAAGGTGAGCTGCAGGTTTAAGCCTGGAGAGCTGCTAAGATTTGCCTTGTGAGTTCCAGGTAAGCAGCATTTCAGGAGGGCACAATTAGGAATGATTTTGCATTCCGCACCAGTTCCACAAATTTACTTGAAACATAACCTAGTCAAAAATAGTGCTCATAGTAAAGTATTCACTTTCCAAATATTTAAAGGACTGCTACAGCATCCTACATTTTCAGACTAAGCATTAAGAACAACTTCCTATCTAATTTTTGAAGGTGAAGAATCACCCTTTGCAGACAGTTCTCAGCTGTGGTTACGTGCTGTAAGGTCACAAGCAGGAGTTTTAGTGGCAGTGCCTGTGTCCCCAGCTGGCTGTGCTGTCAGACCTGCACAGAGCTGGGCAAACAGTGACAGCACAATGCTGATTTCAGGAAAAAGCTATTTCCTGCTCCCACCAACTGTTAGTAAGGCCATGAGTACCCTCAGCACCTTCCAGCTGCCCCAGATGTGCAGTTACACCTCCCACTGCCACCAGGTCACCACCGCCCACCCAGGGCTTGCACAGGAGCTCAGCACTGCCAGCTGGGTCAGCATTTTTGCAATGCCTTATCTCCACACAGCCTCCCCACTGTCCCTGAGCCGTGGTTATCACCAGCCATCTCCTGGCTGAGCCAGGCTGTCTCCAGACAGAGCTGCCCAATTCTCAATTCCCCAGATTTATGCAAAAAGTGATGGTGCCTCTGGCTCTGAGGAGCCCCACAGCCTCCATGCTCCAAGCAGGAGCTGCAGGGATGTGAAAGGCAAACCCTGCACACCATCCAAAACCTCCCCACTCCCTGCACAAGGTTTATTTGCCTAAACTCCTTCAGAGAAGGCATCAGGAGCCTGAGCCTGCCCCACCTCCTTCCCCAGGCTGCTGGGAAGGCTTTGCTACTTGGAGCATCATTTCAAGCCTGTCTGGTTTCAGTGGCCAATTAAGCACTCAGCTCCTGCCTGCTAGATTATGCTACAACATTAAAAGACACTTTTCCTCCTATCCCTGCTTATACACAGTAATCAAATTGCCTCCAGCATATCAGTCTTTAGGATATCCCAGACAGTCTTTCATCTCATGGGATGGTCTCTTTTCCAGTCTCCTTCCTGGTGCACTCATTTTCTGAATCCCTTTGCATCTCTTCCAGTTCAAAAATCAAACTTGTGTCCTTTATGAAGGGACATCAACAGCAGACCTTCATGTTTACCATGTCCTGCCAACGCTGGCAGACAGGGACAATGACATTCCCACTCTGCTCTCCAGAGCCTCTCCATGCCCCCATGAGAGCTATTGGCCCTTCCCAAGCACAGCAGCACAGTGGGACTGTCACACAAACATTTCCCCAGGACACAGATCCTTCTCAGTATCAGGCAGCACAGCAGCTGTGCAAACCTGTGTTCAAGGGGATGTACAGCCAACCACCTCCATCTCTTCAAAATGGGCCCAGGAGAGGTGTGACCCCCACCTGTGGGATCACTGGGTGTTTATCAGCCCTTATCACCCCTCAGCACCCCAGGGTGTTGTACTTCCCATATCTAAAGGGACTGCTCATCAGGAGCTGCAGTGACAGGACAAGGAGTAGTGGGCTCCCACTGAAAGAGGGGAAAGATGTGTTAGATATTGGGAAGAAATCCTTCCCTGTGAGGGGCTGAGGCCCTGGCACAGGGTGCCCAGAGCAGCTGTGGCTGCCCCTGGATCCCTGGAAGTGTCCAAGGCCAGGCGGGACGGGGACTGGAGCAGCCTGGGACAGTGGAAATTGTCCCTGCCCGTGGCAGGGGGTGGCACTGGATAAGCTTTAAAGTCCCTTCCAACCCAAACCCTTCTGTGATTCTATGATTCTATAGAGAGAAAACATATTCCAAATGTTTGCGAATAACTGGCCCAGGTTCCAATTATTCCAAAGCACTGGATAACCTCCATGCTACAGAAAGTGAAACACCCCATACACGTTTCTTCCAAAGAAAGAAAAAAGGATGTGCAGGAAAAACCTTGAATGGAAAGACTCAAGGCTTTCTGGGTGTTTATTGTGGTTTCTTGAACAGGGAATTAGAGAGGGAACAGTCTGCCTTCCACAGAAGCAGCTCCCATAAAAGCCACTCTGATGAATCTCAGAACCATGCACACAAACCAGGCCTCCCACACAGTCCCAGCTCTCACAGTGTTTGCCACACACCACCTGAACTGGCACTGAGACCCCCCACCCTTGGTGGGGCTGTCTGAAAAACCTGGAGCCTTGAACACGCTCCTGGGGCTGGCCTTTGCAGTCAGCTTTGCTTCAGAAGCTGAAACCAGGCCAGGCCAACCCTCCCCCTCTGCAGGGCATTATCCACCACCCAATTAAAATAATATGTCTATCCCTGATTGACTGATAATATTCTAACCATATTCCAACACGCTTCTGAATCGTTCAGGTGCATAAGCAAATCTTCTGCCTCAGATGTTCACATTCCTCCCCTCACTCCCAACATTTTTGGCAACCTACCCTCCTGTGTTTTGACATCTGCAAGGCTGCATTCCTCCTGCTCGGCCTCAGCGCTCTGCTTAATGTTCTCCACTTCCAGCCAAAAACTGTCCATTGACAAGTTGTCCAAGGCCTCTCCCCTGGAATTCATGCTCTCTGACACCGGGGATGCCACAGGACTCTTTGGAGGAAGCTGGTTCATTTTCCAAGGGCAATGTCTGGTGCTGAGAGAGGAAGAGATAAGAATAAAGAGATTAAGCTGCACATATTACACACGGCATTGGTGTCCAGCCTCCACTGATTAATGACTGCAGCAAAGCCAAACAGAGGTAAATGCTGAACTTCCTTTGCTTAGTGTTTAGCAATACAGACAAGGCTGGGACTAAATCCCCTGGAGAATGGGGAAAGCTGCTGTCCAAACACGTGAGAGGACACAGGATCAACAGAGTCTTTTCAGTGCTGTCCCTCCAGTGACCTCCAACACACCACCTACTGCCCCACACTCATTCCAAGAGTTCCCTGCAAGTTTGCACAGGCACCCTCTGCATTCACAGCCACCCAGGATGTTCCAGGCTCAGTGCATGTGTGCTCCAGGACCTGGCACAGGGAGGGGCCTGGCAGCTCCCACCACAGCAGCCCCAACCCAGCAGGTTTGTGCTCCCTATGCAAAAACCAGCACAGCTCCATCCCCTGCACTTCAGCTGATGCCACAAATAACTCACAAAACTATATCCTTATACATATAGCATTCACCTTAATATTTGCAAAAAGTCAACTTTATAATATACATTTATAAAACACTATATTAATACAACATGACTTTCTAACATAACACATATAGTATTCATTTCAGTATTTGTGAAAAGCCAATCACATAATATGTATTTATAACAGGGCTGAGGCCCCCTTTGCCTGCCCAGACCAGATTTTTCAGCTGTGAAACAACACAAAGTGTCCTGGGAAACCCAAGCACATGGAATTTTCTTACCACCCTGCTGATTCATTCATGCACAGCTGAAGTCTCAGACTGGCCTCGTTCAGCTTTCAGCCCCTGTGCTGTGAGCTTCTCATCACTTCATAAAACATTACCTCTCCTAAAATGGGCTATAATTGTCTTCAAAGAGTGCCAAGCCATTTAAGCCCTGCTATACATATTTTTCAAAGACTTACAAAGAAATGGGATAAGTGGAACATACTTATGAGTGCACTTCAATGGTTCCACTGATGAACACAAAAATTAAAGAGATGGAACAACTACTCCAACTGTGGGTGGTTTGAGAAACACCCACGAACAGCCATGACCACCAAACACAGGCCAAAATTCCTTTCTAGTTTCATTTAAAAAAAAAATCAAGTCTAAATCTTACACCTTGAAAACCATGACAACAAAACACCCATTAAAAGCTATTTAGCCTCTTAGCTCTTGGAGCCAAAAGTTATAGATGGCAAAATATCTGGAAAGTTTTAGCCAGAAAGTCATTATTAGCAGTTCTGGCACTAACTTGCTTCAGTTATGAGAAGCTTTTCAAGTCATAATGGGCTAAATTTGAAATTCTAATGACTAAGAGACAATGCTGTAGGCCATTCTGCACTTGTATTTACACACGTGCACGCACATCACGCTCACACCTTGCTCTAACACACACAGGCAGCCCCTCTCTCCTGGAGGTCAGAACCACAGCAATTACCATCACTCCAGGAACATCTGGAGACAGCCACAGGGATTAGAACAAGAACTAAAGGGGTTTGTTCATTTTACAGGAAGACAAAAGTGAAAGACTGACTTGAGCTATTCTGCCACCCCACAGGCAGGAACAGAGGTGATCTGCTTTCCTATTTCTGGATATCCAAATAACACTCAAGATACCAATTTATAGCCTAGTAGAACACTTAAATAGTCACTATAAGATTTTTTTTTTTTACCTGCACAGTTCATGTGCAACTCTCTCAGTTCCATTGCAGCTACTAACTCAATTTACTTTTTCTCTTCTCAACTTTTTATTTCTATCTTTACCCGTTAAGAGTTAAAAAGTTAGATTGCATTCCTCACCTTAACTCTTCACCTTCAGTACTCCTGTCCATTTCCTCACATTTTCTGACAATCATCTCATAAGACTACATTTAAACAAAGATACCTTGCTAGCATCAAAAAACACTGTTCAACACCTTGCTAGGATTCTGTTATGAACCACTCAACAGAACTCATCACTTGCAACATGAAATTATGTGGAAGAAGGAATTCAGATTATTTTGACGGAGTTGGTTTTGTCCATATCAAGAACACTGGAAGACAAACTTGCACTGAAGAGGTCTCCCAGTGCACAACACTCAGGGGCTATCTAAGCTCTCCTAATTGCTCCACTGCAGGCTTTCAGCAGGCACAAAACAACCCTTCTTGCCTTAAGTTACTGCCCTGTATTCCTGTGGGATCCAAGTAATACAGATTAAAGCAGCTCTGAAATGCACCTTTCCTTTGTGTTCAGCTTGGTTTGGAGCTGGCTCATAACACCCAGAAATCTCCAGGGATCAACACCAAAACAGAATTTAAGTTCGCAGCTCCAGCAGAGCCTGCCCCAGAGCTGAGCAGCAGCTTGCACCCAGCAGATGTGCTCTGTGACAAGCCTGTGTCACACATGGCTGTGACAATCCCTTCCCCATGCCTGCTTGGGCTGCTTGCACCAAAAGCCCACCAGTCACACTACAAACCTACTCTAGGAAAGCCACAGCTGAACTACCTCTGTGTCGAACAAAAGCTATCCTCACTTTTTTCCCCTCAGCTGGCCCAATTACTGTTGCATTAAACTTGGTTTCACCTAGTTCAGGATGTTAATATCACACAGTAGCTCTACAGAGGGAGGGGCAGCAGGATCCAAAGCCCAGCTCTACCAGTGTTAAACTAGAACTGTTGCTCCTGTCTCACAGGACAGGATAAAAATCAGGCCTTCACGTTTAGAAAAGGTTTTATTTTCTGATCTAAGTTGCTTTTTTTCCCTTGAACTCAGTGCACAGCGCTTTGCAGATCCAGCTGCCCAGGTGGAAGGCTAATTTTAGATTAGTGCACCTCAAAGATTGTTCTTCCTCATTGCATACCCGAGTCAACTGGAGGGCAACCTGTGACATGCAAGCACAGCAACAGCTGAGATTGAAAGCAGAGATTGTTGGCTTAAAATGTTAATGGCTCAGTGCAACTGGGCAAAGAGTAGGTGGAATAATCAAGTTCACTCCACTGCACTGTCAATGAAGAAAAAAAAAAGCATCAGATTATGAAGCCTTAAAAATTAACCCAACAAAAAGGAGGCTGGCAGAAAGATTTTGTTAAGGACAGCCACAGAGGAAGGGCTCTGTGGAAAGACTGAGCATCTTAATCCAGCCTTCTCCTCTTGTTTAAGAGCACAGTCAGTTTTAATGAGGCTCGAGATCCACCTGGCACCTCCATTCTAAGCCTGACTTCACAGCATTAATAACACAGCTATGAGGAATTCGGCTGGCACAGACCTTACAGAGTTCATTTTTCTATTGTTCCTTCTCAATATCCCCTCCACAAAGACCCCTGGGAGCCTTGCATGCCTGGCTCTGCTGGGAGCTCACTGATCCTGGGCTGCAAAACACAGTCTCAGAGTAGTTTTTGATCTGTTCCTAGATACTGTCAACACACTGCGAATATGTTGCAAACACTCATGTAATTCTTCGCCCTCTTGAATACCAAAATACAATAAACACTGTTGCTATGTTCACTCCAGGCTTGAATCACTCCCATGAGAGAGCTCAAAGGACCTGGAGCTGCTTGGGCTTCTTTTCTGCTTGCTCAACGTCCCCCTCGCATTGAAATACCTCTCTAGCAGATGAATAAATATAAAGGTTCCTTCTCAAGCATTTCAAACAGACCAGGAGGCAACAAGTGCAAGCCAAGAAAATGGAATTCCGTTAAGACTGCTTCCAGAAAACTAAGATGAGAAAAATGCAACAGGAACAGAAGAATTCAGGCAGACAAGGCAGTCCTGCCACACAAGCAGCACCCAGCCTTTAAAGGCATTTCCAAAGATCTGGAGCAAGCACAAAGGCACACATGGAACAAAGAAACAGACAGAAAGTCTCAAGAGCACATTTGGAGTAACACACCAAGTCACAGCATCATTCACAACAACACAGACCATGAGCATGGAACACAAGCACCTTGCAAGAAAAAAAAAGAGAGATGAGTGTATCAATTGATTGCAGTATTTGACAGATAAGACCTTTTGTCAGAGAACAGAACTACATTAATGTCAAACCATGCACATCTTGCCTGCTTACAATTTACTTCAAGGGCAAAACCAACTCCTCAGTATAAAAGTAAGAAATTGAAAGAAACAACCAAAAAGTCCATGCAGGCTCTCCTCACATTGCTTCCAGGTTCTCACCCTAAACAAGCAGTTCAAACCTAAATGATGAAATGTGTAGTTCATTCTGAAGAGAAAAAAAGCCACCTACAGATCAGCACATCACATTAACACGTCTTATCATACTAGGTTTTCTTATTTATCACGTAGTGGCATAAAGGCATCCAGGAATAACAGACAGGAGTATTTGAAAAACTGAGAAAATCCTAACGGGGTAACTCACATGCATACCTTTTTTTTTTTTACATAGATATAGCTGTAGCTATTTTGCTTATTGGAGGTTTAAACCTTGATCTATCAAAATTATCAATGCAAATATAGAAACAGGTTCCTGTATGGAAGAAGTCAATCTACTCATTATCAAAACCTTACATGAAAGACACATGATCACTATTTACTTCAGACACACTACACAAAACCCTATTCCTACCACAGAGAGTAAAGTTATGCAGGAGATGCCTCATGAACAAAAATTCCACAACTTTTCTACCAAAGGTCTAAACCCTACTGGAAATCTTTAATGCCTGCTTTATAGTTACCCTCAAAATACCCCAAATTTTGTACATGAACACCACTACCAATTCCTCCCTTCTCCCCACACCAATATGCAGAAAATAACTACTAAGGCTTTCTTAGGAGAAAATGGAAAGCACATGGCTGGTTCAGATTCCTCAGACCAGGCCATAAAAGCAAAGAGAGGCTAATTATCAAATTACTGTGGTGGCAACAAACAGTAACTTACCCAACAGACTCTTACCATGCTTTCCTTTCCCTGGCTTAACTCAACCTGAGCAGCTAAAGAGCCAGAATTAAAGCAATTTTAGCAGTAGTCTGCCACTGCTGATGTGCATCTGCATATCTCTGACCAGAGATTTGCTCACATATTTAATAGTTTCACCGAGAGTATCCCGTGTGAGAAGTCACAGTGCCTTTAGCTCAGGCTATTTTATCCAGCACTGCTGCCAACCCCCTCTTATGTCCCTATTAAGGCATTTGATCAAGGACTCTGCACATGTGGGATGGCACAGTTGAACCCTGGTCTCTACAGCACCAGCGAGAATAGCTAAGATGTCACTGCCACAATTTGCTAATAAGATTACAGCTTGTTTTCAGTAACACAGCAATCAGCTCATCAAGATCTTCCATTATGCAAGCAGCTCAGAGAGCAGCGTCATTTCAGGTTGTTTTGAAGAAGCCTGTTCTGCAAGTGATAAAGAGGACATGCCAGATCGTGCCGTGTGTGTGGAGCAATTCCCACCAGCTGCAGCTTTCCCCCAGTGCCACAGGGACAAAGCACAGCCTCACCTCCTGTCCTGGCATTCTCAGTGACACCAGCAAAAGCAAACAGCAATCCTTTGCCCAGGGCTGTGTGGAGTGAAAGATGGGGATCCTGAGGCTTGTGTGTATCCCACTGCTTCAGCCTAGCACCTCCAGTATTTTCTGTGCTGGACGAACTCCAGAGGGTGGTACAGCACTGGCACAGAGAAGCTGGGGATGTCCCATCCCTGCAAGTGTTCAAGGCCGGGTTCGATGGGGCTTGGAGCAGCCTGACCCGATCATGGACATCCCTTCCCATGGATCAGTTTGGAACTTTATGATCTTTAAGGTCTCTTCCAGCCCAAACCATTCTATGACTCTGTTGCCTCCACCACAGCTTTGGATCTCAACTAAAACACAGGTTGTAACTCTGATGACAATTACTGTCTCTATCAAAGTATTTAAGGTCAAAGAAACTCCATCTCTAGTTCCTTGTCTCAGGCCTTCATCTGGAATAGATTTGTCTCTACTCCATCTAGTAAGGGGCTAAATAAACAAGCTAAGGAACAGGGAAAGTTGCCTTTAATTACAGATCTGCCTAGAGGCATCTCTGACTGAAACTCAGAGCAGAGCAAAAACAGGATTGATAACCCCATGCAGATACAGCCAAATGAAAAATATTCAAAGCCATGTTTAGCTTAGACTATTAGCTGGGTGTCTGCCCCATCACACTAGGGTTTGTTTTGGCCTCAGAAGTCACAAGCCACTCTCTCTGTGCATGGTTTTGTGTTTGACTGTAAGGTCACTGTGGAGGAGCCTGTTGTTCACTTTCCCCGCTTTAGCAGGGTAAGCCAAACAGGAAAGGGCTTTCATCCAAAGGGAAATCCTGCTGGGAGAATGGGGTACCTGGCCAAAACAAACCTTCAGTAGTACTGGGATCTTTAATGTGATTGTGAATTGATAAAGCTGAGCTGCAGGATGATTAGATGGCAATCATTAATTAAAAGGTGGCATTCCCAACCCTATTTCCATCTCCACTGAATCCATGTCCATTTAAACACATCAGCAGCTCTGTCCATCCAGTTACCCCAAGGACCTGGTCTGCCATTGCAATTCCAGCTATCACTATGGCACCAGGATCCCAAAGCCCTCAGCCCAGCTGCCATGGGGCTACAAACCCCACAGCCCTGTAGCTCCCACATCTTGTCCTCACCCACTCCCCTCTCCTCCACACAGAGGCCGGCCCGGGCTGAGGCTGTGCACAGGAGTGCCACGAGGAAAGCAGCAGGCAGGGAATCTCTGCCCTTTGGTGGCTTTGCTGTCACAGCCCCGAGCACACACTGCCAGGGATTTTGCAAATGAGTCAATACCTCCCAGTCACTAAGCAGATCCTCAAAACACGCCACCGTTAGAGCAGCTGAGACACCTTTGCTTTACTGCCATCACTGCTGGGACTCCAGGAGAGATGCTCAGCCTGTGCACATCTCAGACACTCAGCTGAGGGACCAGGGACTGAGGGACCACTTGGCCTCCAGAGGAAAGGCTGCCAGTGTGTTTGAATCCACCAAAGAGAGGTTGTGAACTTATTTCTTGTGTGATCATTCCTTAACTCAAAAGCCTTTTACTGAAGCAGGTTCACACGTACTAAACACTTGTCCTACAGCTCCTTAAAGGTTGAACTTGGAGTAAATCAGGATGATAGAAATCATCCTTATTTCTTCTTGTAGCCCATTCTACCAGCTGTGCCTGCACTAGAGCACAGGATGAGTAACTGCAAGTTGTTGCTCAGCTGCATGAGAACAGCCTAGAGATGCTGGAGAGGCCACAGGAGTGACGTGCTGACCAGCACAAGGGAAGGAGGGGTGGAGAGGTGTGCTGGAATCCAGCTATGCTTCACTCACGAGAGCTTTAGGGCTGCAAGAAGACAGGGAGGAGTCGTAAACTCCTCGCGTGGATTTCTCAGGGCTGAGTTATTACACACAGCACAAGGTGCTTGGCTGTTACTCTGCCATGAGAAGCCCTTGGCTGGGATTTAGAACCAATTCTGTAACTGGAGTGTCACCAGCCAGCCCAGGGCCACCAGTCCTGTCCATGAGCCTCACAACACCATGAGGAAGAGGAGGAGGGAGGCAGATCTGGCTCAGCATTGGCTTTTGCTCAGCGTTGTTTTGAAGCCATGACAGCACCACCAGCCCCATGCAAGCCAGTAGGAATCTTACTGGGAACTCAACGAGCATGTCAGAGCTGCTGATCAAAAATAAACACTGATTGCGGTCAATTAATTAAAAGAGAAGTCTGGCATATCCTTTCCCCATTGTACAGGCAGGTTTTAGGTCAATCCTAGGAAAGAGGCTTAGTTACACAGACACCTCACACCTGTGGTGAGTCCTGAGCACACAGATGGAAGTGTCACTTGGCTGGAGTTCAATGTTTTTGGGCAAAGTTGGTGAGCAAGTTTGAGGTTCCTGCTGTAGCACCTCTTCAGAGCTGACCACAGAGGTGTTCTCAGCACAGACACTGGAACTCAACTAACTCGTTTGGCAAAAGCCTTAAGTTGTTAGCAAATATTTTGATTTTTATCAAAGAAAGCCTGCAATACTGAAGGTTTTAATCTCATTCTCTTACATGTGGGTAATTTTAAAGTAATTTACCATCTCATTCCTGTGTCACCCCCCCACGATTATTATTAATTTTTTTTTCCCACAATTCAAATTTTGTGTGGGGTCTTCTAAAGATTTCCTGTCTTGCTTTGAATGCACAGTCTCATCAAATTGGACTGGAAAAAATGAGAACGCAGACAGATACATGAAAATGTGAGCTGCAATTAGAAAGAAAATCAGCACGTTCACCCAAAATCAACAGATTCTGACCACCACAGCAAGGAAACATTCTAAAATTCAATGCAAACTTCTCAACTGACACAAATACACCTTAGATGAATTCTTAACTCATATAATATCCAGTAAGCACACAAGCAGAATGGTGTTTGTCAAGCAAAGCAGTTCAAACTCCAGTTCTATCTTCCATCACTTGGATGATAAATTAGTTCTTACATTCACACAGATCCACAAACCCCTGAGGAGCCCTCAGACCCCAAGGCAGGTTAGCACTGTGTCACAGGGAAGCATCCCAGGCCCCACTCCCCCAGCCTGCTGCACTCAGCCCAGAGTGAGGACAGAGAAAAGAACTGGGATTTTCGTGGGCTCAGTACGAGGAAAAAGAAAGGGAATTTCCACAGGTTTCATTTCAGGATCAAGGTACTCAAAGCACTGTTTCAAGAGCATACAACAGCCTGCTCACCTCTAGAAATTCACCTGGCTTCCACCTACCCTGCCCCAGGGGAGCGCTCCGTACCTGCTCAGCAGCTGGGCACAGCTGGCTGCCCGCGCAGGGGCCAGCACCCCCCGGGGTCTGCCCATCCCTCCTCTGGCCATCCTGGAGCCGCGCTTGTCCATGTCTAGCCGGGAGAACGGGGACACTCAGTCCATCCGTGCTGTCCGGAGAGGGACACTCAGTCCATCCGTGCTGTCTGGAAAGGGACACTCAGTCCATCCGTGTTGTCCTGCGAACGCAGAGCTGCCCCTTGTCACCCACGAGGTGCCCGCTGCAGGAGCATCCTCTGGTCCCTCCCGCGTCCCCCCGCCCCGGCAGCAGTGACAGTAAATCCAGCCGAGCCCCGGAGACAGCGCTGCCCGAGGCTGAGCCGCCCACGCCCGGGACACGGCCAGCCCCCAGCGCTGCCAGAGCAGAAAATAGCACCCAGCGCTTCCCGAGGCTGGGCTGCAGCTCGGGCGGGCTAAACATTAACCTAAGCCTCGGCCCACGTGAAAAAGGAACTCCCAAAGGCAGCCGAGGAAGGAGGAGTCAAGCAGCCCGGTCTCTCCTTAACGTTGTACTTCCAAGAGAACATCGAGAAAAGAACAAAATATCTGCCCGGGGACGTGGGGAGGGCAGGACAAAAACCCCGAGTGCCTATTAAAAAAGCAATTCAGCATTTCTTGCCATAGCTGAGCAGTGAGTAAACCCCAGCTGGGTGTAAGACACTGATGTTGAAACAACAGTGTAAACTTGTAACACCCAGAGAGAATATTTTGCAAGATCCAGATTATTCTTTAAAAATCTCATCAACAAGCAATGCACAAGTGTGCAAAGGGTTAAAGCAATCGGATTGGCTGTAGCCGTTCCTGGCAGGTTTTGTTCTTTCCTTGTTATTCTCCCTACGGTGTTTCAGTAACTTCCCTTTTACTAACATTTTTTATTCATAATCCCGAAGTTAAAGAGATGAGTAACTTATTAAAGTTCTTTAGTGAAGCCATGCAAAGTTCATCCAGAACAAGTAATAATCCCACTCTGTTTCCCATATTCCCAGTAAGGCTGGGTCTACAGCTCAGCCTCCTTTGCCTCCAACAGCTTAAAGGGAAGCAGCAGCTATTTTAGAGACAATCTCTCACCACAAAAAAACCCATTTTGGTTTTGTTCCTACTAACACAGCTATTTTTCCAATCACTTGAGCCCACCTTGCTGCTGAAGGAATACTGCCCCACTCCCCAGCTTCAGCCCCAGGGCTGGCACTGGGAAGGTGCTTGTCTGGGACACAACTCCCCACTCTAACTATGCAAAAGTATTCATGGGAATGTCCTCTCTTTTCCTCCTTACCCACAATTCCTGTAAAACTTATTCCTCCAGCCATAATTCAAAACTCAGGTTTATCCACATAGCTCCTCCTACATCAGCCCCAAACCAAGATCAACCACAGAAAGTGCCAGCTTGTGAAGTTCAGTTATACCAAAACCCCACAGACCCCAGGGTTTACAGCACACAATTACACACAGGCAGTGTATCACAGAATGGTTTGGGAAAGACCTTAAGGACCACCCTGTGCCACCCCCTGCCATGGGCAGGGACACCTTCCCCTATCCCAGGCTGCTCCAAGCCCTGTCCAGCCTGGCCTTGGACACTTCCAGGGATCCAGGGGCAGCCACAGCTTCTCTGGGCACCCTGTGCCAGGGCCTCAGCACCTCACAGGGAAGGATCTCTTCCTATTATTCATCATAAAAATTCATCCACTAATGAAGACCGTAGGAACACGTAGAAAGCAAATTAAAGATTTTTCATCCTTTTGTGCAGCTAAACAGACCACAGTTGCTGCAGAAGTGTCACCATCATGCGTGACCACACACACTGCTCAGGACGTGAGACGTGGGAGGGGAGAGCAAGGGGGGGAATGACAAACAAAAACATCTGTGAGAGTAGATGTGGCTGCTCTTTGCTTTCTGTTTTTACAAACTTTGAAAGGCATTTTTTTCTCCCCAGGGAGCACTCAGCCTTTCCAAACCACTCCCCACTCAGCACACCTTGCCCTGAAACAAGGGGTTGTGTTCCAGGCCATTCCTTCTCCTGGATATAAAATCACCTCTAACCTGCCAGCACTGCAAGTAGATGGGCACCACAGCCTATATTTCTTTTGTCCCTCAGTGCTGTTCCTTGTCATTAATTTTCTTTTAATAACTTCAGCAGCCAGCTGATCATCCTTTTTAATGGGTCAATTTACAGAGAGAGCCTGCCAGACACTCATACCAGGCAGTTTCATCCTCAGGTTTCTCATACAGTGGTAATAACTCAGCCAGGCTTGTTGCACAACTGAGGCAAATTTAAAGCATCCAGATGAAGACAGAATTCTCTAAGAGTACATTCAGCTTTGATTACTCACACAAAGAGTACACAAGCACTGCTGAAACTTTCTGATCTCTGTGGATAATGACAGCTGCACTACAGCCTTTCACGTCCTCACTCCTGTCTGGCCTTCAGTTATTCATGGCATTTGAGAGGAGTAATCAGTAAGTTTATCTCCTAGATTGTGCTTGTGAGGAAAAAGGTGGAGGAATAGAGGCCAGCTGAGTCTGCTTTTTCAGAATGAATCAGGACAAATATTCCAGCTCTGGTTTCGAGCTCTCCGGCGTGTTTCATGCTCCAGGACAGCCTTCCTGGCATCATTAGAGATGAGACAACCTCACTAGGATGAGATGATCTGGATCACAGGAGCTGAATCTTACTCAAATATGGAGACAAAGAGACATATGATGCTCTCAGCAGCCAATTAGTCCAAATGAATCACAGAACAGACCCAGCGCTGTTACCGTCACCACTTTAGTGCACAAGTTATTTCTGAAGCTATCCACACATCCTGCCAAGCTGACATGACTTGGCCTGACTTTTTCAGGATCAAAAGGAGGTAGAAAAATATCCAAGAGGCTTTTGGATAGTCAGGAATTTCAGCAGAACTAAAGACTGCAGGAACTCTCTGTAGTTTGGGAGAGTTGCCTGTGCATGGTGCCTGACAGAGCCAGGCATCAGAGCCTTCAGGTCAGCTGGAATAAAACATCCATGGGCTGCATTGCAAGATGGCAGAATTACATTTTTCAAGCATCCCAAAATTAATTTATCACCCTGAAAAATGAATGCAAGTGACACACTGCAATGTGGAGTGGGAAACCCTGGATGTAACCCAAACCCATAAAATGCAATTCTTTTTCTCTCAGGTTTATTTTGAGGGTACATAGCATTAGGAAAACCTGAAAATCATTTATCCCCCCTCAATCCCACCACTTAAGAAAATCCTCAAGTGGTGCTCCCAATCCATCCCATAGACCCACTGAGATTAAGAGATTATTTCAGTTTCTGGAGTCACTAAACCGGTGAGATTATCCAAGGCCCAGTTGTTCCCATTCTGGCAGGGAGCAGCAGAGCGAGCTGCAGTCAGGTCTGGGTAAGGCAGCAGCTGGGTCTGCCACACATCTGGTTCTGCCCTGAGCTGGGAGAGAAAACCAGCACCTCACAGGGAAAGAGCTGCCAAGAAACAGCCCCAGCAACACTCGTGACTTTACTACATGAGACAGGAGCTAATCTGTCATCCTGCTGGGAGGATGCCCAGGGAGCTGGAGTATCAATAATTAATACCAATAAATATCAGTATCTCCAGCCGCCTACCCTGTTTGAAAATGTCCTGCCTTGGGAGAATGAAGGATGTGGGGTAGGGGGGAAAAAAGGTTGTACTCTCTTTAGACACAGATGTATATTCAGATAAGCCAACTGCAAAGTTGCTTAAACCTAATTACTACTGTAAATGTAATTGAAATCACCCAAAATGTTTCCACTGCTCAAGGAAGAGCTGTAACAATAGGAGGAAGCACTAAGACTGTAGCTATTCTTAACACTCAAAAACACTTATTCTGATGAATAATCAAGACTTATTTATTAATGTAAATTGAATATGTCTCTGCCTCCTGGGCACTGAAGGCTGTGTAAAATTAGAAGTCTTAGCGGATTTCAGAGGATGACCTCATTTACCTCCCTGCTCAAACACGTGCCTGGTGTCTACAGGGGGCTGTGTGTCCCAAAAAAATATCTCTCTTGCTGGACACTGAAAGCAGAAAGGAGTCACAGGCATCAGAGTAATGACCAGCAAGCTGCTTGTTCACTTCCTCCAAGCACAGGGACCTATTACCCCTGTAGGCAGGTGACAGAGTGCCACACATCACCCTGGAGGAGAGGCAGGTGGGACCAGTGACCAGCAGCCAGTCTCCAGCTGCACCTTGTGCCAGCCCAGCTGTGCCAGCTGAGCACACACAGGGTTTCTCCAGACTGCACTCTGCCCAGCACCACCTCCATGGAGCACTCTGAACACCCTTAATTCTCACAGAGGGAGAATATGCAAAAGCTCCAGTTCCCAAGCTCACGCCCCAGCTGATTTCACAAACCTCATTTTGACTTTTGCATGTTGGATTTTCTGTTCCCTTCTGGGAAAGGGGATGGGACAATGGAGCAACAAGTAGAAAGAATGTCAGAAATGGACTTTCTTACTGGGGTGCCCCAGTTCTCAGCCCAAAGATGTGATAGATTAGGTTGTCATCCTGTTTATTTCCTGCGGCATAATCACAGCAGCGGGATGGGCTGAACTCATGAGTCAGTCTGTTTGTGGGCATCCCACAGGAGCTGCTGCCCAAAGAATGCCAAACATCCACTCCTGGCAGAAGTCATGCCCGTGGCACGGCCCCACAATCAGTGCAGCTACCAAGGCTATGAGACAGCTCAACAATAGCTACTGATAGCTGCTGATAAGCTGGGGTTTTAGCAAGGATGGTAACACAAGGGGAGGAGAAAATAGGAGTGACCTGATCATGGTTACACAACCAAGTTATTTGTTAAGATTAAAAGTGAAACACCCAAGCATGGACTAAGTACAAATACAGTTTTCAAGGCAATGTTTCATTTAGGAAATGAAACATTTTCATTCAGGTTTTCTTGTTTGTTTAAATAGATTTTAGCATATTATGGTTTTTAAGATCTCCTTGTCAGTTTTTATATTGAGTCAGACTAGCTGAAACTACTTCAGAAATTAGGATAGATACTCCCCCTCCCTCCCACCCTTACTGAAGCTTGTCTTGTTGAATGATTACATTAAAACCTAAATGCACTCACCTAAATACTCCAAGATTCAGAGAAAAATAATTACCAAATAGGTCCCCACACGGTGTCCCCACACACATTGTTCTGGGGACTTCACTTGGGAATGAAATGCCACTGTGCCCACTTGTGGGTAGCACCACCAGACTGAGCAGGGGAACAGAAGGACACCCCCCTCTCCAGGGGAGTTGCATTTTCACAGATCCTGATTGCTCAATCAGTTATTTCCAAAATAAAAAGAAGATTTAATACAGTCAAGTAGCAGTAGCTCTTATTTAGCAGCCAGGCAATTGTAACTGCCAATTATTCCACTCATAAGCAACAGTTTTGTTGCACTCTAAAGTGCCATCACTTATCCTAACAGGCTTCTGTTCCACTTTGTCATCTCTTCAGCTGTAACAGGTCTGTCAGGAAGAATCCAAACCTCTCTGTGTGGAAAGAGATGACAAGTGGCCTATAATTTATATTTATGGGCATTCTCCTCATTTGTCCTCGAGAAGAGAGCTGGACTGCTGTTTAAAGGCTCAGAAGTGAAAAAAAGAAGTCAGCATCCAGTATTTTTGCTCTGCTGGCGCCTGGCTCTGAAGTCACCCCACAGAGCTTGTCTGTACTGGTTCCGTCTATAAACAATGCAACAGCTGGAACAAAACTGGTTGAGATGCTGGACCTGATTTCACAATACAGCTCACAGCTCTTACAGAGCTATTTGTAGTCAAGAGCCTGTTAACTCATTAGGAGAGGGCTTGTTTTTCCAAAATTTTAATGACGAAGTTTAATTATGTGAATCTTCATGAAAACCAGGACTGGAAGATGTCAGACATGATCTAGCTTGGGGGCCATGAGGGGATGGAGGAGCTTGCTACAGACATTCCCAAACAGCTTTGTAGTGCAGGATTTACAGGAAGAACTCAGGGCAGGTGAGGCTAGTGCTGTAAGACCATCTCAAAGGTCAGTCAGGGATTAGAGCAGCAACTATAAATCCCCACGTGCTGTTTGCTGTACAAAACCCACTGCTCTGACTGGAGGGCCAGACAGGAGATGGGACACAAAGTCTCAGGCATCAGTGTCAAGTGATGCAAGACAGATTTTTATTGTTCAGTTTATGCCTGGTGTGCAAGGTCAGACTGATGCAGTGCTGGTGCCAAGGCCAAAAGAAGATATTACATAGATCAGCCACAGACAAAACCAACAAGTGAAAGAAGCAGAAATTCAACCTGGACTCACAGGTGAATTGAAAATGATAAAGATTCCATAAAAACAAACCTAAAAACACACAAGAAAGGAACTAAAGCAATTGTTTTTTACCTCACAGCTCTAGTAATCTGGATGAATAAACACTTTAACCCAACTAACATTCAGAAACACATGCTTTAACCCTGTGTAAACAACCAAACTTTTGTACAATGGCCATTTTCTGACACAGGCATCACCTGGCTGTCGTTGCTGACCTGACTCCTACTCATGTTTTGGCCCCAAAAATGCTGATACAGCTCAGCCTGATCTCTGCTGGGAGCAGCCACTGGACTAAAACACGAGCTACACATATGGCAGAGACAAAGGAGAGGAGGTGATGAGAACTGCTGTGCTTGCACCTCTGCAAAGGCAACCCTTAGGCAGTTTCTGATATGACAAACTCCTCAGAAGAGCCCACAGGAATGGCAGAAATCAAGCTCCCATGGTGGGATCTGTAAATACATCACCTTATCCAAAACACTTTCGAGCTCACCCCAGAGCACCTGCACTGCTGAGGCTCCCAGGCTGCCCCCTGTGGTACTCACACCATGCTGAGGGAGGAGGGAGCAGAATTCTCACCATCAGATGGGAAACTGGCTTTCTCATGAGCATGGGAGTTAGGGAAATTGTCAATTAACCAATTAATTAGGGAATTAACAAGCTACCATCCACTGAGAGGGGACTGAGCCCTCGTTTGAATTTTTTACCTGAGGAGCTCACATAATAAAGCTGGCTTCACACTGCACATCTCTCCTGTGAGAAATCCAAATGAACTGCAATGCCTGGCTCAGTGCCAGTGTCAGAAAAAGAACTTTTAGGGGGTTAAATGACATTCATGGACCCCCAGCTAGCAGCTTCTTCTATGGGGTTAAATGATATTCATAGACCCCCAGCTAGCAGCTTCTCGACCTTCACAAAGACTGTTTTTCCTTTGCCATCACCTTTGTTAACAATGAGGTGATGCTAATCCCTTACAAAACTGCACAGACCACACCAGCAGAATTCACAGGAAAGCAGCAATCCCTTGATCTCATTTATCAATTGCACTCCCCAGTTAGATTTCCTTCCCTCTAACACACTATTACAGCTAGAATGAGCCTCGCAAAAAGCCATTCTCCAAAAAAAGCTTTTTCCAGCGTGAGTGCTGGTATCCATCAAGCCTTGGGCTCTCCCAAGGGAGCTGGCAGCTCTGTGCTGGCTCCAAACCCTTCCTGGCCAGCAAACATCCTGCAGCCTCACGCCTGCTCCACGCCAGCAGCGTAGGAAGTGCGGAGTGAATGAACTCTGAAACTCTGGTGACTCTGTTTTACACTACAACGACACAGACTCTGAGCTTCTGAAGGTTGAAAATGACTCTTTTGTTTTTGAGATGTGTCTCTCTTATATACTATTTTACACAGATCAATTTGATTGGTAAACTTCTTTACTCACATTAGTCAGACCAGAGAGACATCAAGAAGAAGTTCCTCCTAGAAAAACAAAACAAAACAACATAGCACAGTTACAAAAACATCTCTCCTGTTTACAAAAAATTCCCTAAGAAAAGAATTTCAAAAAAACAAAACATCTCAAACACAGAACCAAAGCTCACTCTGGGATGAGGGATATGGTTCCAACGGCTTCTCCCAGAAGGGATCCTTCCTCTCCCTGTTAGTCAAAGGAAACACTGCAGCTAAATGCAGCTGTTCCCTTTATCTAGTTTTTACCCTGCTTGTGCACAGGCTGGAGGGAGGCCAGGGCTGAGGAACGTTTGCTCCAAACAAGGGGCTGGGAGATCAGCTGCAGGGATGTATACACTGCCCTGCATGCCTCCCCTTCCGCTGGGAGACACACAGGGATTTCCTTCCACTGTGTCAGCCCCGCTGTTCTCAAACAGCAACATTGTCCCAGCTTTACCTTGACCGAGAAAAACAACTCTCATCAGCAAAGCTGTATTTATTTGTTGCCTAAAGAGGATATCCTTCCAGTTCCGTTACATATTGGCCACCTGCTAAGGGCTTCGCAAGAGTTCCAGGCTCCTGCTCACTCAGTGTTTACACACAAGAAATTCCACCTTTACTTCCAGTGTTCATCACTTGAAATCTAATTCAGAAATGAGAGGAAAGTGCAGAGGCAAGGGAGTGAAGAGTACTCCAGATTTGTGCCTTTCCAGTGTTTCTTCAGTTGCAATGATGCACCTTCCATGCTTCCCAAAGTGACCCAAGCAGAGATAACTGAGGAATATAAAATAACTCTTGGCCAGCAGCCTCCTGTCAGTGCTTCTTCCATGCCCAGGCTACCCAGTTTGCTCCTGTTGAACCACCAGTGTGTCATGGCCAAGCAGGCTGTTGTCACTCCCTGTGCTCAGGCTCCACCATATGATGGGAGTGTGCATGTTCACAGGGACATCTCACAGACCAGAGGCCACCACCTCCAATTCAAGTTATCACAGATGGCCAAAATTCCATATTATATAAGAACTAAACAACTTTCAGAGAACTGGTGAATTCATAACGGGCTTGCCAGATGTTATGCAGGAAGATTCAGGGGTCCTGAAACTTTTCCCTCTAAAAATTTTAAAGTATGGGAAAGAAATACCAGAAGGCTGTTTGTTCTAGAAGGTCCCCAGTGGGGGTTGCCCTATTATTTTTCTGTATGATCAGAGCAAAGTTCCCTTTGCACACAACTGGCACAGAATATTTAGTGAGAAAGATCCTCAATCTTACAAGAAACACAGATTTTAATAGCTCAGCAGTCCAGGCACTGGCAGCCCTGGGGGCTGATGGAATAAGCCACGCAGATGGAAACAATTATTTAGAAAGGGAAGGACTCCTGCATGCACAGAGCAACATCTCACTAGAACTGAAGCCTCCCACCAACACATTCCAGACTCCTGGAGTAATCTGCTTTGGGGAGTACGCTTTAAGCTACATCAGCTTTTGCATTTCTTTCTCCAATCTTAATTGCAATCACAAAACATATTCCCCTGCAAACTGACCCAACAATCTGACCAAACAGCAACAAATGCCAGGAAACATTACAAACATCTGAATCTCAAACCAATTTAGAGACACAACTCTTCAAGCAACAAGTTCTGATTTCAGACAAGCTTTTCACTACACAACACACCTGGAAGGACTTACCCACCCAATCAACAACTCTGTAATGGATGACTTACACCTAAAGTCTGTGAAATAAATAATGAATAAATCACACAGGCTGTACTTGATATGTAGTTTTTCAAACTGAAGTGCTTTACATAAATCAAAATCATGAGTCTTGGAAAGGAACAGAATTTCCAAAAGCACTAATTGATTAGAAATATCAAATTAAGGGTAGTCCTTTCAAGCCAGCTGCATAAAGAATATTTCATATAATATGTTGCAGGAGAAAAGTAACTCCAGCAGGTTTCAATTAAGCCTCGTTGCCATATGGATTCTGCATCCGCAGCAGGAAGGCTCAAACATCATGTCACAACTAAGATATTTTTATGTCTCCAACTGAAAGCATTTAAACTGCTTGGAATAGAAGCATATGGGCCATAACATCCCCAATTAAGAAAATATTTTGCTGAACTGGGAACCTAAGAGGCATATGAAGCTAAAATACACAATACTGTCTGCCAGGTATGGTAGTTTCTAACTTTTAAAGGATGTAAAAAGCTAAGAGTGTATTGCATGGTTGCCCTAGTGACCTCCTTACCCAAAAGAGAAGATCCCAGTGCAGGTCACACAGTGATTTTTAAGGAGGCCCTGAAGGGGTGGGGGCTCCTTTTCTCTGCAGACAGGGAAGGGCACTGCTCCTGGAGCAGTTTATACCATCACAAGCTCATGTGAGGGGCTCCTCAGGTCACCACCTCAGCCAACCTCCTGTTAAAGCAGGGTCAGACACAAGCGAGAGCAGGGTTCTGAAAGCTTTGGCCAGTTGGGTCTCATAAAGAACTGAGGTGCCAGCACCTCTTTGGGCTCCCATTTCAGCACTCCAGTGAGTAATATTTTCCTTAAGGCAAGCTGGACACTCACCCATTTCAGTTTATAAAGCTTTGACAAGTAACACGCCTCTATCCAACTAATCAAAGGTGCTGTGAAGTGGGAAATAACAGTTATGATTTTTCCTTTCCATATTAAAAAAATTACTTCAAGAATGTGTCTTGATTAACCCAAGAGCTTGGCTGCTGCTGCTGCGCCCTCTTGGGATCTTGAGCCAAACCTTCAGTGTTATTTTTCTTCAGACAGCTTGGACCCAAGAACCCCAATTCCTCCTTACTGGAAACAGATGTCAACCAAGTTAAAGCATCCCATGACTCCTGCAGGAGGATGTAAACAGCCACAGCTCACCCAGCTGTTACTCAGAGAGGTCCTGCTGACAGGTTAGGGATCCCCACATGCTGCAAGGCCTTCAACATGCTTTGACAAAGTGATTTGAGATATGTTTATCACTTAAATCCACCAAAACACGTTAGGCCACTTCAGTTTACACTAGATTAGAGTTTGGGTGTTTTTACCAACATCTTCCAGAGTTTTGAGCTCAGAGGAGAAAGAAATGGTTATCTATGTTTTTATGCATACAATGCTTCCCAACAGAGTCTTAATGTTTAACAGACCCACTCTTGCAACATGTCTGCAAAGGAAAGGCTTTACAAACAAGAAGGGTGAAAAAAAAAGAGAGATAAGTGATGTGCAGAAGGTCACAAAAGGCATACAGTACAGTCTGGCACACAGAAATGCATCCTCCACCTCCCAGGATGCTTAACTTCAGCCAAAAGGAACTGCCAAATTGCAGCTCTCACTAATGCTGTGCTCCAAAGTGTGCAATCCAGGTTTTGCTGTCTTTTCAGCTGAGAAAAAAATACCTGCTTGCTGCAGCATGGAAGAGCTCTGGGATAGAGGCTGCTGGATGCAAATGAGAAATGATACACCAGGTGAACAAGAGACCCTCAGGTGAACTAAATCCAAAACTATTCACAGTCAGTGTAAACAACCCCACTGGCAGGAGCTCCACTACAGCATCCAAGGCTGCAAACGCTTTTGCTGATGCCCAGGAAGCAGCTTTTGCACACAACAGCAAAAGGAAATTAAAGCACAAACTCATGCGCACTACTGAAGCACTTGCAGGCTACAAGGCAGCTGCAAGGTCATGCTACATCCATGCTGTGAGCTCCAAATGCCCAGCAAAGACAGGCAAACATTACAGTCAGATTCGGGGAAAGGAAATATTTTAACAAATGTGGGTCACAATACAAAGTCCACAGGGTTCAAAGGGAGACCCCTCATCTGTAGGTCTGTGTCCATTCTCCAGGCCAGGTTCACACACCACCAACCTCTTATAAGAGGGACCAACCCACAGCAGAACCAAAATGCCCTTTCTATACAACTTTTAGCTAAATTCACACACAAAAGTCCTATTCTTAGCAGCCAAATATTTATTTGTGCATTATTTCTCATAGCTCAAAGACAGGAAAACCAGGTTTAAACCACTAGTGCCATCAGCATAGCTGTGGTACTGGGGAATTCTGCAGGAACTAGGAGTCCTCAGAGTAGCTTTCTCAAGCAGGTTTTTGCAAGCTGGCACCAACCTCCCTGCTGTTACAGTGACACTGCCAGGGACAGCCAGCCAAGCCAAGCTAAAGCTATTCTGAGTGTATTTACACAGACTAAAAACTACACAAAGCACACACTCTGGTAGCAGCAGGCTTTAGAACATCACCATGCAGTACAAGAAGCAATATTCTCCTAGACCTTTAGATTGTTTATTTACTCACCTCAGTTAATCTACTTCTTTGCAGCGATGGTCCCAGTATAACATTTTTAACTTAAACTGTGGCATTCTGGCAACTACCTCAAGATAACAGGGTTTCTTTCTGAACAGAGGTTAACAGAATCTAAAAGACTCAAGTAGCCTAAACAAGTGAAATCCCACGGGACAGGAGGTATCATCCCCAGCTGCAATATAAGAGGCATCCCCAACAATGCAGCTGCAAGGTGAAGCCTTTCCTGCCAACACGTTTTAAGTGCACATGGTGGAAAAGGTAAAAAGAAAAACCTTGACAATACCAGCAAACCTCCTTCTCGCTGGCTCAGGGAAGACAGCTTTGAGATGTCAGTACAGCCAAGACAATACCCCCATTCCCCAACGGGGCAGAAGTCAAATTCTGCGGGAAAAGCGATAATTCAGCACTGCACGACCACGGCATCCAACCCCCGGAGATGCGGGGCACGGCCGGAGCCCCCAGCAGCGCCGAGCATCAGCCCACATGGAGAGGTCAGTGCCCACCTGGAGCGGTCAGCCCCTCCCTGGAGAGGTCAGTGCCCACCTGGAGCGGTCAGCCCCTCCCTGGAGAGGTCAGTGCCCACCTGGAGCGGTCAGCCCCTCCCTGGAGAGGTCAGTGCCTATCTGGGGCGGCCAGCTCCTCCTTGGAGAGGTCAGTAGTGCCCACCCAGAGCCGTCAGCGCCCACCTGGCGCGGTCAGTAGTGCCCACCTGCAGCGGTCAGTGCCTCCTTGGAGAGGTCAGTGCCCCCCCGGAGCGGCCAGCGCTGCAGACCACGGCCGGAGAGGAGGAGGAGGAGGAGGAGCAGGGAGCGGGGGAGTCTCCCGACCCCGCAGCTCAGCACCCGCTGGCCGGAGCCGCCCAGGGCCGGGCACGGAGCTCGGCGGAGGCGAGAGCAGGAGAGGAGACCCTTCTTCTTCCCTCCGCCCCCGTCCCGCCCTCCGGAGCTCGCCCCGCTCCCCGCCCGCTCCCTCCACATCTGCCGGGAGCATCCGACCCTTCCCATCTGCCGCTGACAGGCCGGGGAAGGAACCGGGGATCCCCGCTGAAGACTCCCCTGAGAACACTCCCGAAGCTCCCTCCCGGGAGAGG
>VXBB01023388.1:131447-168989 GCA_013399915.1 Illadopsis cleaveri
GTAGAATAGTATAAAAGGAGAGACACTTCCCAAGAATAAAGGAGTCACTTTCTCAGCCTTCTGAAGTCCGAGTCTTTGTGTTGTTGGGGTCTACTACAGCGTCACTTAACAGTGGTTTAATATTTAAAATTAAGACAGAAATAAAATTTAACTACTACTACAACAAAAAATCTTATCAAATTTCTCTATGAATAAAAATTGTGATGGTTTCAGCAGAAAAGGATTTAAAATGAGCTTAATTGTTTCCTTTATACGTCAACAAAACCTCTAAGTTGGTTAGGATTTCTGTGTTTCCTCTCTGTGTTAATGTTTCCAAAGTTGCACAGGACATTTTCCATGACTTGTGAATTAAATAAGTTTTAAAACTTCCATGGCAAATGTTATCTGAAGTGGTGCCTGAGAAAAGTGGGTTTTTTCAAATTAGTCACATGTGAATGAGCCTTCCTTAGAAATGTGTGAGAGCTCTCTCTCCTCTCGGGCAGAGACACTGCAGTGTTCACTTGCACTTTGTAGTACTTGGTGTTTCCTGGAGGTCAGAGCACTCAGAGCTGCCTGCACTGGGTGTGACCTGGAGGCAATGCTCAGAGGGGACAGCCAAGCTTGGGAACAGCTGCCAAGAGGTGACAAAATGCTGTGCTTGCCCTGTTTTTGCCTTTCCTCACCTTTCATCCTTCACGCGGAGTGCACACAATGCACTAATCGTCGTTTTGGGCTGCCAGAACAAAACGTTATTTTGTTTTGTTTTCCAAATGCCCACAGCTGCAGAAGTGGCGGTGCCCAGAGTACTACGAGAACAACGTGCACAAGATGCAGCTGCCTTTCTCCAACAAGCTGCTGGGCAGCACTGTGGCATCCGAGGAGAAGCAGGAGAAGAGGCAGCAGCAGCTGCGGCGGCTCCAGGAGCTCAACGCGCGGCGTCGGGAGGAGAAGCTGCAGCTGGACCAGGAGAGGCTGGACAGGCTGCTCTATGTGCAGGTAATGAGGGCAGAGGTTCAGTGTGGTATCCTGGGAGGAGAGCAGGCTGCCCTCAGAGCTTTATCAGGTCACACATCATGGTAAAGAAGCTGTGAGTGTTGTGGGTGTTCTCTGATAGAGCTTGCCAAGGTTACTTGGGAGATAACAGAGAGATTATTGATGCAGGGGATGTTTCCAGTTTCTGAACAGCACTTCTTTTGGGAACTGCTTCAAATGCTGTCCAAGTGTGCACATAACAGACCCTAGCCTTGCAAGCAGAGTGTCTGTACATCACTGCTGACTGCTGTGATTGCCCTGTTGTGTTCATCACAGATAACTCTGATCTGTCCACAGGAACTTTTAGAAGATGGGCAGATGGATCAGTTCCACAAAGCTTTGGTGGAGCTGAACATGGACTCTGCAGAAGAGCTTCAGTCTTACATCAACAAATTGAGTCTGTCTGTTGAACAAACGAAGCAGAAAATCCTACAATCAGAAGTCAATATTGAAGTAGATGTTGTGGACAGCAAGCCAGAGGTAGGATGTTTTCACCTAGTTAATCCTTGTTTTATCACTGAGAGGAATTAAAGTTCTGTGCTTGAAAATGTGTCCCTTCAGACTTCCACTGATGAACTAAGCTTTTTCTTTAGCACACTGCAAGTCATTATTAAGTTGGCAACTGCTTCTCTCTTTTCAGAGAGAATGTCCTGAGACAACCATCCTTAATCTTCAGTAGCCTTCTATTAAAGATACATAGGAACCCATCAATCTTTTTGTTAGAAACAGTATTTGTTTTCCTTTCTGTTCTTCCTCTTCAGGTGCAGAGAACTTTATGGTAAACAACCAGCCCTGCCTTCATTGTAGCTGTCTATTTTTGGTGCATTTAAGCAGCATGTTCTGTTTTGGTTCCTTAATGAAAGATTGATTACTACACTTGATTGTTGGAGTTGTCTTGAAGATGAGAAGCTCCTTGTCTGCTTTGCCAGACACACAGGCCCAGCACACAGCAGCTGCTGCCAGGAGGTGCTCTAAGGCTGGTTGTGCATGTGCTTTTAATTGCCTTTCAAGTCACATCAGAGATTTTTTAGCTTTGTCAGCCTCTGTTCAGGGAAGAGGTAGAGAGAAGAAAAGAAAATTGAAGCATAGAGGAGAGATCCTTATTCAGGTTGCCCAGAGAAGCTCTGGCTAGCCCATCCCTGGAAGTGTTCAAGGCCAGCTTGGAGCAGCCTGGTTTGGTGGAAGGTGTCCCTGCCCATGGCAGTGGGTGGAACGGGATGAGCTTTTGAGGTCCTTTCCAACCCAAACCATTCCATGATTCTATGATTATCAGTGCAAGAATCAGGATAATTGTGCTTCATCAAAATTCAGGAAATGATGAGCTTATCGTTGTGATGAAGAATCTTTCTGCCTTCTGTCAAAAGAAGATATTCTAGAAAAAAAGAGAATTGAAAGATTAGCAGTTACCTGTGATTTTTCTCAGTGACTGTGCCTAAATTCCAACATCTCCCTCACCCCTGTTCTTTGCTAGGTGCGATCTCAGACCTCAGAATGAATCCACGAGCTTTGTTGTTTGGTCTGTGCCTTGAGAGGGCACTTAGAATTATCACAGAATGCCTTTGTAAGACCAAGTGTTCAGCTGAGTTCCATGTATCTTGCTGGTTTTGTCTTTTTTTTAATAAGATATATCAAGAAATGCATTTAATAGGACTTCATGAGACTACGTTTTTTTGCTGTAACAATGAACACTTCTAAACTTCAGTTTAAGTAATTGAAGTTGGGCAAGTAGATATAAAATAGATACTTAAGAATGTTTGAAGGTCGTAATTTTAGCTTGTCCTGGCATTGCAACAAATGTTTCAAGTTTAAAATAACCAAAACAAATATTTAGCAACAAAATCCCATGTAACACATGTAAAATAAAGAAGAGAATTTAAAAGCTGTTCCTACCTCACAACAGGAGTCTTGTAGGATTTTGAGTGATGCTTTTCATTAGGAAAGAGCTTCACGTCTGTGTAAAATAAAAGGGGTTTGGTGCATCCTGTGAGTAAATAGTAGACAGTTGAAACTCTCAAAAATTGTGTGGTGGCTTTGTTGCTAGCAAATATTTGTTTTCCACTCCCACACAAGCAAAATAGGGAATTTAATGGTAATTGTAGAGCAGTTAGAGGTGCTGGGAGAGTACCAGGTTTTATAAATATAAAAAGCTGTTTTACTAAGTTTTAATATGCTGTTATGCTTAGAACATGACTGCCTGGAATCCTGGCAGCCAGCCTGTGTACTGAGGTGGCATTTGGATAAATTTATTGGAAGTGTTTGATCCTTTTGTGCTTTGTGTGAATGTCTGTGTTTCTGTTTCCTGGACATATTTGCTGTCAGGCATGTTAAAGAGTTGAGACTTGAGAAAACTGAGTTTTCCATCCATGTCACCAGCACTGAAATCACACCTGGGCTAACCTACCATGACATACTTGTTCTGTTTGCAGACTCCTGACTTGGATCCACTGGGCAGTGAACAGTCCCTGGAGGATGTGGAAAGTATTAATGAGTTTGAACCTTTATTTGCTGAGGAGCAGCCTGAAGTTGAGAAGCCTGTTGCTGCAGTGCAGGTTTGGTTTCTGTATTTACACCTCGTGCCAGGGGTTTGCATCCCAGTTGTCCAGCCAGTCTGCTGACATTTCTGCTCATGCAAACATTGTTTGCCTGATCTTGGAAGAGATGCTTAAACTACCTGAACAGGACTTTAAGACAGAAATCTTAGCAATCTTAGCTGGTGGTTTAGGAAGAGAATTCCCTCTTGGCTCACTCTACAGGCAGTGCTTGGTGTTGCAATGCTGTGTTGTTAAGGGAAAAAAATTCTGCTCCAATGTTTTTGTCTGTGATCCATAGCCTGATATCCCAGTGGACACAGCTTTCAACTTGTGAGCTTGAGCCTTGGAATTAAGTGGCTCCAAGCAGAATAAATGATAGGAAAAGTGCAGCTTCCCTTCTCTTTTGGAACCTTTAGCATGATGCTGTTTCTCTGTGGGAGCATTACCATCTGGGTTTTTGTACAGGATTGTTTGGAAATGTTGCTTATTCCAGCATATTACTGTTCTTTAACATCATTCCCCACTGCTTCTCCATGTTTTTAAAGCCCGTGTTTAACCTGGCAGAGTACCACCAGCTTTTCCTTGGCACTGAAAGAATCAGGGCTCCAGAGATTGTCTTCCAGCCCTCCCTGATAGGAGAGGACCAGGCTGGGATAGCAGAAACCATGCAATACATTCTTGAGAGGTGAGTTTATAGAACTACTTATTTCAGACAGGCTGTTCTTCATTTGATACCAGCTTTTGAAATGCTGGGGGTTTAGCAATAATTTGAGAAAATGTGTTGAATAGTTCTTTTTGGTGGGGTCAAGCATTGCAGGTTAGACATATCTTCCTAAAAGCCCCATGTAACTCTGCTTGTTTTAAGTCAGTGAGTCTATAAATTTTTTCTATCAATAACTCCATCAATGAAAAGTTTTTGAGCACACACCTCCAATATATGTATATTTGTAAATTACAGCTGCTGCCAAATGAATGTATTATGAACATTTTAAAATGTAAACAAAAATAGAAATTAAAGAAGAATGAGATAAAGGTGAAATAAACACTATTTAAATGTATTTATCTTCCTGCACCCCACTGGATGGATTTGCACAGACCCCATTTTAGAGATCCCTGGTCCAAGGTGTTATTGAGGGAAACAACAGTGAGCTGGCAGTCTCTGGTTTTGAGAGACCAAAATCAGGGGTAACATTTTAAAGTTAAGATACAGGCACACCTGCTGGACATTCCTGGACAAATTAGCGTTGATGAAATGTCACCCCTGAACTGCATGAATGTAGGAGATCACATTTTATGAAAGGTAAGAATTCCAGCCCTAGAAAGAAATTCAGTTGTTGATTTATGGGCTACTTTCAGGATTTTTTCTGCCACTCAATTTCTAGAAAACAGACAAAGTTTTTCATGCTAGGAAAATGAAATTTCTCACAGTGTATCCTGGGACAAGGTATCAGTATATACCTTGTATATTTAACTGGTTCCAGTTCCTAGGGCAGATGAGAAAGGCTGAAGCTGTTCTTGTTCTTCACAGGTATTCAAAGGAACAACAGGCTATCCTCGTCCAGAATGTTTTCCTCACTGGTGGAAATACCATGTACCCTGGACTGAAAGCCAGAATCCAGAAGGAACTGCTGGAAATGAGGCCATTCCAGTCATCCTTTCAGGTGTGTGCATTGCCATGATGTTTATGTGAGCAGCTTGTTCTTCTGGGTTCAGATGTAACTGGGTGAGGTGCAGAGCATGGGCATGGAGAGGGTTTGAAGGCAAGACCCTGCAAACAGCTTTTTGTCCTGAGAAGGTGCAGGCTGAGCAAAGATTCATTTGCTCTTTGTGAAGACAGCATAGTGAGCAGGGAAAAGGAAAGTCTGCTTCTGCTAAAGGACCATGCACACAGAAGCATGTTTGGCTGGAAATTTGCAAATTGATTGCTTAGGAATTGATAACAAGGTGAAAACACACTAGAACCCCTTCCTAACTTTACTCTTTCTGAGAGACACTGAGTAATCAGCTCAAATTTCTGAAATTCAGTTCTTTGTGTCATGTACCATTGTAACCAGGGTAAAAAGGGCTTCCCTTTCCTGTGCTGAATTGACATTGTTCTGTTTTCCTTCCATCCAGGTTCACCTCGCTTCCAGCCCTGTCCTGGATGCCTGGTACGGGGCTAGGGACTGGGCAGTGGAATACATGACCCGTGAGGAGGGCTGGATAAGCAGGAAGGACTATGAGGAGAAAGGGGGGGAATACCTCAAGGAACACTGTGCTTCCAACGTCTATGTTCCCATCCGCCTTCCCAAGCAGGCCCCGCGGGCAGCAGAGGCTCCGGGCAGAGCCTCGGGCTCAGGGAACCCCGGTGAGCAGGCATAGAGCCCTGTCCGTGCCACCCTCGGCGCTGCAGGGAGGAGTTCCCGGTGTGCAGCCGGGCGGGGCCCCTCAGCACACTGAGATTCCTCCCAGCTCCTCGGCCAGGGAGGATGGGACACGCTGGCACGGCCACAGCGCTCAGTGCTGCTCGTGGAAAGGAGAACTCCTCCTTCGAGACTGTCATAGTAAGGTTCAGGGCTTCTGGAGAGTGTATGTTTTACAGCTTTTTAAAATGGAATAAAACGTCCTGGTTTTATATAGTTCTTCTTGCAGCGGGGCTGTACCAAGGCAGGCGGCCCAGCAGGTGTCCCCCTTGCCCGCCTCACCATCGTCTGTCGGGACATGTCGGGCGGGTCGTGCTGCGGGACGCCAGAGGGGCCGAGCTCTGCCCCGCCTCCCGAGGCCTCGTGTTCCATCTCCTCCTGCGGAACCGCCACCAAACAACCGGCGGGTACTTCGTGTCTCCATCGGTGTTGTGGTTGAAACTGGAGAGCTGGGCACGGAAAGACACAACCCTCCCTAAAGCACACTGCAGAGGCACTGCCCAGCCTTGTGCTGCCCTTGGGTGCTTCTGCAGGCTGGGCAGGGCAGCTCTTTGATGGGACTTTTTGATCAGAAGTCGTTGTAGCAATAAAGCAAAGCTTTTTGCTTTACCACTAACTTATGTGTTTCACTGATTTCACCTCTTCAGAGCTATGAGGATGGATTAGATTTGTTGTAGATTACTTAAAAACAAGGTTTGGAGCCTATCCTGCTGTACAATATGTTCCAGCTTAAATTTGCCTGGGGATTCAGCTGTCACACTAAAACAACTTGTTGCTTTCCCAAAAGAATAATCCACACTGCATGCTGAACCCAAACCTAAGGAGATTCCATGACTTTGGCAAAGCTGGGAAAGGCAAGGCAAAGGGGAAAATATCCAGGGTGATGTAACTGATATAAAGAAGGTGTAGAGGTGGGGATTTGGTGCTCCCAAGGGCTGCACATCATGAAGGTAAGTTGACATCTGGCAGATTCAAAACAAAGAACATGAGGAACTTGCTTGTGCTGAAGTTGGCTGCCACAGGATGAGATTTTTGGGTTTAAAAGTATTACCAAGATTTACAATTTTTTAAAAAAGAGAAATTTGTGGGCAAATTTTGAGGTCTCACCTGTGCACTGAGTGTTCTTCAGAGAGCCTGTGAGGGAAGGGTTGTTGCACTGCTCTCACGCAGTTCCTGTGGCTCCCAGCCCTGGGCAGTCCCAGGTGGGATACTGCCTGCCCCTCACAGGCTGTTGGGCAGGGCAGGAGAAGGGAGCTGGCTGCCTGCAGGTGACCTCAGGTTTGGATTATTGATCCTATCCCTGCCTGCCTGGAGGCAGTTTTTAAGACAATTAAGGGAATTAATTCTATGGGTGGTAAAGAATGTGGAAAAACATGCTGTGCTGAAACCAGCAAAGTTACACCTCAACAGGTCTTTTCTGATCTCAGTGACCTGGAGTAAATGATGTCCCATTGCTATTTGACCCCTTTCTGACCCATCTTTAGCTACTTTAGGCAGAGGGACTACCCAAGGTATGGAAATAGTTCTGATAGTTGGTGTTGCTTGCTAAATAAGAAGTGTGTTGTGCATAAAACTGTTCCAGAATGAGGGCCTGAAAGGGCATCTCTAATGGGTAATTATGTGGCTTCTAAATCTTTGGCCAAATCATGCCAGCCACTTCTTTTGCATTAATTCAAAGCAGAGCTGTCTAATTCTGCAAAGAGGTGCCAGAGCAGCTGCTTGAACAGCTTTAAGGAAGCATAATTTTATAATCCCCTGAATATTAGCTGTTAATTTGTTACTTTGTGCCACAGTAGGCAGAGTAACTGATGAACTTGGACAAGGTGATCACTGTCACAGGCTGCTCTGAGTGTGCTGGTGGCCGTTCAGGTGCTTGGAGCAGCATCATGAAAAGCATGGATGTTGCAGAATGGGATGAATTTTACTCAGTTCAGTTCAGTTCCCTGGGAGTGATTTGCTGTGGTGGTACCTGAGCATTGGTGCTGGCAGGAGAGAAATGGAAGGAGCGTGTGGTGCTGAGAGCAGGAGGACACAACAGTGTCATTTCAGACAGTAGTGTTGGAGTCCTTGTGGAGCTTCACCATTGGGACACTTGTGGCAAGGTTTTCTCACCCCCATGTGCAGAAGAACTTGGTTGTTTTCCATATAAGTGGCACAGGGCTCTTCAAACCCAGAAGGAGCTTGGGCTGTCTCCTGTCACTGGTTTATGCCCCATGAGAGGAGAACAGGCCAAAAGACACCTGCTAGGCCTCATTTTAATGGGACTTTTGGTTGTGTGAGGAGCAGAAGGAGGAAAACCAATCCTGCTGTGGACAGGAATCTCAAAGTGCTGCTGTGAGAGCCTTTGGCAAGTGATGGCAGGGCTGCTGTTGAGTGAGCTGCTGTGCCAGCAGCCTCAGAATCATTGCTGTGTTTATCCTGGCAGGTGTTCTCCAAGCTGACCCAGGCCAACTGCCAGGTCTGAGATGGTCAAGTGGTTCCCATTTGGTCCTTAAATTAAGTCCAACCTGTAACCTGGTTATACAATTCAGTTCTGCCCTAATTCAGGTCAAAGAATACGAAAAGTACAATTTCACAGCAGTGCTGAGTTTGGTCTATTTAAAAGAGAGCTCAAACTGGGTCCCACCTTTCACAGGGTCCCTAAGATCTGCTCTGGGTGGAAACACCACGTCAGCGAGCAGCCCTGGAGACTGAGCATCCATCACGTGTCCCACGTCCCAGATTTCCTTTGGAGCTGCCGACACGCCTCGCTTTGGGCCTTCAAGGCTTCTTATGCTTCCTGTGCCACTGCAACTTCAAACACGTTCTTTGCTAAATCTCTGCTAGGACACCAAGATTAGAACTCTCTGCTCCAGTTATTAATCTCTGGAATACTTAATATGCTGTGTAAGACAGCATCTCGGAAGAAAGGGAAGATGCCCGTGAACTGTCACTTAAAATTTAGGATTATCCCTCCAGAGACAGCCCACAGTGATCCTCTGGCAGTCAGTCATAAACCACAAGTTTTGAAGCTTGTGTGGGATGAGCAGGGGAGAGGAGAATGCTGTAATGGATTTAACATTATCCCCGAAGTCATATGGTGGGATTTCCACCCCATGGGTGGGAACACCAGGCACAGAGCAGCTGTGCTGATCCCACTGCTCACTCCCACTGCTCTGTGCAGGGAGTGAGCTGCTCCCTGAGCATCAGCTGCAGCAGAACTCGGTTTTAAATGGCTCAGACCCTGAGCATGGTTTAGCAAGAGTTTTTCAGGCTCCTTTCATTCATTTTCAGGCACTTGGCTTCCTGTATGTAGTTGACAAACACCTTTTCCTCCTCCTTGTTCACATGATCTCAGCTCTCATGTTAGCAAGGTGTCATAGTTTCAAGGGATTTTTTTGTTGTTGTTTATTTTTGAGTTATGTTGCTTTTTTTACACCCTTAAGGATCTTTTCTTTCTCTTTTTGAGCCCTGGACTTGGTTCCCATTTTCTAATGCAGCAGAGGCCATGATGAAAGAACCATTTTCATGGATGCAGCTCATAGCAATGTTTGCTCGTGACAATTCACAGCTGTTGCTCTGCCCTCAGTTCTGTGTCTCAGCAGAGCCAGCCTGAGAGTGGTGCTGGCTGAGGCTTTCACAGAGTGAAACTCCTCTGGGGAAGGAGGGAGGTCAACTAAAATCATGGAGACTTGGTCCATCTGTGCTCGATGCACAGTGTGCCAAGTGGAAAAATCTTCAAACCATTCATTTCCTGAAGCCAGAAGAAGTCTCAAGTATGGTGAGAATCACTCTGTGCAGGTATGCTTTTATTTTTAACCAATTGCTGTTCCCCAGTATCAGAGTAGGAAGCAAGCTGGGTTTATGGTCTGACCGAGAAACTTTTGTGCTCTTAAAATTCTTGGGTTTAGTCAGGACAATATTTTTTTAGCTTTTAAATTATTTCAGAACTGACGGTAAGTATGAAACAGCTACTCCCATCATCTGACAGGAGGTAAATATGCAGTGCTGATGGGGAAAGCATTTTTATGTTGTCAGTGATGTTCTGTGAAGGCATCCAAGTTCCTACACTTCCAGTAGTCAGGCTGTTATATCAGGAGAAGCTCATCCCCAGGGAAGCTTGTGGCAGATCTGGCTGGACAAATGAGCATCATAACATGCCAGGAAAAAGTGTGGCTTTGTTCAAACCTGTGTCAAGTGAATTCCAGAGGAGAGAGACCTTTAGAATGCTCCTCTTGTTTGAGCTATTTGGGAATATAGTGGGTGATAGAGTATTGGATAGCAGGGAGACTATGGTGCATTGGGTACCTTCCTTATTTCAGTGAAGGGCAAGGATACCTGGTGGACCTCTGGGTGGGAGAAGGTTTGAGGGATGATGGCAACCTGCAGCCCCCAAGGCCTCAAAGCTGCTGTGGTGACACTTTCCTGAGTGTCCTGCTGGCCAGGAGTGTTGGGAGGCTGCAGCAGAGGCTGATTTTCCTCCTCTCTAAATGATCACCCTGTTCCTGCAGCTCTCCCTGGAGTGTACTCCGTGCTCCTAAAGACTCCTTATGCCAAGTGCAAAAAGTGTCCTGTACAGGCTTGGGAGGCTGGGAGCTCACTGCCTTGTCTGAGCTTGCTTGGTAGCGAGTTCCAGTCCGGGCAAACAGTTTTTGGGTGGTCTTATCTTTCCACTAAACATTTTGTGGTGGTTTTTTTTAGTGGAGGTTTTGTTCTTCGGGGTGTTTTCATACCCTTCAAAGGAGAATAGTAATGGGTAAAACTATCCTGCCTCTCTGACACTTGTTTCTGCACCCGAGCAGCAGCCCCACTGCATCCAGATGAGGAACAGTCCTGTGGGTCTGATCTTCCTGCTCTGCTCTGAGGGCTTCACAGGGCTTCCCCACAAAAGTTTAGAAATAACTCAGCCCCTGCTAGAATGACCAGAAGTCCCCTGTGGTACTCCCTTGAGCACCAGCTGCCTTTCAGCATTTTGTCTGCTACACTTAGATAAATCCACCTGATCCAGAAGCCATCAACTGATAAACTCTCAGTGCTCCAGAGGCAAAATGCCTTAAGAGGGTCCCAAAGTGCTTTCTTGAGCACATCCACAATGATGTCACTCTTAAACTCAGTTTTGTGTTCTTTGTGCATTAGCACATTTCTCCTGGCTGACATTGCTGCTCAGCTCTGGGAAATTAATTTCATATCCTCATCCTTAGATCAGTTTGTTTTTCCCACTCTACAACTTGGTTAAAATATACCCCACTCCTCCTCTCACCCCAGATTCCTGCCACATACCTGGAATTCTTTCATCCTTAATGAGATGAAGCAGTGGGGGATTTCACCCTCCTGGAATTTTAGAGGAATACTAAGTGGATTTCTCATGAAAAGCCCCATTTAGGGTAAGAGTCTCTCTGAAAGATAGTCTATGACAGCAGACCTTGCTTTTGCTGGTAATGGTGAGCAGAGTTTTTACATCTCTATTCTATAAATACTTTCTGCTTGGTTTTTACAAGTATTGTAATTGATGGAACAAGTTCCCAGTGGATGAAGCAGATTCACATCCTTGCAAAGGTAGATGGGGAGACCAGCAGAACTCAGGCTGCAAGGTGGCCAAACTCTCCATATAGACAGGACACCATAAAGGTGGTTAAGTCAAAATAATGTCATCCAGACTCCGTCATTAACTTCCCTTAATAAACATAAAGGTTTGTTAGATCAAAGGTTCCTCCAGCCTGGTCCTGGAAGTGACCTCCAGGAGATGTTGAGGGGGAAATACAGGAATAGGAGCAGTGTGCTGTGTCAAACAGGGAGAGGATGGTAAATCATCCCAGCTGGTCAATGCTCCACAGCCAGGGACATGGGAACACAGTGCTCCTGGAGTCCTGACTTGAGATCCATCCCTGAACCAGTCCTCTCACACAGGACAGGTGAAAGCATCCAAATTACAGAACTCAGCAAGAATGATGAGTTTGGAGCAGCAACACCACGGACCGAGCATGGTGGGAGTGCTGGGCTGGGGATGTTCCTGAGCCTGCAGTGAAGCAGCTGTGCCAGTTCCACACTGTGCCAGCCCCACACTGTGCCAGTTCCACACTGGGCCAGCCCCAAGCTGTCCCCCAGCAGTGAAGGGCTGGGAGGGGACACAGCCAGCCCGGCTCTGCTCCTGCTCTGCGAGAGGGGCTTTGCTGCAGCTCCGCGGGGCAGAGACTCAGCAGGAGGAGCCGCGGGTCCCCTTGCCTGGGGGCTCCGGGTTCCTTTCATCCAGCGCTGCTGTGGCAGAGGGCCACGGGCTGTCCTGGCCGCCGAGGAAACAATGGAGAGGAAGGCTTTGATTCCAGCAGTGATGGACACCGTCCCGCTCCAGGGTGGTGCCGATGGAAGGAACTGGGGGCTCGGTTATTTGCTTTTATCCTTTGTTAACCGCTGGTAACTTCTTGTTGTAGGAACTGCTGTGACTCCTCTGGAGGATTTATTTATGCTTTTTGGCTGACGTGGTTCGCAGGAGGCCTTTGATATCGAGCCCCGGGAGTGTCCCCTGGCCTGGGAACGGGAAGAGCTGAGACCAGCCGGCCTCGGGCACATCCAGCCCGGGGAGAGGGGCGGCTGTCCCGCTGCCCTGGCACCACGCACGGCCCAGGGAGCAAAAAACACTCACAGCTATTGTGGGCTGTCCCCAGCCTGGTGATCTGTGCCAGCATTGCCCTCCTGTGCCGCGGCAATCTCCTTGGCAGCAGCAAAGGTGGCTGAAAGCAGCGGGTGGTGCTGCAGTGCTGGCAGGGGGAGAAGATGCAATCTGGGAATTTGCAGAGTTTTTCTAGAGAAGAACCAGGAGGATACAGAGCTTTTTGCACTGGGTTCGTGCTTCAGGTTCATGTCGGGGAGAGGTGGGGGATACCCAACCTGTGTGACCCAGGAGAGCTTTGCTCAGGCCTCCTTCCACAGCGGCTGCACTGAATCCGGGCTGCAAGGGATGATTCCCCAGCTCCTGGGGGCTTGCCTTGTCCCTGTGCTGTAAACCTGACACGTCCATGCCTTTTACCACAGTTCCTGTTCACAGGAGGCTGCTTCTGCCCCTTGCTGCCCAGACACATTTGTTTGGGTTCTGAGTGAAAACAGCTTTTATAATGATGCAAAAATGGAGGGGATAACTCATATTTATACTCCCCCTGAGCCCAGTTGCTTGAATGCAAGCTAGAAATCTCAGTGAATACTGTTTTTTACCACGCAACAGATTCCCCAGGCAGCAGAGATGGCAATTCCCAGGAACCATAAACCCCTTGAGTGTGTTTACCCAACTCGAAGTGCACTTTATAACATTGTATCACCTTCAACCCACTCTGCAATTTTTACATGCTGGGATTTGAAATAGATACAAGCACTGGTTGTGCCCTGTGTCTTACAGAGAGCTTGGAAATGTGTTTTTGATTGTGAATTTAGGAGCTGTGGATGGGAGTTTTACAAGCAGTGTCACTTCAGTCACAGGAGCCAGCAGCCACCAACAATTGATTTTATCAGGTATCAAAGTGCACCCTTACACTGTGGGAAGCAGGGCTCAGAGAGGGATTTTTATCTCAAGCTCTGGGCTTTATGGGGAAGGGTTAAGTAGATGGTCATTGTTTCAAGGAGAACTTCAACTTCCAAGTGCTCTCCAACACCCTCTGCACAGCCTGGCAGCAGGGACTGAGATACTGAGCCATGTGGGAAGTGGAGCTGGTTCATGTGGGAATGTCCCCGCTCTGGAAGAAACAGATATTGAGAAAACATCTAAAAAATCACCCCTCCAAACACCGCTCTTGTGATTTTGAACCCAAAATAGCCATTTGGTGTTTCCCATAGCAGGAACCCTCCGTGACTCGTTCTGAGCAGCCCCACTGACCATTTCCTATTTTTCTTCCTTGTAGGCGGCTGTTGGAGCAGCTCTGGCTCCTGAATTGAAGGAAGTGTTTTCCTGAAATGCAGACAGAAAATGCTCCTGGGTTTTCTGGCTCAGGAAATCAGTCCTCAAATCTGAGGCTGACTTTGGACTCATAGGCACCAGCAGTCCCCACCAGGCTGGTAGGAACCCAGTGGGTCCAGCCCTGCCAGAATGACAAATTCCAGTTCTTCTGTTTTAAGACTTCATGTCCTTGATATATTTTTGTTTAAAGAGCTTTGTCAGAAGATGCCCAACCAGGCTGCCCCTTGCTTTCAAATGAAGGCACCATGGCTTAAATCTAAGCAAAAAACCCCAGATACTTTATATTAATATAAATATATACATTATTTCAGATCTTCCTGGCAATTAAGGCAAAAGTATGTTTCTTTTTAAAGTGTTTTGCACCTTCATGTTTCTGCTTGAAAATAAAAAGTTTGTACCTCTCTCAATGTGGCATCAGTTTCTTCTGAGACGTATGATTCAAACATTTTGAAGTTAAGAGCAAGCCTTTAATGCCACAATTTTTTAGTACCACTGCCATGACTGTTTAGACATAAAAGCCATTTGATTACAGCTTTATGTTAAATGAGGAACCATAATTAATATGATCATGTTTAATTTCTTCCTTACTGAGCAGAACGATGGAATAATTTCTCCAGAGAAAAGAGAGTTTCCTCAAATGAGTAAATGACAAGATTTTAAAAATAATTTAGCTATTGGGAAGAGAAGTTTAAAACATTAGATAGGATTGATGCAGGACATAAAATGCAGAATGCATTTTATATTGAGATGTGGAGAGAGAATCCCAGGAGGCATCATTTAATGCCCACAGCATCCTCCCTCCCTGGTGTTGTCGATTAATTCCAGCCAACCTCAGCCCCATGGAGCCACTGCCATTGCTCACTGCCCCAGTGTGGGGGGTGAGAGAAAAGGGAGAAAACTCCTTGATTGAGATAAAGGCAGTTGAATATGGGAAGCAAAAGTCAGGCATGCCAGCTAAACAAAACAAGGCCTTCATTCCCCACTCCCCATGGGCAGCAGGTGTTCAGCCCTCCTCAGGAGAGCAGAGCTCCACCCTGAGTGCCTGGGGAGGACAAACACTCCAAATGTTCCCCTTTCCCTCCTCTCCTCCCAGCTCTGTGTGGGCATGAGGCCACATGGGCTGTGTATCCCTGGGCCAGCTGGGATCACCTGTCCCACCTGTGTCCCTCACCCACCTCTTCAGCACCCCCAGGCTCCTCCCTGGTGGAATAGGAAAGCCCTGTTCAGCAGGAACTGAAACATGCCTGTGTTATCAACACTGTGTTCAGCACAAACCCAAACCAGGCCCATTCCAGCTGCTGGGAAGAAAATTAACTCTATCCCAGCCCAAACAAGTACACGAAGGTGTGGGTGGAGCAGTGGGATTTTCCAGAGTTGTCCCTTTTCCTCTCAGCACCGTTCCATGGCAAACAGAATGAAAAGCCTTTGGTTGTCAGAGCTCCACAAGACATGCTCTGTTTTCCACTTCTCTCTCCAATTTTTGTCAAAACTACATTCCCTGGCCATTTTGGGAAGCAGAACATGTGTAGAGAAGCAGAATGACCTTGCTGTCTTGCCCAGCCCGGTGACTCTTTCCAGAGAGGCTCATAAAGGTTTGTAAACCTGTGAGCCTGTGCACACAGAGACATGTTATACTGAAAGAGGGCAGATTTGGATTAAATATAAGAAATAGAATCCTTCCTGTGAGGGTGATGAGGCCCTGGCACAGGGTGCCCAGAGAAGCTGTGGCTGCCCCATCCCTGCCCAGGCTGGGCAGGGCTTGGAGCACACTGGGATAGTGGAAGGTGCCCCAGCTCATGGCAAGGGTGGCACTGGATGGTCTCTCAGATCCCTTCCAACCCAAACCATTCCATGACTGGATGATTTTCATTCAGCTCTAAGTTCCTGCACATCAGTGTGGAGCACACTGGTGTGGGGGATGCTCTGGAAAGGTGCCCTGGTGTTACCTTTATAATTTGCTCTTGTACTCCAGGATTTGCTGGCTCCATGCCTGCCCTGCTGTGAGTGAAGCAGCACCTGCAGCTGGCACTGCTGGCTGTCCCTGCAACGCCCTGGTGCATCCCACAGGGATCACAGTGCCAGCACTGACACCTCATCCCTTTATCTCTGTACAGCACGTTCTGCCATCAAGTCCCTGAGCCTGGGAGCATTTATCTTCTCCTGGTGGAGATCCAGCACTGATGACTTCAGCAGGAGCAGTGATGCAGCTGGAATATGCTTTATCCACAGCCTGGTGCAATGTGCCACAGCCTTGTTCTCACATCACTGTTCACCTCTGAGCCACCAGCCCACGTTTTTTGTGTGATGTGAATACATTTGTGCTTTTTCCCTTGCACATGGCTGCATGCTGACACCCACATGTCCAAGGCCACTATTACCCTTGTGTTTCAGGAGTACAGCTGGGTGTCACTGACAGGCTGTTGGAACACCCTGGTGCTCCAGAATACGACCTTCAAATTATTTGCTTAAACTTCTGAATGCAGAGGGAGGAGAGTGTACGTCAAGCTCTCTGTCACTGCAGGGCTGAAAGAAGAAGTAAGTGCTTATTTCTGCCTACAGTTCCTCCCTGAGCCGTTCCCCGGGAGTACTTTGATATTAAGTTTCCCTCCCAGCTTCCTGGTGGCAATTAGTAGCCATAATGGTCAATTAGGTGCACAGGGAAGGGAGGAAGGGTGATCAACAGAGATGCCAATTTTAACACTAGCAGGACAGAAGAGAATTAATGTTTGCTGAGCAGAGAGATTAAGATCCTAACAGGGAAAGGAGGAGAAGGAAAAACTGGAAGCCTTCAAAGAAAGAGCTATAGAAAATATTTAATACTGCTTTTTTTTCTGGCTTGCAGAACAAGACAAATACATTTTCACCTGCTGGCTCAGATTTGACTCTTGATTCACAATTATATAATGTGTTTTGAAGGACACATTTTAAGCAGGGCCTGAAGGTAAAAGGATCCAGGGGCCGTTGTATTGTCAGGGAGAGGAATGTGGTTTTGTGATAGAGGTGGGAATTTGCAGCAGGTCAGGTCTGGGCTGCTCAGGGATTAGGTCAGTATCAGCTCTCAACACTGCCTTAAGGCAAATTGAATTTTTCACAGAAGAGTGGAAGATTAAGAAAGAAAGAAAGAAAAAAACCCCCAACCCTGTAACTTAACTAATCACCTGCCACTAAATAAGGCACCATGAACTATTCACCACCTCCACTCTGCTTTCTACATTACTGCAGTAATTACATGGCACATTTGGTTGGAGCATTTCTAATCCTTGCAGAATAAAAGGGATCCTGCCCAGCTGTGCCTGTGCTGTGTTGGTGGGTGCATTTGAGTGCCTGGTGGTGGGCTCAGTCAGTGGGTGAGGTGTGGGCAGGCAGGAGATGAGCTCAGAGGGATGGGATAATGAGTGTGGAGGTTGTCCAGCTGGGAATCAGCTTTATCTCACAGGGGTTTGATTCTCAGCTGTGTGATTTCAGAAATTCTGGATCTGTTGGTTTGCATTGATGGCTGCTGTTAGAGGGGAGGCAAACAGGTCTCTGTGACTCGTTGCTTTTCCTTCTGCAGTGGAGTAACCCTCGTGATATCCCACTTTAGGTGGTCCCACGGAGTCCTGTAACTCCTGTTAGACCCCAGGCTCCACTCCCTGCTTGGCTTAAGCTTTGTGGGATGGGTGGGTGCTGAGGAAGGGGTTGGAATGGTGTTTCTGCAGGACGGGTGTCTCTGGCCTCTGCCTCCTGGTGAGCTCTTTGCAGAAACCCTGCAGTGGTCACAGGCTCCATTTGCTTTGCTTAAAGGAGGCTTACTCTAGGTAGAAGAGATCAGTTTTCCCACAGTAGACAGGGAAGAAATCTGTAGACATATCTAAGATAATGTTCTCCTTACTCTTGAGTTAAAAGAAGGCTTAATGATGGCTCTGAGAGTGTTTCCTACTGCAGCTGCTCAGAGAAGCGTCTCACCAGGGATCACCAGCATCAGGACTGTTTCCCCATCTCTCTGCTGGCTGAAAATAATCTGTAACATGGATTATGCTTTGCTTCTCCTGCTCCTGGGGCCAGCCCAGGGACTCTGGGGCTCTCTCTTTCCCAGACCATTTCTGCCATACCTGTGTATGGCCAGGCTGGGCACTGGGGGTGGATTAGGGCAGGAAGGTGGAAGGGAAAAAGCCAATTGTCACAGTGTGTGTGGACAACAGCCTGGTGGACCTGCAGAGAAGCAAAATCTATTGCAACACCTTTGGCAGCACTGCTGAAAGCAGAGACTGTTTCCCACAGGCTCAGAGCCAGGAGTCAGGGGCCTGTCTCCAGTGGTGCTGTGGGTATGCTCAGGGCTGGAGTGAAGGATTCAGGCTGAACAAGTCCAGCCAGGTGTGCCAGCAGCACTTTGTGGTCCTGCCAGGTTTGCTGGGGACTGGCTGAGCTGCCACTGCTGAAGGGCTGGGGCTGTCACCTGTATGGTGAAAGAGGGATGCTGCAGAGGACACAAATTAAATATTTGGGTTATTCTTCTGCTTGTGGTCTCTGTTGATGTGTCTGATCCCAGGTGTTTTTGGTGACACTCCTGTCTGGTGGCTGCCTTGGCACACTGTGGAAGGCATCAGCTGGTTGGTTTGAGGGGAAATGGGTGATGCTCCCAGTGCAGAGCAGGTGGAGGGGTGTTGGCTGACTTCTTGAGACAGTCATCCTGCTGGGGTGTTCATTGTGCTGTGTGCAGTGCCAGAGCCCTGGGAACCTGAACAGGAGTGGTTTGGGTTATTTTTAAATTCACAGCAAATGGAGGTGTCCAGGAGCACTGGGTGAGGTGGCCAGAGGACAAACAAGGCTGGACCCAGGGCAAGGTCCACATCTCCAGAGTGCCTCCTCCTGGGATTTCTGGCTGCTCCTGCAGCCCCTCTGGGCAGGGGAAGGGCTGATGCCTGTCCAGAGGTAATTTAAGAGTTCTTGGTGATCTCTAAATTGAGTCCCCCAGGCCATGTGAGAGCCCAAGGACACCACATGGACTTTTCCCTTGCAATGCTGCTGTGTGCCTGTGCTGGGCAGAGGCAGTGAGAGCAGCAGCTTTCCAGTAATAAGGAATTTATAGCAACCCATTAGCTCCATTAATTCTTGTCTTAAGAAGTGAAAGGAGCTGCCTGAATGCTGCATGAATCAGTAAAACAAGGCAGGAGAGGATTTTTCTCTATCCCTCCCACAGGTGTGAATTGGGAGGGGTGCACCTCAACCCTGCTGTCCCTGTGCTCCCAGGGGAGCACTGCACCATCTCCCACCTCCAGCAGGGCTCTGCCAGGCACCTCCCAGGGCTGTTCCATGGGCTTTTCCATGGATGCTGCCAGGGCCTGACCTCCAAAGTGAGCCTCAGGATCTCTGTGTTCATGAGAGCTGCAATCTGACTTTTTTTGACATAAGCTGAGACCTGAAATTTCAGTTACACTCCATGGGTATATGTAGTTTATTTAGGTATACATGCCTGAGTAGGGACTTACAGCCTCACCACCTTACCACCCAGAGGAAAAGACAAGATTTTGCCCCTTGCTCAGCAGAATTTGTATTTCAGGCATTATGAGGTGATTTGTAAGTGTCCAGCCTGATAACAAGACAAATGTTATCTTGTTGATATCTTGGGAGCAGACTTAAACCAATATTCATTGCTTTTGGAAGCCTTTCTTTTTCCTACTACATTTCAGATTTAGATGATTTTTTTTCCCCCCCACTGTTTCATAGTCAGGGATAGGAATATCTCCTTGATACAAAGTAGTGATATTTTAACACCAGGCTGCTGTAGTCCAGGTATTAAAATTATTTGTTAGAGTGTGATTTAAGCACAGCCAAGAAAATAATTTTACTGTGAATATTCACTGCAGCTGTGAGATTTAATCAATATAAATCCATGTTTCTGGTGACTTCACTGATGCCTCACCCTCCATACACCTCTAAATCATTATTACCAAGAAAATTTAAGACCTTCCCAAGGAAGCTTGGCCACAGCATTCTGTGTTATGTGTTATTTAGTGTCCTGAGGTGCTGACCAGGGGTTTCTGAGGAGGGGATGGGTTGTTTAATCCCACACCTGAAGGCTTTGGTGGCTGTTTTGAGAGGGCCTCATCCCAGCTGACAGACCTGGGTGCAGAGCCTGTTGGCACCAGGCAGACCAGAAGTCTCCCACTTTAACCACTGCCCCTCAGGAATAACTTAGCATGGGGCCAAAGCATCTTGTCAAACCAAGGAGCAGCTTGTCCATCTCCAGCCTGTTGTAAGCCAGCCATGCAAACAGCCATCCCTAATTCTCCCTGCACTCTAATCTGCAGAACTGGATTTCTCTAGGAGCATAAAAATACTGTAACTCCCTAAGAAATTAAGACTACTCAGATTAACCATCACAAATCCTCCCTTCTTTCCTTCTCCTCCAGAATAACCCTTCTCCAAAACCTTTAGGAAATGAGGGGGGTTAGGCTTGCAGAGCACTAGGACAGCCAGGTACTGCTGCGAGCTGGGCCTGTCCCTTTGGGGTCTGTTTAGTGCCACCAGTCCTCAGTTCAAGTTCTGCTGGTAACCAGCCCTGAGTCATTACAGCATCAATTCTGCTGAGCCTTCCCAAGTGCTCATTTCAAACATCAGGGCTCTATTCCTTCACCTGTGGGAGGAATTAAAAAAATATTAATTAATGCTAAGCAGTTATCAATGTTTAGCAGTGTCTTGTGTGCTTTGGAATAACTTTATGCAGGGTCCTCTTACATTTCTAGAATGCCATTTTCCTTTCTGCACTCGTGTTTTCCTGGCAGCTTGAGCAGTGTGGTAGCTCTTTGTCCTCACTACTGAGCCAACACCTGTAATGTTTTCAGACTGAAATAAGTGTTCTTTATGTAATTAAGTGGCCAAGGCTCCTTTTTGATAACTTATTCCCCAGTGCTGTGAGTTTTTATCCATCCAGTCACCTTTAGAACAGCTGAATAACTGCATGGTTAAATGTGGTTGTTGTTAAACAAGCAGCAGCAGCTGAAGAGGGGATGTTGGGCATAGACAAGAACCTGAAATTAAGCCCTCTGCACTCTGCCTGGTCAGACACCAAATCTTCTAATGGGAACTAGAAATTAACAGATTTGTGTCTTACAAAATGGAGAAGTATGTGAGCAGAACTCATCTGTGAGGCAACCATCATCTTGCTCTTTGTTCCTTTTTTTCTTAGTATTTATTTTTCCTGGAAGTTCATCTTTGTGTCAAAAACTGTGAGACAAACTCTGTGGGGCAGTAATGTCCATGATCAGGCTAAGTGGTACAACTGAGAACCAGACTTTTAACAAGCACTCAGAGTATCAGAGCAGGAAACTTCCAATTAATATTGATAAGAATCAATTTTTCTCCCCTCATTTTAACTACTGTAGGACAGTGCATGTTGTCATCATCACTTTTCCTGTTACAATTGTCATATTGATTTTTTCCTACTCCTTAGGATCCCAATGAAAAAATGTTCTTTCATTTGCTTTGTAACATGACCAGGGCTAGTTAACTGGAATACATGTGAAAGCAATTAGGAGCATCTTGACCTGCAATAGATGCAGAGCCTTGCCCAAATGAACTGCTGAGTGCACTGGGAAAGGAAAAAAAACCCATTCATCTGCTTTGCTAAAAGGTCGATAAAAGTGGGGAAAATCTGGGGGATTGCAAAAGAAAAGACAAGTTTGGGGCAGGAGTGACCTGTGTGTTCCCATAACCAGGGAATGGGGTCTGTTCTGTGTGTTCTGCTCTGTTGGGTTGTCTTGATACATCATTAAACCAGGTCTCAATAGCCTCAGGGGGAGAAAAAAAGAATTCTGATGTTGCTTTTAGTGCTGTGAGCATTGTGTAATACTGAATATTCAATTAAGGCTGGATACCTTAACCTTGAGTCTGTATTTCTAATGTCAAGGAACTTTGATAAAGGGCTGAGTTTCTGCTGTCTCCTGATGTGCCTTTTGGTGTTGCTTTGTTCTCATTTTCATTGTTCTTAAATGCTGAATTTTTGAATGTGAATTCCTGGATTTAAAGAGCAAAGGCATTATGTTCCCTTTTGGAAACAGTGGGCATGAGTGACAGGGGAAGGCTGAAAACATAACCCAGGTTATTTGAATGCTGCTGCTGCTGCAGAGCCTTGTGTTTGCACAGCATCATCACTGTCAGGGCAGCTGACCAGTAAAGCCATCCTTCTTACAGAGGAGAAAGTCCTAAGCATGGAATATCTGTGTTTAAATCCCTATAAACCAGCCCCTGGCTCTCACCGCTCTAAGCCCCAGCTGCAGCTTGCCTTCCTCAGGCCCTGCTAAAACTAACAGGGGGACTTTCATCAACTGTAGAAACTGGATCTGGCTCTGAAAGATGGACAAAGGCTTCTGACACTCCTGCTGAGGCTTTTATGCCTTCAGCTATCAAATGTGTCCTGTGCAGAGAGCATCATTAAAGATGCATGGCCTGTCAGGATCAGTTCCCAGCAGGGCAGCACAGCCTGGGCTGGGAGCAGCAGCTCCAGCATTCACAGTCTCCTCGTGCTCCTCTGCCTCACAGATGGACAGACCCTGCAGAACTCGGGGCTGGCCCAGGCAGGTGCAGCTGTCTGAGGTGAGGGCTGGCTCAGAGCCAGGGAGGGCAGTGCCAGCCTTCCACAGGCTCCTCTGGGGTGCTGCTCCAGGGGACAAAGTGTGTGGTCACTCCTGGGAGAGCAGCAGCACCTGAGTGAAGGCACCACAGCCACAGAAATGGTTGGAGAGAAATTTCTGTGAATAAACCCACCTGGAAACTGGAAGATGAAGCTCCTCAGACAGCAGAAGCAGGGGACTGAGCAGGCTGCAAGGCACAGCATGGCTGCTTCATCTCAAGGGTTAAGTGCCAGAACAAGCCAAGGGCTTGAGGTTATGATTCCAGAAACGTGTTTGCAGTCTTTCTATTCCAGAGGGTTCTGAGGCCAAGTTTCTCTCTGAGCTTGGACTAAAAAATACATTGCACAGTTGTATATCTAAACAGAAATGCCAGGCACACCCTTAAACCCTCCAGCTTGTCAAATACCTGAATGCCACAGGGTATTTGTGGCTAAATGTTCTGTGCACTTACTGCAAACCAGATTATTGGACAATATTTGCTTTAACTGGGGAGAAAGCTCACAGATAATGACAAAGCACTGATGAGTTTCAAGTCCAGTGCACAGGAGATATTTTAATTAATTCCAATCAATGACTGCCTAATAGAAGGTGGAAGGCCCTTTAATGGGACCAGTGTGTGAGAGCTGTGTAGAAAATGTCATGGTTTTCCTCTGGTTGTGTCCTGACCTTCCCTCTAAACCACAGCCCTCTGCAAAAGTGACATTTCCTTTCGAAACCAGTGTTGCTCTTTGTATTTGCCATTACACTTAATCCTGTTGTGTTCCTGTCATCAAGGGCTATATTTTCAGGTCAGGACTTTTTTTAACAGACTGAAGAAACCAGAAGTTAGAGAAGTGAGTGGTGCTGCAGGTGTTTGAGGGTGGTGCAGAGCCCATTCTGCAGGTGTACCAAACCTGGCAGCACAGCTCTGCTCTGGGTTTCTGGGTAAGTCTCTGCTTTCTCTGGGCATAGTTCCCAGGCTGGAGAACAGGAGCATGACAATTATTTTCCAAATTTCCATCAGCTTTGACAACTACAGGTGAAGGCCCACCCTGTTCCACAAGTGAATTATGGGCTGGGTGATTTCCTCAAGGCCAGAAACTGAGAAATTCAAGGATGCTCTCAGGAGGGACAGTTGCAAATAAAATACCATTGTCTCATCTAAAGGAAATGAAATAGCATTGTCTCATCTAAATGCTAAAGCATCTGTCACTAGCCCAGTGCTGAGGTGTTTTAGGAGCATCCTGCTTTGCCTGATGTGATATTTTCTTCCTAAAAGCCTCCATCACTGACACCAGAGCTGTGCAGAAAGGCCTGATTTCAGGTAGCCAGGGGGTCTTGCTTCACTCTTTTTGGAGACTCTCTTTGGAGGTTCCCCTCCTCATGAGTAGCTGTGACTTTAACTCCCTGATATGCATCTATTGCCCGTGTCAGTGCAGTGAGCCTGTGCAGCACCAGCAGAGTGTTGTGCTTTCGTGTTTTACTCTGTCATAAACATAAACCAGCTTGCTGCTGACCTTCAAAGTTTCCAGCCAAAGTTTCCAGTGCAAAGTTTGCACCTTGAGACGATCTTTGTGATTAATCTCCCCAAAATGCTGTGAAGAAGGTAAGTAACAGGTATTAAAGTGCCATGTGAGGGTGAGAGGAAGGAAACAAACTAGAGTAGTATAAAAGGTTTTCATCTCCCAAACTATGGACAGAGAGAAATGCCTGGAGCTGTCTGTGTGGTCTTCCCCAGAAACTTCTGGAGATGGCTTTCACCCCACATGTTGCATGGATCCCAGCAGGGATTTGAGGCTCTAGAGAAGAGGTGGGAGGTGCCTGTGAGATGAAAGCAGTGCTGCTGCTGCATGTCTGCTGCTGCTCTCTGAGGGCTCTGCACCACTGTAGCACCTGTGCAGGGAGGGGGGAGGAAACCACCTCCAGAGCAAAGCCCCTCAAAGCAAACCCCACAGGATTTCATGCCAGGCACTCAGTGACCCCACAGATGTGCTCACCTGGCACCAGGGGATTGCCTCTGGGTACAGCATCCCTGACAAGGCGGGGCAGACGTTCCTTCAGCCAAGGATGAGGAGGAGCAGGCTGCTAAAAACTGGGATACAGTTTCACCCTGGGCAAGTGGGCACCTCCTAACCACAGGGATTTTGACTTGTGGATCTTTGCCCACCAGCCTGTAAGATTTCTTAACTGTCAAGGCTTGAAATTCTCCACAGGTCAGCCTGGTCCTGGCTCTTGGCGGGTTTAGAGAGGTTTTCCTCTCCAGACCTGCTCCTGGCTTGTGTGTCTGGGAAAATCCTGCATGTTGCACTGCAGCTCTCCCTGCCTTGGGTGGGTGCTGGGGCTGGCACTGAATGTTCTACCTGGAGGGAGTTGGCCTTTGTGCCTGCAGAGGAGGAGGAATGAGTGGCAGCCTGTGATAAGGGTGCGTTGTACAAATATTGGGAATTGATCAATTAATCTTTTTTTCTTCTTTTGGTCTATTTACAAGGTACAAACTGCCACTGGCACCATCCCACGTCTTGATTTTTCTGCAGTGGCGAGGATACACTTGGAGAGCTTGTTGGTCTGTTGGGAATTCCTTGTGCCAGTTTAGTGTGGACTTTCCTGGTGCAGATGGAGTGATGTCCTCAAGGTCACAGCTCCTCCCACCAGCCTTTGCAAAGCTTTTTACTGATCTGAAGCTGGAGCATGAAATAGCAATTACTTTTTACTTTTCTTCCTACTTTTTAATTCAGCTGTACCAGACGTATGTACCTTGTTTTTGCCTTCTGGTTTATTCTCCAGCTAATCTCTGATATCCTCTCCTGACCTTCTACTGAAATCAGCATGAATATCCCAGATCTACTCCTCTGTCTCTTTTAGTCCCTCAGTTCTGCTGCTACTTCCACCTTTCCCTTGGTGTCCTCCTGTGTCCCCTCTTCTCTTACTGATTTCCTTCATCTAATTTGCCTTTTTAAGTCAGACTCTGGTTATTCCACGTGTAAGACATTTGAGAGCCTTCCCATGGCATCAGCACTTTTCAAGCCCTTGAAGCTGCTGTTTGTTTGTTTGTTTGTTTTACAGAGAATAATCAATGTCAGTGTTCTTGCTCATGAATCTTTCTCTAAGATATTGTTTCACCACTGGCAACCACAGGGTCTGAACATCATTTCCTTTTCTTGTCCCTTGCTGTTGCCTTCTGGCGAGCCCACACCCCACAGCTGGATCACTCCTCCCCTCCCACCACCCCGCAGTTCCCCTTGTGCTGCACCACTGATTTCCTCCCACTATCTCCGTTCAAAACCTGCCCACACCTGCAACTTTGCCCATTTCCTTCTGTTTCCCCATCTCTGTTTTACCCACCTTCCTTTCCAGCACCCTGCCAGTGCTGTCTGTGCCTCCCTTGCCCAGCTGGCTTCACCTCCTGCCCTGGGTGAGCCCCAGTGCTCGGAGCAGCCCGTGGCCACCAGCTGTGACCAACTTCTGCCTTCATTTGTTGTCTCATGACTTGCTTCTGCTCCCCAGCCCTCAGTGTGCTGCCAGGCTGCCCATGGGCATTCCCAGAGGTGTTTGGATGTGCAGGCAGGGAGAGGACGCGTTCCTGTGCTCTGCAGAGGCTCCTTTGCAGCAGGTTGAAGTGAGGACATGGTCTGCTCGCTCACCATCAGACAGCAGCTCTGAGCTGGAGTCACATAAATACACCAGGAGACCTTGAAACACCACAGAAAGAGAACTTTGCCAGGGCACTAAAGCTTCAGAGATTGGAAGCACAAATTGACGAGGGGAGAGGAAAACACAGCAGCAGCCTCAGCCCTGTGTGGGGCTGCAGCCCAGCTGTTCCCAGCTGTGTGTCTGACAGGCTGACAGCAGCACTGCCCGGTGGAGCAGAGACCACACGAGTCCTGCATGCCTGCAGGGCAGAAGTTCTGCTGTCACCTCACTCCTTTGCTTTAAACTCCCAGCACGGCCCAGGCAGCTCCTTCTGTGCATCCAAGGCACGGGGACTGCTCAGTGTCCTTCAGCCACTGCAGCTTTTCACCTGTTTGTTTAATCCAGGAGGCTCATCTGACTGCTGAGCAACTTAGGGATTATAAAAGCACAAGAGAAAAATCCCCTCCTTAGGCCTGGGTGAGATCATTCCAGCAAAGAGTGGGCTTCCTGAGGAAAGGAATTTGAGTGACCAAAACTACCTGTGAAATTGGATTGAAGGCTGGATGAGGAAGAGAAATCTAGGAACTTGGTCTTTGAAACTGCTGGATGCTTTAGTGGTGCTTTTTCATGCACGTTCACCTTTGAAATGTCTTTTCTTTTTCTTTTTTTTTTTCTTAACTTAGGTCTCTGCAAAATTTTATTTGTACTGGAAAAGAAAAAAAGAAAACTTGATGCAGTGAATTTTGACTGTATTAGTAAACAAACATTTTATTTCTCTTCTAGCTCCAAATCTTTGCATTGGCAACTAAAGCAAAGGCTTTGATTTGCCAGCAAAAACGAGGATGATGCAGATGCCTGCGAGCTCTCAGATGAGCTCAGCCCTGAAGGTCTCCACCTTCTCCAGTCCCAGGCCCTGGGCACTGCAAGATCCTGCTCAGGCTGTGGCTGTCCTTATCTTCCCAATCACAATGTTGATACCCAAATTTGAACAGAAAAGGTGGCGGTGGGGGGGTGGGGGAGCATTTTTGGGGATATTTTAGGGTTTTTTTTATCTTGTAGCTGTTAAGCTTCATTTCAGCTCTTTACGCTGACTCACTGGTCTGGCACAGAGCCAGGGTATTTATGAGACTCCCCCTTCATTTCCATACGTGCCTCAGAAAGCAGCTGTGCTTACAACACAATTTCAATAAACAGACAACTGAATTATGGACTTCAGAGACTGATGTAAAGTTGCTGAGCTCTCCAGTGCCCTGGGCTAAGGCTCCTGCTGCCAGACTCGGGCTTTGGAAAGCCGCCTCCACCCTGCGCAGCCCAGGGCTGCCAAGGTCCTGGCTGCTGATCTAAGTCTAGTCCCAGAGCTGTAATTAACCTCTAACGTGGCTAAAGCTTTCCCCATTCCATCCATCCTGCACGGTGGACCCAGTGAGGAGGAGAACACAGCTGTGCTCTCTTCTCACCAGCTGTGTTTTCAGGGGTTTGCACATACAGAGGCAGCAATAGGAGAAGTTTTACAGTTCAGCCATGTCTCCGTGGGTCACTTGCTGACTCCCAAACTGTGGTTCTGCCATGTTGCAGTAGTTATAGGTGAATTCTGGACAGAGCTCTCAATCACATGTCAGAGTAAGCTCCCACCTTAGTCAGGCCTTCACCCTGGATGGTCTCTCACACTCATGTACAACTGCAAAGATTCAGGTTTATTACCTGTGAACATTTCCCTGCACCTTGTCCTGTTTGGAGGAGTGACTCACATTTTGAACCTAAAGGCCTCTCTTGAGCTGGAAGGGTTTCAGTGTAACCCCACAGCTCAGTGTCAGAGCTGCTCCCCGTGGGTCTGTTCAGTCTGGGAGGAGGCTCTTTCCCAAGGAGAAATAGAGACCATGGTGATTAATCCTCCAAACCTTCTGAAACCCATTTCACCCTGGAAAAGGCAACTGATCCCAGACACAATATCTGACAGCAGCATGAGGAATCTGCTCTGCTCCCAGTGGGTGAGTGTGGGCTCCCCAGTGCCACTCCCTGGCCCAGGAGGCTTCTTGGATTCTCTCCCAGCTCCAGTGACTGGTTTGACTCCTGGCAAGGGCTCTTACCTGCCTATAAAATTGGCATAAAGCACACTTCAGGAATTGCATTTAGTTTTGGTATCTGTCACTGTGTTTAAAAGCCTGACGTGATGTTACACTGCATTGGGAGGGATTTTGGTTCCTCCTAAAAAATTCTCTGAGACCCCATCCCTCACACCAAATTACTCTGTGGCAAATAGGAACCTGCTGCCGGGCTCGGATATTTATGACAAAAACCCTGGCAAAGCAGTTTGTAAACCACNCTCGGATATTTATGCCAAAAACCCTGGCAAAGCAGCTTCTAAACCACATATCCACCTTTCAGCCTCAGTGGGGGCAGCAGCATCCCTCACCTTGTGCTTGGCCAGCAGTCGGGGTAAATGTTATCCACAGGCAGCTGGGCAGGCAGGCGGGGGTGCGACCTTCCACAGAAATTCAATGAGTTGGTTTGGGTNGCGACCTTACGGTGGCACATGGGTGAGGACGCGGCTCTTCCCCCGCTCAGGGCGGTTCTGACTTGTCGCTCGTGTTGAAGCGCCGTTCGTACCGCGGGGCACCGTGCGGGAGCCAGCGCGCTGTGGATGTGCACGTTTGGGGCTGCTCGTGGGTGGGTTTTGCTCGGTGCATGTAGAATTCTTCTCCCTTCTGGCACGAGAGGGGTGTGGAAGAAATTTACTCGAGGTAGCACAAATACAAGGCACCGTGATTCTGGAATGGGGTTGCCGGTGCCGGTTTCTGTGCGAGTGAGGGAGTGAAGGGCTCCTGGGGACAGTCTCCTCCAGACACCGGGCACTTCGGTCTGAACTTCAGCCCCTTCTCCAGCTGCGGGGCCTGAGGTGTCACTGATGGCGGAGATGCTTTCGGTTGACTGACAAGCCACCAAATTCTGGTTTATCTCTGCTTGCTTATCATGAAAAGATCTTTTCTGCACAGTGAAAACTGCTCGAGGAGGAGGATGAGGAGGAAGACGCTTCAAGCTACAGTAGAGTAGTAGCAGCAAAAGTGGCTTTTCACAAATTGTCAGGGGAAGGAGAGGGTTCACAAACCTGGAAATAAAAACCCCAAACCCATCTCTGAGCTTTCCTGNTTATCTTATTTACCCCTGCCGGCGACAGAAACAGCCCCTCCCGCCCCATGCGGACGAGCCCTCGCCGCCCGGAGCCCGCAGCGGCCGCTCCCGCAGCATCCCCGGAGATGCTCTGCGCCTTCACCTGCGGGGCGGGCGCCGCTCCCCGCCCACCTCCGGCCCCGGCCCCTCCTCGGGGCGGAGCTGCGGCCGCAACCGGGGCNNNTCTCCCTTCTGGCACGAGAGGGGTGTGGAAGAAATTTACTCGAGGTAGCACAAATACAAGGCACCGTGATTCTGGAATGGGGTTGCCGGTGCCGGTTTCTGTGCGAGTGAGGGAGTGAAGGGCTCCTGGGGACAGTCTCCTCCAGACACCGGGCACTTCGGTCTGAACTTCAGCCCCTTCTCCAGCTGCGGGGCCTGAGGTGTCACTGATGGCGGAGATGCTTTCGGTTGACTGACAAGCCACCAAATTCTGGTTTATCTCTGCTTGCTTATCATGAAAAGATCTTTTCTGCACAGTGAAAACTGCTCGAGGAGGAGGATGAGGAGGAAGACGCTTCAAGCTACAGTAGAGTAGTAGCAGCAAAAGTGGCTTTTCACAAATTGTCAGGGGAAGGAGAGGGTTCACAAACCTGGAAATAAAAACCCCAAACCCATCTCTGAGCTTTCGTGTTCCCTGACAAACCCTCAGGGACCCTCGGGAGCCGCGGCTGCCCTCGCTGTCACCTTGACCCAGCCTTCCTTGACCCGCTGTCCTGAGCCCTGCCATTACTGTTAAGTGGTTTTTCACAGATGGAAGGGCCAAGTGCTGTTATGGCAGAAAGCAGAAGGGTTTTTTCTGGCTGGAGGAGAACTTAGTCTGGAGGTGGATTGTGTTTGTTGTGAAAGATGTAATGTATTAAATCCTGAAAGCAAAGGATACTTTTTCATTCACATTTTTTCCTTCCTTTCCTTGTCAATGCTATGGGTTGGATCAAAAACTGTGGATGATATTAAAATACTTTTATTACAGTATTTTCAGGGGTTTTGCTTCATGTCTTGAGAGCTCTTGCGAGGTTGGAATTGAAAAAAAAAAAAGCTAATTTTCCCCCTGACTGGAAAACATAAGTGACTGTTTAATAAGAAAAATAAGGTTTAAAGTGTTGAACTGCAGATACGTGTGATGGATGTGATGAAATGCTGAGATATCACATCTTCTTTTTGCCATCAAGACCACGTGTCCAGGATGTGCACTTCTAACAATGTCTTGTTGTTGAGTCAGTTGTTGCAGGAAAAAAATGACTCTGTGTGAATGTGCTGGTACCAATTGTACCAGCTCCTTGGTGCTGCTGCATGGCTTCTGCAGTCACTTTGTTGGAACCTTATTTTCCCTTGGTTTAATAATTTATAAAATGCCTGTTGCCTCTAGGCGCATTTCATCCAGCAAGAAGAAAAACATCAACCAGTGTTTACTGGTTACAGAGCCTGAGGTTGACAAATAATGAAGCTTTTGTGGATGAGGGGGTGTCTCATTTTTATCTTATATAAACTCACAAAAATGCAGGATTTGTGCTGAAAGTCTTGTTGGTTATTACTATGTTCTTTTCCCCATCCTTTAAAACGTCTCTTACCCGCTGGTGACAAAGTGGGTTTCAACTGTGACCTTTCTTACCCTGATTTTGGGTCTTCTTCTCCTTCTTCCTTTTACCTGTGTCTGATTTAAGTTTAGCAGCTCTTGAGTATTTAACAACTGTCAAGTAAGATGGCAAAATCAGATCCAGATCTTCACCAGCTGAGCTGCTTTGGCTGAAAGAGATCAGCCTCTTTTTGGGCAATAAATTGCTCTCTCAAATCCTCTGCCAGATACTTATGAGCCACTATCATTAACTGCATTTTGAATCACTCATTGAGCTGGAGGGGGGAAATTGGCCTGCAGTTCATCTCATCTCCTTTGAAACTGCTAAATGATGATTCAGTGACCTCAGTGGGCAAATTATATCAGCAGTTAATTGGCCTAAGAAGAAAAACTTGCCTGATATCAAATAAACTGGCTGCTGCTGTTCATTACCCTGAAGAAGATGCTCCAGGTGAAACCTCCAGTTTCAAACAGTGACAGGGTTTTGTTGTGGCCCTGACAAGGGGACACAGTGAGCTCCTTCTTTTGGCCATACCTGGGTGTGGTGTCCGCTCCACCTCCACCAAGTGTTGAAGGTATTGTCCTTTTGAAGGATAAAAATCTTAACACTTCAAGCCTGCCTTCCCCTGTGGATAGCCCTCTCCTCTTCCTCCTCAGAAGGTAAAACTGCTCACTGGGGTGTGGTGTTTTTGGAGGACTTGGCTCTGGGGGGATCCCAGCAGAGCTGAATTTAGGAAGGAAAGGGAAGCATTATGCAGTGGCCTCACTCATCACCTCGTCATTCCCATCCTTGCTTTGGCAAAGCCCTTTCCAGGAGCCATGTGCCACTTCCCAAAGACGCCTGGCAGCTTTGTGGCCCCACCCTGGGGACAGGGGTCAGGGTTAGCCCCTCGTGCTGGGTGGCTGGCAGGGGAGAGCAGGACAGCGAGCTCTGCCTGTGCTGGGGTCAGCCCCACCTCACTGCTTGTCCAAAACAGTTCAGGGCCAGGGGCTTCCTGCAAGGAGAGCTGGAATTGCAGGTGAGTGAGTGCCAGGGTAGAAGCATCCAGGTGTGGCCTGTTCAGCTTTCCTTGCTTAAGGAGCTGCAGGAGTGAGCTGGGATGTGTGAAAGGGGTCAGCTGGTGGCTTTTTACAAGGCTGTTAGTTGACTTATACCACCTCCTAGGATGGTCTTGCCAGCTGGCTCATCCTTTAGGGACGTTTCAAGAGGCTTATCACAATCTTACTAGAAATCTGTCCTCTTCTATTAATGTGCTTGTCTCTCCTTGTCTCCTTCCCCAGCGCTCCCCTGCACATGCATCTGCGCAGCCCTGCTGCACTGCTGCTGGCCACAGCCTTCTGGAGGGCATGCACAGTTGGAGACTGACACTCTTTACTGTCCAACATGGTTTTTCCTTTATATATAAAGAGATTCTACATTTTGAAATGTTTTCTTTGAAGGTGACACTGCTGAAAGGACAGAGGAGCCCGGGTGCTTTGCTGGCTGAGTGGAGGTGCAGGGTGGTACCAGCAGCAAGCTGAGTCCAGCTCTTATGAAGGCAAAGCCCACTCCTAGGTCAGGTCCTGCTCAGTGTGAAGCATGGGGTGCTTGGCCACTTGCAGCAGCACCAGGGGCAGGTAATGGTGGTGGGAATCACCTGCACCTCATCCCTGAAATTGGGGTAGTTCCTGCTTTGCCAGTGCTGGACTTGGCTGGAGCAAAGAGCAGCAGAAAAGCTGTCAGACTTTGGGAGGTGACAGGAATGAATGCAACACCCCGGGTCTCACGGCAAGGTGGGAAAGGGTTTGTCAGTGAAGCTGCTGACACGGGACTGAATCAGAACTCGGCACTGCTGTCTGGGGCAGATGACACCTGCAGGGTGATGTGGCTGCTCGTGACAGAGCTTTTTCTTGCAGCTCTCAGGAGCATGTCTGCACTGGGGTTAACAGCCACGTAGGCCCTGAGGAAAAAGAATGAATAGCTTGAGGAAGGCTAAGCCTTAATACCCAAACAAAGCAAAAAAAAAAAAAAAGGTGTATCGTTTGACGGGGATTAAGTGAGCTGTGAGATCTCTGGCTCTAGAGGCCCAGCTAGGAAATACACAGCCTTTGACACGGGTGGCTTGGCTGTCCCTCCTTCCAGAGCCAGCATCCATGTGCTGATGCAGGTGCTGGGGCCGCCCATCTGCCTCTCCCCTTGACTTTCACAGGGATGCTCTTTCTCCTGCACAACACATTGTTTGCTCTCCTTGAGTGTTGCTAGCTGGCAGGGAAAGAGATCAGTCTGTTTTTTTCCAGAATAGTCAGCTGATTTCATCCCTTGGGAAGAGGTTGAAAAGCATGAGACAGGTGGGTTGGCATTCCTGCTTTGTAGCCCTCCATGATTCCAGCAGGAGAAGGGAGAACGGGAGGAGTGCAGTTGCTGGGTACATTTCCGTGTTTGCATTTGAAAGAGCTTGATAGGCTGTGATTAACGGGGCTAAATGGAAGCTTGATAAATGGTAAATTCAAAGGAACCTCAAACAAAAAAAATGGCTTTCCAAGGAGGCCTTGGGGTGTGTGTAAAGGGCAGGCTGTGGCTCTGGTGTGGTGCTGCTTGGTTATGGTGGGCAGAGAGCACTGCAGGGTCTGTCCCTGCCCGTGTGTGTCCCCTGCACCTGCTGAGGGACAGCTCTGGGGCTGTGCAGACGCTCCTGCAGGCCGTTGTTTCTTTCCTGGTTTAAGTTCATGTCATGTTCCCAAATTGAGACTTCCACATCTGCATCCCGGAGCCCCCCGTGTCCCCACAGCCAGGCCCCAATTAAAGGTGCTCTAAAACCAGCAGGTCAGCTACCACGGCCTTGCAGATGAGAGCCATTGGCCTAATCTATTTTTACAGTGACTTAAACTAGAAAAAGGTACTGCCACTCTACAATAAGAAGCCACCTGGGGAGTTAACCCAGAATAGTCGTTCTGCTTTGAATTTGCGCCCTATCTCAGTTCAAAATAACTTTCCTTCCATATGTGCAGGCTCTGTAAATGCAAAAAATACGGGGCATGGCTTAAGCAGGGTCCCCAACAGAGCCAGGAAAACACCTCCTTTTCCTGAGGTCTTTCTCTGCATCTGCACACACTCCTTAGCTCAGGCATCCTTCCTTGTCCTGGATCTGCCCTGTTTCATGCTCGATCCCCTGCAGAGATCTGAGCTCCTTTCCCACCCCAGCTCTGTGCTCTGCTCCAACACCCTGACTGCCAGCTCCCACTGCCACCTCTGTTTTCCTCCCCTGTCCCCATCCTGCCCCTGAGCAGGTCACACACAGTGAAATGAGCATCCTGAGTGCTCAGTCCGTGTCAGGATTGCACAAAGAGCTTTTCTCAGCCTGGCTGGGGCCTCACCACCTTCCTCAGTGAGTCAGTGTGAGCACCAGCTACAAGAGGCAGCATCAGGTGGTTTTTGGGAGCTGATAACTTGGGCTGGGCAGGAGTGGCAGGTGTGAATTATTTGCAGTGGCCACAGGCTCTGCTCTGGTGTTGCTCTGGTCTTGTGTCTGTCAGGAGGAGCAGTGGGGATGTTGGCATGATGGTTTCAGTTGTGCTGAGACATTGCTCCTCTGGATCTGTCAAGCTCAAGTTAAATGTATGTAATTCTAACATCTCCTGATTCTTCGGGGGCTGACTCATGCTTTCTTGGCGTGAATGATTCATAGCTCTTGAACTCCATTGCTAAATTCATTATGCAACAATTACAGGGTTGGAAATGCCACCCTGAGTGCACACAAACAAGCTGGCAGCAATTCCCCCCCCTCCTTTTCTCTCACCCTGAGTTTCCAAGAGATCTTCCTGGTGAGTTTGCTCTTGCCCCTGCTTTGTAGGTGAGGGTCTGCTATGTCTTGATGCTCTGCCCTTGAGCTGGCAGGGGCAGGAGTTGCAGGTTGGGTATTTTTGGAAGAGAGGAGGCAGGACAGCCTAGGAGGGAAGGATGGAGGTGCACAGCTTCATTCATCAGGGCCAGCTGCCTTAATTTTGTCACAGCTGCTCCATGTGATGTTATGGCATAGCCCTAATGATCCATATGGGAAAACCCCAAGTCTGAGGCTTTGCTCTTAGGTGGCTCCATGTGGTGATGGTGGAGTTTGGCAGCATTTCATGGGCACAGATTCTGCTTGATGACTGGCACAGCAGCTCAAAGGTCAAATACCCATCCGAGGAGAAAGACCAAGGAAGGCAGGAGAGCCCCGTGCTGGCTGTGAGCTGTCCACTAATACCTTCATTTTCTCTCCTTGATGGTGCTGAGATTTAGGGATTTGTGTAGGACTTGGCTTTTTATTAATGAGGTCTGGAGCAAGAGTTCATCTGCTATGTGAAGTTGAGTGGGTTTTGTACTGGGTGGGCTTTGTTTGCTGCCCTGCTTAATCCCCCAAAGCGGTGGGTGGGAGCAGTGCTGTAGGGCTGTCAGTGGGATGTAGAGGGGCCATCCCTACCATCTGCTGGATCAGATCAGATTTCAGGCTTTAAAGGTGCCCCTGCTACCTGAATTTGATTTCTACACTGGATTTTCTGCCACCCCAATAGCACTTCTTCTCAGAACAAACATTCAGGTGAGGTACCTACCGAGTGTCAGGGTTGGCATCTCTGCCCAGGAAGCCCTCCAGAAAGTCTTCCCCAAGAGCAGCCATTCTTCCTAGCTGAGTTCTGGCCCTTAAATCTTGATATCTTTGGGAAGAATCTCTCCTAGACAGGTCTGACTGTTGGCACATTGGGACAGCAGAGAAGAATGGCTGAACGTTGGGCTCGTGAGTGGCTGAGGTTTTCCAAGGTTTTCCTTGGACATGCCAGACCTGTGGCAGCCGAGCCTTTGTGCTGGTAATCCCAGAAATGGCAGAAGCAAAGTAAGAACTGGACTGGTGAGGAGGAGAGCTGTACCAGCAATTCTGGTTCCATGCTCACAAGTCAAGTTAATCTAAAGCATCCAAAATCCCATTTTCAAGCTAGTAAGTGGTAAATATTTGATTAAACTGGATGTCAGAGCAATTGTATTGTTAGAGCAGCAAGTCAAGCCAACAACCACCCCGACTGTGGCCAAGAGGAGATGGAGGAAACACAGAAAGTAGGGCATGTGTGGTGACGTGCGGGTTGATAGCTGCGCCTAAAAATAAGGATCTTCAGAAACAGAAAATCTGCCTCGCAAGCAAGGCAGTGGCAAGCTGCTCCCAGAGTCTGATTTCAGGCTGAAACTGGCGATGTTGGCGCTGCAGAGAGCTGTGCTAACGTTTTGTTAGCATTCTGCTAGCAAAACATTTCGTTTCAATCTCGTGGCTTGCATCTGAGATAAGGCGAGTTCCTCTGGAGCGGGCAGAGGTGGAAGTGAGAGGCGGTGCTGCTTTTCCCGTGCAGCCTTTCTGCTCATCTGCATCTTGAGGAGCCTTTGTCCTCTTCGACTGCTGTGGTTCCACTTTCTAGAGGATGCTCTTGTGATATTCCTGCAGGTTTTCAGGGAAAACAGCCTGGATTGCCCTGATCTGGTTTGTGCTGATCGTGGCTGCTGCTGTGAGTGGGCTGGCCCTGGTACCCTACAGCAGCTATAGGGTGCTGCAGGAGGCCTGGCCCTGTCTGTAAGTGTTGCATCAGCAGCCTCAGGGCCCCCTTCTTGCATGCTGGTGGCTAACCTTGACCTGCAGAATCTGGGGGAACCGGAGGATGAATTTTTTGGTGACATGTGCGTGGTTTAGCAGGTCAATAAGTCATCATGGAGTTCACCAAGGTATAAGGGCTGAATCCTAGACAACAAATCCAGATGTCTGAGCTGTCTGGAACAAAGCATCAGGCACTGTGGCGTGGATAATTAATTTTTCCTGAAGTTTCACCTCTTTACTCTCCCAGCAGAGCCTGTGGGCAGCCTGCTGGTCCCTGCACAGCAGAGGCAGGAGGGTAACACTACCCTGAGTATCTGTATGGGCTCCCTGATGGATGCAGGATAGGTCAGAGGGCATCTTTTTATGTTATTTTGTTAAGACCTTTTGAGGATTATTGGAATTGTTATAGATACGCTCAATAATGTCCATAAGCTTTAGAGCTGAAAGCATTTTGTTAGCAGTAATTAAATGCAACTGCTGTTTAAAATGGATGGATCAAATGGTTGGGAAGAGAATCCCCTCATAAATCTCCCACAAAATCAATATTCCTCCTGTCAGGTGTGTAGCAAACGCTTTTAAATTCTGCCAATCACTGGCTTTGTCAGCTGACAGAATCACACCTTTGCCTTGGAAAGAGACGAGCCAGGCAGGACTTTCTTTTGGTGGCAAAAACCCCAGAAGACAAATAAAAACTGAGGAATGTAGAGCTGCTGGATGGTAACTCCCTGTAAGAAGGCACAGCCCCGGGGGTGCACGTGGGGCAGGTGGGATGCCCGGTGTGGGGATTCCCAGGGAAAGGCACATCCCTGTCCATAGCCGGGAGCCTGTGTGAGCCCTGCTGCTGACACAAGCCACGCTGGCACGGCCGAGGTGCCTAGGAGCTGCACATGGAAAATCCAGGCACTTATCTAGCTTGTTGCTGTGCCAGAATTGGGCTGTTCCCAGGATTATTTTTTATTGGCCAAAATATGTGTAAATGACTTTAAACAATGGAAGGATTTCTTTTAAAAAGAGTGGGGTGCGGGTGTGAATAGGGCTTTAATTTATATCTTGAGGGAAGGGTGTGGGCTCTTCCAGTGGTGTTTTTGAGATTCTGTTGGAAATTAGCTTGGGGTTTGCTT